>JAWWEU010000111.1:70611727-70639613 GCA_035583155.1 Acropternis orthonyx | reverse complement strand
GGTGGTGGATTCACCATCCCTGGAGGTTTTTAAACTGAGATTGGACGTGGCACTGAGTGCCATGATCTAGTAAACAGCTGGGAGTTGGATGAAGGGTTGGACTTGATGATCTCTGAGGTCTTTTACAACCCAATTGATTCTATGATTCTATGAATGTGTTTTATGGAAAACATGTAGATGGACTGAAAAGATTGCCCTCTTTTCTTAGGGAGGAGATACGTAACACAATGGACCCCAAAGGTGAGGGCTTTTCTTGGATTTTGCAATATGACCTTTTTCTATCTGCTACCAAACATACTCTTCACTGCCTTTGTTAAGCCTGATCAAATAGTTTGTCATAGCCCCCACCACAATTACAGAAAGCTTTTAAAAGGGCCTTCTGGGCAGCAGGGAGGGCTGGAGAGGTCCTGTGCATTTGCTTGTGTTATGGAGCCATGTCTGGGTTTCTGTTCTGATCCCTTCTGAAAGTTATTTATACTGGCTATACCTGTTCTTCAAATAACGTTTAAAGCCTATATTTATAGTTTGCAACTCATGCAACTATGTTACTATTCCGACAAGGGTGACTACCATGCAGAATTTTAATGCATACTTATGAAAACTCCAATCGGAATACATTGCTTATACTTGAAAACACACAAATAATTGGTGTATGTTTTCAGAGGTTTGGATTAGGTTTCTCAACAGAGGGACTATTGAGATTCATGCATCTGTGTCTGTATATACAAACACATATGTATATTTAATTTTTACATGTATATATAAATCTAGATAAAAATAATATATATAATTTAAGTGTGTGTGCTTCTATATATTTATACATGGCAGTCTATAGTTATTGGCCTGGGACTGTGCTGATAACTTGCCTGAAGCTTCAGCCTTGACTTTTCTCCAGTAGCATTCTCTGTACCAGAATATGTTGTGGGAAAATGGGAGATGGTGGTAGATACCCTAAAGCACTTTGCATCTGGATATTTATTTATATTATTTTAAAAACTGTTTACATGTTTAGCCTGTATGTCCTCCTCTGTCATGTGGTACAGGGGAATTGCCTAATCATGCAGAACACAGGTGAGATATTTGGGATATGTGAGAGAGGAGGTCCTGGCAGATTTTGCATTCCCAGGGAGAATGTCTCGGGCCAGGGAAGTGAAGTGTTTCTCCACAGTCCATGTGGGTGATGACCGACCTCCTTTAACTAGGGGATCCCTTTTTGTGTTCAAACTGTTGCTGCTTTGCCAATTGTTATTTGAGGCTTTTCTGCAATCTGAGTGGACACCCCAAACCCAGATACCGCTGGTTTTTGGAAGCTCCAAAATTTAGTGGGACTGATGTTTCTTTGAAAGCCTCTGAGGATGCAGGTGAGCTCTGTCAAACCACAGGAGGGAAGTTCCCAAAAGCCATCAGAGCCAGGGCTGCTTCCAGGACATACTACTAAATAAAACCATAGCGCAGTCTTTCCTTGGCCAGCAAGGAAGCTGTGTGTTTGGAGTCACTGGGAGGTACCAGCAGTAATCAAGGAGGAGAAATGGGGAAGACTCCAGAAGTGTTTTGGGGCTGAAAACAAGCTGCTTAAATCACTATGCAATAGCCATGATTATGCTCCACAAGGATACTGGTTTGTCAGCCAGCCCAAATGCCGGGGTGGAGATCCACCCAGTAACCACAGAAAAGCACTTTTTCATCCATCTACCTCCCTGAAGAAAGTGAGGGCCTATTCACTTACTTTATGATGCTGCTAATGCTGTTGTTGCATGTATAAAGTCTCTTTCAATGCTGAGTTTGGGGCACTGCTTCTGGGTCACACAACTTCCAGGCAACTGGCACCATCCAGAATCTGTCCCTGGGGCACCATGAACAACTCTGGGTATGTCCTGCCCCAGGGTGCTAGGTCATCTGTGCTCCCAGCTGTCCTGTCCCCTGCTGCCTGGCCTGCTTCTAGCTGCTGTGAGACACCAATGGTCTGGGACTTTTTATTCCCACATTAAGATGATGTATTTGCCAACAGTGAGATGCCTGTGAATAAATTATGCACACTCCATAATGGCCTTAAAAATTGCTGGACACTTCTATCCCAAGTTAAAGTTCTGGCTCTTTAGGTCTTTAAGTTGCAAATCCATGTAATCTCAAATCTAAAACAAGTTTTTATTTCCTTCAGTTATTCAGCAGAACAAATTGTTTTTAAAGGTTTTTTTCAAGTAACCTTTATTGATGTGCTATGATATTTTGCTGTCACAGGAACTAAAATGCTTGGGATTATGGACCATGAGAAACATTTCATGTTGGTTTCTAAAGGTCACAGCCTGGCTGAGAATCTCTCAACCAACTTCTTTCAAATACTTGATTGATTGATTGATTGATTGATAAAGGAATGTTCATAATGCCCAGAAATTTAACTTCTTTCTTTTTAATAAATAATGAAATTCTGTCTTTCACAGTTACTGGTTTTCAGTATTTGTTTTTGCATAGATTGAGGGAACAATTGCAGTATTTTGGGTAGAACAAGACAGCCTTCCAAAGGCTTTGGAGGGATTAAAGATCTTTTTGATAGATAGATAGATAGATAGATAGATTGATTGATTGATTGATTGATTGAAGCACTTTTTGCCGTGGCTGCTTTCTGATCTGAAAGGGAAAACCATTAATGGGGTTTTTTGGGTAAAGGTGTTCATGATGACACTATAGCTGGATAGATGTCACCTATTTTGCAGCAATCTAAACATGAAAAGAAACTGACCAGGCTTCAAACAGTGCTCAGCACAGTCACCAGCCCTCTAACAAGGAGGAAGAACAGTCTGTTCATCAAGACCTGGCTAACAGGATCAGGATCCAGGATTTTTCTTTCTGCTATTGCCTGGATCTGGATACGCCTGGTGCCTCAGTTTCTCTGTTGATAAAATGGGAATGATCTTGCTTTCTTATTTGCTAACTCTGGAGTGCTGCCAGGCTTCCCTCATTAATATTCTAAGATGCTTGCTCAGACTCGGGGATGAAAATACTTCAGAAAAGTATGTAAATAAGTGGATTAGTCTCCTTGTTTGGGTTACAGAATTAATGCCATCAACTAAACACCACGTGCCTCTTTGTAGTGATGTTTTTTTAAATAATGTATCTATTTTAAGAGTCTATTTAAAAAAAAAAATTAGGCTTGTGATTAAACCCCTAAACCATTTGTGTAGTTTTTCTTGTAATGACAAATTTCCTATATGATTCATTACAACCTGAGCTCCTATATTTATGAAATACAATGGTTTTGTAAATTCTGTTGGGATTTTCTTGTATACTGAGATTTTTTTTTTAAATATATTACTTTGAATTAATATATTACAAACTGAACTCTGTCAAATTCCTCTGTTATTTGAGAATAACTTACATTGTAATTTTAAAAAAAAAAAAAATCCAGATTTTATAAACATTTCACTTATGCATGCTATTTTTTGATACGTGTTTTGAATAGGCAGACACAATTAGAATCATAGAATGTTAAGGGGTTGGAAGCGACCTTAAAGATCATCTTGTGCCAGCTCCCACTGCTATGGGGACCATGCCACTAGACCAGGTTGCTCAAGGCCTTATCTAACCGGGCCTTGAAAATTTGCAGCCAACCTGTCTGGGAACACTGCCAAGGAATGGGCATCCACAGCTCCTCTGGGCAACCTGTTCCAGTGCCTCACCACCTTCACAGTAAAAAGTTTCTTCCTAATATCCATCCATTCTAAACCTACCTTCTCTCAGTTTAAAGCTATTCCCCCTTGTCACTACATGCTATTGTAAAAAGTCTATCCTCCGCTCTCTTGCATCCCCCTTTAGGTATGGGAAGGTGCTATAAGGTCTCCCTGGAGGCTTTTCTTCTCCAGGTTGAAGAGCCCTAACTCTCTCAGCTTGTCTTCACAGGAGAGGTGTTCCAGCCTTCTGATCATCATTACTTAGTGAGATTTTTATTTATTTATTTATTTATTTAGATCTCTATCCAGGGGGCAAACCCAGACTGGCAGCCCTGCCAGTGTCTGGGCACTTGGTTGCCTGTACGAGCTGTAGACCATTGCCCTACACATGACTCAGCTTCTAGTGGGCATAGCCGGAGCTTGTGAGAAAGATCCTCCTCCAGAAGCAGTTTAGACTTGTCCACCTCAGTTACTGCTGCTGACAGCACTAATTTTTGGGTTTGGAACCCTTTTTTTTCACCTCACTCTTTTCTTAAGCAGCTTGAGGGTGAGACGATCTACCTGTGTGCAAACCACAATTAAGGTGCTCTTTTTTTCCTCTTAATCTGGGATCCTTACTGTTGAAGATCTGCTTTTCCTGCCAGCCACTAAGTTCTGTGGTTAGTTGTTACGGATTTTGCGCAGCTTTGGAAAATTGCCCCTGGGATGCAGTTAACATGTAGGCAGTCAGAGATGTCCCCACACTGAAGGGGCTGGAAGGGTTGGAGGGTCACTGCAGCTCCCCAGGGCAGGTGCCCTCAAGCAGCACCTCTTAGTGTTGAGAATGGGAAAGCAAGGCTGCTGGATGCTGGTGGCAGACAGTCAGACAGTTCTTGCTGACAGATGGCCAGCAGAGTTTTAGAGTTCAGGCTTGAGAAACCAATAAATTTTTTTTAGGAGGTGTTAAGTTTTAGGACTATTTTTGTACCTTCTACTGGAAACATTTCAATCTTCCCATTTCCTGGAGAGGGAGATGGTCATGAAATACCAAGCTGTGACCAACTTCTTCCAGTACCTTGCAGCAGTGCAGTATCCAGTGCTTGAAAAGAGCATCCAGAAAATGTCTTACTATCCAGTTACGGATTCACGCAGGCTTGTGAAGGAAGAGGCTGTACCCTTACAAACGGTTGCATGCCATGTCATTCATGTGAACACTGGACCCCTCTCCAGACCAATTTAGTTAGGATGCTCTGCAGAATGGGAGACATTTATGACCCTTGGGTTGGGCACTGCCTGCTTTTGCCTTCCTGTCTACCGAGAATGAGGAGTTGCAGTGGCAGTCCCTAGTGCAAGAGGAGAGGGAGGATGGAGCAGATGCAGGATGCAGGCCACTTGCTCCCTCTCCAGCCTTCTGCATTCTCCACGTATTTGTAAAACAACTTTTGTTTTAAATTGAATTGAATTCTAAGAGAGCCATTAAAATACAGAAATGCTTCTCACTGACCTATTACTCGGCATTCATGTTGGTAAAATTTTGGATGTGTTTCTACAGTCCTCCCGCCAGTTCTTTGTCAGGGTGAAGGGTTTAGTTGGCTCTGTTAATCCACTCTAGCTGAAATTGTTCATTTAAATCGTTATAAAAATCCACTCTTTTCCAATGTGAATCCTGTATTCCTAGATTCGTGTACTGCTGCCAGTGAAAAGACTTCACATTCTCTGAGTGCAATCTACATTGTGTCAGTCCAAAGCCAAATTGCAAACACTTATCCACAATTCCCCTTACTCAGCTGTAAGCTAATTTTTCCAGCATGCAACAATAGCCATAAAAGTATAGGGAAAAATTATTAGAAGAGCTTAAGAAATGGTTAATCAATTCCTTCATAAGCTGTGGTATAATTCTACTACAACAAGAAACAAAACCTTTAGTTCTGTTACTTAATATATTTTTAGCACATGGTTCTTCAGTGTCCCAGTAATTAAGATCAATCACAGCCACTGAAAGATGAAGCATGGAACAAAAGATCAAGTGATTGTTTAAGCTGAAGTCAACTGAACCAGGAAAAGTAAGCTCACTGACATGACGAAAAAGCCTTTGAGTCTTCCAGTCTTTCACAATTTTCAAAGCCAAACACACATGTGTAACTTTTTCTACCTACACTGATGGATAATACTCAGGTTATAACATGACACGTTGGACAGTGAAGTTTGTTCCTGCAGGCTTGTTAAGAGCATCGCCCATGTCAGGTCTTTCCTGTAGCTGAGATATGGTGTGTCCAACAATGCTTTCCCTGTTAATCGAGGTTCAAATGTGCTGCTAGCAGATAACAAAGATCCTTGGGGAGCAGGGGGAGTGAAACTGGCTCAAAACACAGGCAGAGGACCAGTCTCCTCCAGTTGCAGTTCGTATCTCCCAAAAAGTAACATTTCAGAGGCCAGTGGAAAGAGGAGCAATTACTGTCCAGCAAAATTATAATCTGAATGGGCTGCCATTTTCAGTGCTTCTCTAGGATGGTCATGATTGCTATAGAAACTTCTGAGAGTAAGACAGAGAGGTTTTCCAGCACTGGAAATTGCGAATGGAGAAGGTTAGACTGGGTGCAAAGCCCATTCAGTCAGGCAGCTGCCAATTGAGCGTCTTTGCCAAGTAGATTGTAGGAAATGCTGATTAAAATGTCCATGGAATGCACCAGGAAAATTAAACTTCAGTCACATCCGCCTAGCCAGTTTCGGTGGGCAGACGGCTCCAGAGTGTGGTGCACCTGGGCCTGTTCTCCCACCATGGCCTCTCCCACGGCCGCTTGGCCCCTGCTCACAGGTACCACAGTGAGGCTGCAGCAGTGATGCTGTGGCCGTGGCAGTCTAAGGGCACAGGTGAGATGAGGTTTGTGGGGATAGGTGGTAATGACTGGTCTAATAAAGAATGACTGGGGAGGGGAAAAAAAAAAAAGCCAGAGATCATTCCAGGTGGGGGAGAAGTGTCCCCCCCGATTGCAGCTTTGCCATTTCTGCCAGGGCACAAGCCCTGTTGTGGATTGCTGCCACATTCAGCTCCCTCTCACTGGACTGCCACCCCCATTTTGTCTCCCCCACCCTACTCGCTGTGTTGGCATATAAACAGGATTGCTGTATTTGAACACTGACTGCCATCTCCTTCCCCTCCCAACAGTCTGCAATGGACAGCTGAAACTGTCCCTTTGGGGCAGAACAGCTGGCAATACACCCAAAAGTCCACCGTAAAACAGCAGATGGGGATAAGCCTGTGGGAGGTGTTGGTGCTTGAAACTTCCCCTTCTTCACCTCCTCCAGCAGCTTAGACAAGCCCCTGAAATCCCCTCTCTCAGCCCATGGGTCCCCAGCTTTCCTTGCACACATGGGTGCAGCTGCAATTCCAGTAATGTCTCTCCTTAAGAGGCTGCTCTCACCTCTTTTCCCTACCCCCACTTCCCGGTCCTTTCATCTATGCTGGAGGAGGGTTTATTATCTTTTTGTGCTCATTGCTGACCTTGGTAAAACAGCTTGTCACCCTTCTGGCAGCAGGCTGGCAGCAGTTATACCAGTGCCTCGCTCCCCACTGATCCTCTGAAGGGCCACTGGTATTATTAGGCTTTATCACCGTCATTGTTTCATTTCCTCCTCTCTCCTGTTTCTCCTCAGCGTTCTTTAACTCCAGGCAGTCAGCTGGAAAAGTCTCAGGCAGGTGAGCTCAGACATATGTAATGCTGTGACACAGTAACAGCTATTTCCCTTCTCCTTAAGTTGCATGCAGTTGGTGTGCCAGCTCGAGCAGCTTCCACTTAGGATAGTTGCTTATCCAGTCGCACTTGGCTTTGAGGCAAAACAATAAAACTGCTTTGTGAATCAATGGAATTTCCTAACTACCTATGCTGCAGTTCCAAATATACTGGTTCTTCCTAGGCTGTGCTTGGAAAAAAAAGTTTGTATTTAGGTAAAAAAAATTTTATGGCCTGCATGAATAAAAGCAATGAGATTTGTCTTGCAGCATATGTACAACAATGTAACAAGTCACAGTTTATCAAATCCATTAAATGTTTGCTGTATGGAGTTTTTTAAATTTTTTTTTTTTTTTTCAGAAAAAGCTGCCCTTTTGGTAGTAAATATAATTGGTATTTTGGTCTCATTGTGATTCTGTTCATTTGCAATTCCTCAATACACAGTTCTTTAAAAGGCAGAGTGACTTCATCCTCTGCTCTCAGAGCACCTGATGACAGTGCTCAAACATCCAGACATCTGCTCAAACCAATGCCTGTCACTGCCTACCCAGGGTTTTTATATGCACTGGTCATTTGTTTTACCAATGGCTAACACCAAGCTGTCACAGCAGTGTGTGTGTACATGTGTGTGTGTATATATTATATGTACCCAAGGAGCTATGAATGGGTTTTGCAGTCCTTGTGGTCTGTAACTGCTCCCACAGCCATGAGTTAAGGCTTGGTTAATGGATGCTAATCTGTCAATTCTTGAACAATTCAGGAAATTAGTTATTGACATAATGGAGAAATTATCTGAGTGTATGACAGCAACCCATACTTGAGGACACCTCTGTCTACTAAGGTTGACCTTAATAATTAACAACCTTACCCAGTGCCTCAGAGGTGCTTATAAGGCACAAGGCTGAAGGTTAAATAGCTTCTGTGCATCAGATGTGCTCATTACATCAGTATGTCTATAATGGCTTTTCTGAAGCCACAGCAGCTTGCTAATTGATTGTTCTCATTTCACGGTCTTTCCAGGGGTCCCCTGTACCATAACAAAGCTGTGCCCTTGGTCCTTGTCAGATTGCCTTTTCCTGTTCAGACTGAGAACTAGCAGCCCCTCTCCGAATGGGGACTGCCTGCCATGCCTTTGCTTGCCCTTGGTCAACTGTACAGTGCTTGGGTACCCTCTTCCCCCAACCCCACTCAGCCCCACCTCAGCTCCTCCTTCTGTGAAACTCACAGGCTTTACAGTCAGCCACCTCCTGCCTGACCATCCACACCCACAGTGTAGCATCCACGCAGCCCTGCAGTTCTCCTCCGTTTGGTCCATGGTTTATTTAACTTAAAGTCTTCCAAAATGAGGCAGCAATGATGCATCAAAGGCTAAGTGTGTGACTTGGTGTGGAAGATGAACAACACCCTACTGAAGAGAGAGTGATGCAAGTGCTTGAACACTGGTGAGAGCCCAGGCTAAGGCAGGATAAAATGCAAATTAGGATGAAAGGCTGACTTAGAAGGGAAAGCCAGTCCCTAATCCTGTTTTGTAGCAATACTTTTGTACTTTGGTGCCTCATGAGACATCATCTGGCTCCACCGTGTGCTGGGATCTCTCCTCTTGACTCAGGGGAGAGAAAATTTTTTCCCTCACCCTTTCCTACACCAGTGTTCAAGCACTTGCATCACTCTGTCTTCAGTAGGGTGTTGTAGCTGTGCCACGCAGGCAGTTTGTCATCAGCCACGCTCATTGTTTCTGCAATTTGGTGGCCGCTTCCAGCTGAAATGCATTCGACCCATTCTTCGTTCGTCTTCTCCAGAGCGTGCACACACTCGCCTCTCCGACGGTTAAAAAACAGCAGGCTGGGGCTGTAAAGTCCTAGACTGGCAAGGACCTGTGGGGATACCTGTCCTTGGGATAACGGGAGTCACCCGGAGAGCCCCCTGGCCCAAGGCTTGCCCCTGCTCTGCCTCGGGAAACGCATCCCCTCGCTCCGTGCTTAGCCATTTCCCGGCGATAAAAGGGCTCTGCCTTCGGCCTTCTCCTACTGTGGTTTGTAAAATCATAGAATCACAGGATCATAGAGTGGTTTGGGTTGGAAGGGACCTTACAGTCCACCTGGTTCCGCACCCCCCTCCATGAGCAGGGACGCCTCCCACTGGACCAGGTTGCTCAGAGCCCCATTCAATCTGCCCTTGATTGGCCATCTTCCGGGAACGGGGGCATCCACGACTCCTGTGGGCGATTTGTCCCAGTGCCTTGTATCTTCCATGTTCTCCGACTGCTGTGGAGCAGCCCCGCGGGCCGTGAGGGGGCCGGGCTGAGGGCGGCCTGCAAGGCGGGCAGAGCCCACAAGATGGCGGGCGCGCACCGCGGGCCGGCCGGCCGGGGCCCGGTCAGCGCCAGGCCGGGAGCGGAGTCGGACACACCCCGGCTAGGCCGGGCTGAGACTGCTCCCACAAAGCTCAGTCTAGAGACGAGAAGGCTGAGGGGGGATCGCAGTAACGCACATAAGTATCTCAAAGGCGGGTGCCAAGAGGATGGTGCCAGACTCTTTGGCGGTGCCCTGAGACAGGACAGGGAGCAATGGCCATAAAATAAAATACAAGAAGTTCCACCTCATCATGAGGAAGAGCTTCTTTACACTGAGGGTGACAGAGCACTGGGACAGGCTGCCAGGGAGATCAGGGAGTCTCCCTCTCTGGGGACACTCCAAACCCTCCTGGATGGAAGGCTGTCTCCACCCTGTTGGTGGGGGTCATTGCTGCCCATCCATCGGGGAACTTTTTGGCAAGTGGAGCTGGTAGTGCCATCCATGCATGGGATTTTATTTAATTCTGGGATGCTCACTGCACATACAAGTGGTCTTCTGAGAAAGGGAGACACAGAACTTCAGGAGCAGCTGTGAATTCCCCACATTCAAAGGGCAGCTGTGTTGACAAGTTGCTCTCTGTATCTTAGTGAAGGAATCTTCTCAGTGTGGTCTTCATCTGCTGGGGTCCTGACACTGTTCTCAAAATATCATGACACCTGATTTGGAGGAGTCTGGCTTTTGAACAAGCCTGAAATCCTGATGCTTGAAATCCAGAGCACTGGCAGGATTTGGCTTATGGTGGACACCTCAAAGAAAGCCCCATGACTATGCCATTACAAAAAGAGATGGCAGTTCTTGGGCTTACTGTGGTTAAGATCTTCAAGAAGATCCCTAGTCCTGTTCTGCCACCCCTTCATCATCAGCCTCTCCACTTCCTCTCTTTCTCCTCCCCCCAAGTTCAGCTTTCAGCAATCCTCTCCACTGCCAGTATCCTGAGAAGAATGTACAGGCTGTATCCTCTCCAAAAATGTGAGCAAAGAAGCCAGAAGGTACTAGAGGGCGATGGGGCAATCTCTGTTTAACATTTCATGGAGTTTTCTTTGTTTTGGATTGGGTTTTTTTAAATTGTTTGTTTCTTTGTTAGTTTTTCCCACAGGAGCAGTTCTTGTCTCCTTGGTCTTCCCTGTGTGACTTCCCCTTCCGAGCTCATACCCTCTGTTGACTGGTGCAAGCAGCTCCTTGTGCAATCAGGTTCTGTTCTTCTGAGGCACCAAACTCTCCCCCTTGGAGAGCAAGCACCGAACATGGCATTCAGTGAGTCAGGCATTTCAATGCTCAGTGTTGTTGCATACTTAAATACCTTTTAGGTCGTATTTCTTAATCCTCAAGCTCTAAAGAAAAGGCTAAATTAAAGCAGAAAACATAGACAAACTTGTCAGACACTGGTTCCTCTGTGGCTTGCCTAGAGGAAGAAATTACGTGAGATTTTTTTAAGTCAAATTATTGTACAAACACATTGAAGGGAGGTACGTAAGAAGAGACTTTTCCTGGGAAATTTCACTCCTACAGAGAACGTTCTGGAAAAGAAGTCTGGTGATATGTAGAAAAATTACCCCACTGTTTCAAGAAACAAGAAAGATTATTGGACCACCCGGAGTGAAGAAGAGAGAAGAAAAAAAATCAGCTCCAATCAAGCATGCCAGAGCATAACCATCTCTGCAGATCTCTCCTCATAACAGTCCAAGCCCATGAAAAAACTTGCAATCAATGGATGCTGAAGTCTACTGAAGGCCTTTAATGTAGCAAGTCAATGAACTTTGATGGAGCTGACTTTTCTCGAAAATCAGTTGGATTGCCAGGGTAACCACATCACAAAAAGATGCAGGATGGAGGACACAGTTATTTGCTGAAAAGTTCTATGGGCACGACAAAATTAAATGGGGCACGACAAAATTAAATGAAACTGGATGTCCTAGAAAACAGTTTCACATTTATCATGTCTCTTGGCTGGATTCCACAGCATTACACAACCATTTCTACAAGAATTGATTAATTTTCACATCTTGCGCCCTGGAGAGCTTCCAATGCTGCTCAGAATAGGTAGGTCCTTTTGAACACAGGCTTAGAGGTGAGATCTAAGCCAGCTGGGCAGAGCCAACATCCTTCAGTTACACATTACCATGTCCATGACAGAATCCTGCAGTCAACAAGCTGAAAGGAAAGAGAGTAAAAGGACTAGCTGCTTATTTTACCCACATTTAGCAGCAGGATGTGCATGTAAAAGCAGTTTAACTGAGAGGACAATAGTAAACTACTCTGAGCCAGAGAGCAAAGGTAAATCTTTTTTCTGACAGTAGGAATAACCTTCATCTGGCCAGTGACTAAGCAAATGAATCCAAGCTACAGAGTAAGGTCAAAAGCAACATTCCCCTAGAGTTTTGAAGAAGTTTTGGACATACAGGTGAAGTTCAGCCTAAAACACGGGTTCTTCAGTTCTAAAACTGAATGTTCCTTAAAGTCTGGGTCAGCCTCTGCCTGGATATGTTGCAGCTGCAGTCTTTGCCAAGAAGAACAGCTGCTGCAGGACTTCACCTGGTGCCTAACTAATCCGTTTCCATCTCTCCAGCCAAAGCCTTATTTTTCTTACATGCTCTGTACTTCCCTGCGCTGGAGCTCTTTGCTCATCCAGATACTTCTACTCCTTTCCTGAGGTATGTGGACTTCAGGAAAACTGCTTGGAAAACTGCTTGCACATCCTCCAAAAGAAAATCCTAAAACAAAAAAACCCAAACAAACAAAAACCCAAATCAACCAAAACCCCCACAACATTTCCTAACCTTAAAAGCTTTTTTTCCCCAAATAAAATTATGTTCAGGACTCTCACTTACTGTTTGGAGATCTGAGTCCAAAATCCTACTCTGCCTCTAAATTCTGTGTTCCATAGAGTCTCTGGGCCAGGTTGATGGTTTGTGGGTATTGAAGACAACTGCATGACAACTGGACAACAACTCCACCCCTTCATTTCATAGAATCAAAGAATGGTTTGGGTTGGAAGGAATTTTAAAGATCAGCTAGTTCCAACCACCTGCCATGGGCAGGGACACCTTCCACTAGATCAGATTGCTCCAAGTGCCATCCAACGTGGCCTTGAACATTTCCAGGGATGGAGGATCCACAACTTTTCTGGACAACCTGTTCCAATGTTGCACCGCCCTCATAGTAAAGATTTTCTACCTACCATCTAATCTAGACCTACCTTCTTTTAATTTAAAACCGTTCCCCCTTGTCTTATCACTACATTCCTGTGTGAAGAGTCTCTCTCCCTCTTTAATACAAGCCCCCTTCAAGTATGGGGAGACTGCAATGAGGTCCTCCTGGAGAGAGACCTCGGATCTTCTTCATGTTGAATAATGCCAGCTCTCCCAGCCTGTCTTCATAGGAAAGGTGCTCCATCCCTCTGATTATCTTCATGCTCCTTATCTGCATCCATGTCTTTTTTGTGCTGAATACCCCAGACCTTGATGCAGTAGTCCAGGTGGAGACTCAGGAGAACAGAGTAGAGAGGCAGAACCACCTCCCTTGGCTTGCTGACCACACTTCTTTTGATGCAGCCCAGGATGTGTTTGGCTTTCTGGGGTGTGAGTGCACACTGCTGGCTCATGTCCAATGTTTCATCCACAGAACCCCAAGTCCTTCTCCACAGGGCCGCTCTCAGTGAGTTCTTCTACTCTGTACTCATGTCTGAGATTGCCCTGATCCAGGTGCAGCACTTTGCATGTGGACTTGTTGACCCTAATGAGGTTCTCCTGGGCCCACCTCTCAAATTTGTCCAGGTTCCTCTGGATGGCATCCCTTCCCTCTGTTGTGTCAACTGCACCGTTCAGCTTCATGTCATCTGCAAACTTGCTGAGGGTGCACTTGATCCCACTATGTCATTGATAAAGATACCAAAGAGACAGAACCCCAAGGGACACCACTCAACACCAGCCTCCACCTAGACATAGACTCAACAGAGTCACTGACCACAACTCTCTGGCTCCATTCATCCAGCCAATGCCTTATCCACCAAACAGTCCACCTTTCAAATCCATGTCTCTACAATTTGAAGATTAGGACATTGTGTGGAAATCATTTGCCTTGTTTCAGCTCTGACTTTGGACACAATTACCCTCTGGAACACAGAGAAACCAGGAGACTTGTCTTAAGGCTTGAGAGAATAAAATACTTGCATCATCACAAGCAGATGGGGAATAAGCAGGAGAGTACTGGGACCACAGAAAAGGCAAGAGGAGATGAGAAATTCTTAATTTCCACCACCAATTTGTTTTCTAGAAGAGAAGTCTTGTTTTTAAAATTAGATTAGAGCACTTGTCTAGATACAGATTGCAGGTATTTTGCAAAGATACCTTAGCATGTTCTTGTCAATAGCTACAGCAGCTACAAATCCGTACTTCTGGATGAAAGGCATTTTATCAAAAAGTTCCTGGCAAGCTCTTTATCTACACAGCACATCACTGACATACCCATGCCATGCGAAATCTGTGCAAGGAAGACAGGATTGGTTATATCAAATAAGAAGCACCCTCCAAGACATCCTGTGCTACAGAGTATCAACGCAGTAAAGTGCATTGAGCCTGGTGGCAAAGGCAATATGAGGATATGGATACTAGGGAAACTGGAAGGCACAAAGAACAGGCAAGTGAAGGACAGGCAAGTCCAAAGTTTAAGAAGATGAAATAATAACAAAAAAAACCTTATCCAAGCTACCATATGAGCTGCTGCCAATCACAAATTTTCACTCATGCTCTCCTAAGATGAAAGGCACCAATGTCAATCTGTACAGAGGGCCTGTGGACTGGAGAAAGGTTGTTCTTACAATGGATGTAGAGCAAACATTAGTAAAGCCTTGAGCAGGTGAAAGATACAGTCCTTACAGAAACAGAGGGCACAAGTGTGCCAGCAATGAGGCTGTCATTCAGATTCTTCCCTTCCACTTCCTGCTAAGTTCTGTTTTTCTCAGTCTCTCTGAGGTTAGGGACAGATGGGAACCTTTAGATCTTCACAGCTCCTTTGCGAACTGTTAGTCAGACCTCTCGCATATCACAGCCCTTCAAACCTCACCTGCTTACCTTGCCTGAGACTTGACTACAGTGTCCCTCAGACTTTCAGCTGTGGTTTGAGCACACCCATCAAAAACAGGTCTGTCTTGGCTTGGAAACCACTGGTAAATGCGCCAACTACCCTGACAGCTTGTTATGGTGATTAACCACCTTCATTCCAATAAATTTGTGCCCAGTTTTTTATCTGAACGTATCTGGTTTCAGTTTTCTGCAACACATTCCCGTAATTTACTAGATTAAAGAGCCTTTCAGTACCTGGTATTTTTCCCCCAAGGAAGTTCCTTCACCATCATAATCAATTCCCTGCTCAGCCTTTTTTGATAAAGTAGAGAGAGCAAGGGCTTCATGTCTCCCATTGCAAAGCATTTTCTTCAGACTCTAAATCATTTTGTGTGGCTCTAATGTTCCACCACCCATTTTTCAACATCAATTTATAACATGCAAGCCATCTCAGTGCTGGTCTCACAAACACCGTACGTGCTCATATCCATTTGCTTGTCCCTTAGGACTCCTTAAAAAAGAAATCTATTCAGAGTCTGAGGCAGATGCAAGCAAGCTTCCTTCTGTCTGGCATTTGGAGCAACGAAAAACAAGTCCTCAGTCACCTTCACTGGTGATGCCGTCTCAGCAGGTAAACAGAAAGCACGACAAGGCTCTGTCCCTGCTTTTTCAACATTGGAAAGCAAGGCTGTCCCTGTGTAGGGTGCCACTCTGAGCACAGATTGCCCCAGGCACGCCCAGACCACATCCATAGGGATAAACTAGCCAATGGGCACAGGGCAGACATGTCCAGGCTGTTAAACCCTCTTACCCATCAAAATGGAGTGACTGCAGCCAGACTTTCTATGTCCATAGCTGCGAATTGTTTGGTAAAGTGCTAACAGCATGGGCTAACACTGTGCCAGGGACAAGTCTCAGCATGGACACAGCTGAGCTTCAGTACCTGGGAGTGCTCCCCTGCAACTGCCATCTCCTTTAACAAGAGAGATAAATGCCATCTGAACACAGAACCAGTCTTCAAGGAGGGAGAAGGGTGAAATGACTTCCTCACTTTCTCCTTCCAACCAGGTCAGTAGCGTTTCTCAGATCAGAAAGGCAGCAACAGCCTGGGCCATCCAGCAGGTGCATTAGACTTATCAAAGCAGCCTCGTGCATCTCAGCAAGAGAAAGGACATAGGAAGGAAAGACAAGAAATAAGGAAGAAAAGGCAGTAAAGGCACTTTTGCATAAGCTCAGAGAGGAGGGCTGGTGTCCGAGGTCTTGCATCACCTTGCAGCTGGGATCAAACCCAGGCTGGCAACCTCGCCCGGGCTGACGCTGTAGCCCTGTGGGGCTGCCTGTCTTGCACCAAACATCCACCCAGCACTAGTACCCCGGAGCTCGCTCATCACAGGCCTGTCCTACAGTCCCTTGTCAGAGTCGAAAGAGCAGTCACCCAGCAATCCAATGCCAACAAAGCTGGAGGCACTTCACACCAATTACATGTAGGCAAGATGTCCAGGTTGTGCCTAAATAAAACTTTGTCTTCAGTTCCAGCATTCTCAGATTGGGAGGTTGAGGGGAGAGTGATTTGGGGAAAATATAATCTCCACCCCAACTCAACAGAAGCGAGCAAAAATATGAGATGGCTAATATTTCATTAGATTTTGCTTAGAACAATAGGGACTTTCTATTTTGCTACAGAATTCTCTGCTTTCTTATATTCTCTCAGTGGCAGAAAATGCTGAATCACAAACCTGGAGCTTAAAAAAAAAATTCATATGCAGAAGAAACATATCTTAGATCATTTCATCCTTCCTTCTCTGCTCTCTAGTGCCACGTTCCTCATTTTCAGGCTTTTTTAAAGGTCAGCTTCGCAGAACAAATCCTGACCTCAGACATGGGAAATATGCTGCCTCATCACTCCAGGATCTTTTCTCACATGATTAGTCCCAACATTCCTGCAAGCAGAAAAGTCCCCATTGCTACTGCTGCAGACGCGGGGCAGGGGGTGGGGGAAGGAAAAGAAAGGAAAATAAAAAAGAAAAAGGCAAGATATTTTTTCTCCATTCCCAAAGTTAATGTTCACCACCCTAACAGCCTCATTTCACAGGCTGGAGGATACTCCAGCAGCGTAATGCTATTGCCATCTATGGGCAAGTAATATTCTTACCATACATACAAGTTAAAGTTGGGATGCATGCCTAAAGTGACAACTACTCTCAAAAAAAGTTTGAAAGGACTTTAAAGAGGATTTTATTTAAGGTTTTTCCAATGGTTAAGATACATGATCTGGATGAAAGTTAATCGAAGACAGCAATTAATCCTCATGGTATTTGTTTCAATCCTTATTATGTATTCATTCATCTGGCTTCATTTTGCCTGAAGAACTTGATGCTAATAAGTTGAGCAGACAGGAGAGGTCATATTAAGGTGCTGATTCATAAGATGCATCTATACTCAGTTCATTTTTAACTAAAAATCTGAACTTATTTGAAATTACTGCTATTGGTTACCAAAGGTTTAAAGAATGATGGAAGGCACAACAGTGATGAACAAGCTTCAGTGATACAGGAAAGCTGAAGACTAATTTACTTGTTAATAACACTTCTAAAAGTGTAAGATTTCAACATTAATAAAAGAACCAGTCAGTCTACTGATTATACATGACAAATATATACTGAAAAATATTTTGACTAAAGTATAAAAGTTACTGCAAACTCTTTTTTAGCTTGCTTATGCCTTTAAGAAAGAATATGTCTCTTTTTCAGTAACCTAGTAGACTAGGTTTTGTCAGTATCTGTAAAAAATAGCAAGCAAACTTCTCCACTCACTGGGACACTCTACAGATGATATTTAAAAGAAAGCACACCACCACAACAAGATGAAATATGGGGTTTCTGTTAAATTATAACTAGCCAGACGGTTATACTGCTCTCAGGTTCATGATAAAGGCAGAAAGGTTGCCTCCTATGCCTGCAGAGCTCATTGTCAGGTGGCTCAAACCATGCATGGTTAACTCCTCACACTCAGCATCTTGCTGATCCCTGTGGAACCAGTGAAAGGAAAGTGCCCTGAGAGCAATTATTGCCCTACAGCTTGTCACCCTAAAAAGGAAAAAAAAAAAAAAAAAAGGCAGCTAAGGCGTCGGATCCATCTCGGGCCCTTGACAGAGGAAGGATGCCGTAAGACGAAAGAGCCAAAGCACAGAGTCCTCCTCTAAGTCAGAACAAAAACGTTTGGATAGGATTTCTGGAAGAAAGAGCCAGAGGTGTTTGTGAATAAGTACAAGAATAGGCACTTCCAGTGACCACAGAACTACAAACAAAAGCACTTTTGTGCACTCCCGGATTACTTGCTCCTGCTTTCTCTTACAGTCACATGCTTATGTGGGCCTGTACTGTTTGAAAACATGATTCATTAAGATATCTTAAGTTGCAACCAAGTATTGTACTCATAATACTGACTTCGTTTTAACTTTCCTGTTACTTCATACAATTTGTTTCATAATTTTATCTCTTATGTGACCAAATCCCCACTGATTCCTTTAAAAGTTCTTGTTGATATGTGTGCTATATTTCCAAAGTGTTTCAGATTTATGAGCTCCCCTCCCTTCCCCGCCATTGTTTCATTGGTTCAGGGACAACCCCTTCTTTTCAGCAGACTGAAACATCCAGTAATCTGAAACAGATTTGGTGACCCTATAGAATTAAACCATGCTTTGTGGTGCTTTATTCCTGCTCCAAAAGACTTTCTTTATGCATTAACGAGTACATAAAATTGCACCAGAGACTGCATACATATTGAAAAGTAATAAATGATTCCATATGGTCCTAATTTTTCAAAGCAGTGCACCGCTGTTTTAAAGCAATAGTGGTTAATTTTCTAATTAGGAAGATTTTTAAATAGCCCTTCTAACCCACAGATATGGGAACACTCTCACTTCAGATATTCTCCCCAGCTGAGAGATTCGGGTGCACCAACAATTTTCACAGTCAAATGGTGTCCTTGGTTAGCTAGCTAGCAAGGGTACAATTAGCCAAGGCAGTTAATTTCTTCCTTTTATACAAAAAAGCTTGTGTCATCATTACTGCAAAGACACAGGTCACAAAGCCTCTGTGAGCAAACTCAATAGCACATGTTCCTCTTTAAGCTTCATGTACTTGAACATCTGTCAGACCTCTGTGACAGTTCCCCCAGTTTCCCCTGTTTACTTCCAAGGAAAAAATCTGTTTTAGTTAAACAGGGCTTATAATACCTTTACCTAGATATATTTTAAGCTAAACATGCCTATTATGAAGAGTAGCTACCCTATTTAGAAACAGCAGGCTCTTCAGCAGATCAGTTCTCAGCATGTATTCAATTACATGTGCTCACTTAAATGGTACCCCCAAAAAATAAATTAAAGAAACAAAATCGGGCTTCTATTTTGCTGTCATTGCCTCTCCACAGGTAAACTGGCAGTGAAGGAGTCCAGGTGCACAGCTTTAACAGAGCCGTTTGCTAGACTGAAGGGAATGATTGTCCAAGGCAGGCAAAGGTGCATGCGGATGGAAGAATTCAACTTTTCAGATTCCAGGAAGAGTTTGCAGGGCAGTTAGCTATAACTGCGTGCCCTGAGAACGTTTAAGTGACATTTACATGAGCTTCAAGGAATATAAGAAGCAGGGCTGGGGCAGAACTGAAGCATTAAAGTTCAGACTGCCCTCCCAACAGCCTCTGCTCAACTTATGCCTAATCCTGGAGGCTCTGGAATACTATTTTTAGGTTGTCAGCATCCCAAGATACAGGACATTCTGCCTTTCACGTACCCAGAACCACCCCACCGTTGGGCAGCTCTGTGCCTGCCTTCCCCCTGGGCCCAGTGCTGGAATTCAGAGCTCAGACACGTTTCCACGCAAGACGAGCTCCATGGCCTTGCCTGCACAGCCTTCTCAGAGCACATCCGGACACATACCAATGGGCTCCAGCTTCTCACAGCACGCTGCTGTGATCACTCGTCCAAGTCCAAGACGGGACAGTGAGTAGGAGGTGCCCGTCGCTATCCCATCGCTCTGCAACATGTCACAGGCACTCAAGAAATATGACCCCATTCCTCCGACTTGATGCAGCTCCTGAGTCAGCAGCCACCCAGTTCCTCCGGGGCGGGAGAGAGAGAACCAGCTGCAAGTGCTTATAATCGACTTCCCCACCATGTGCTAAGCCGCTGACTGCTTTTGCTGAACACTTCACCAGCCCCTTTGAACCCTTTCTCAACTCCCCTGGGGGGAGTTCCTTCCCTGCCGTGTGCCTCGCAGTGCCCCTCGCACCAGGAGACACAAGGTCAGCTTCTCCTGCCTCTGCCCCAAGGGGTTCGGGTGCCTCCCCCTGACCCTCCCGAGGAGTGTCTCACCAGGGAAGCAGCCTAGCCTAACACACTCCATTTCCACCACCCTGCCGAACCCGTACTGCTGCCTGCGGGACAGGGTGGGGACTCGGAATTCACGGGAGCAATCAAGGAGAGGCCACGACCTGGCAGTAATAACATTGCCATGGGGAAGGGAGGGGAGCAGCCTCGCATTTCGGCTCCCTTTTCAAAGTGTGCTCTATGTACTTTACATTGAACATCTGTTAGGGAACAAAACACAAAGTTCTGGGAAAAGCACCAGGAGCCACATATCCACCGCCTAAGCAAGTGCTCTGATCACTGGAAATACAGGATGACAGCGTGAGGGAGGTGCTTGGATTTCTTCCCCCAGGGGCCACGTACAGGAGAAAACAATTAATTCTTTGAAGGAAGCGAAATGGGCCGTATGTGGGCACCTGCTCTTGAAAGGGGAGGCCAGGCTGCGAGCCTCAGCGAAGCTAAACCCCTTCTCGCAGCCCTGATTCCCGTCACCTGATCCCCGATTAAACCCTCTGCTATCCAAGTGTGCCTCCCGTTCGCAGGCCGAGGCGAGCAGGGCTGGGAAAGGTGGTTAGTTTACGCCTGTGCCGTGCGAGCACCATCACAACGAAGCAAGGATCAAGGCCGCATCTCTCCGCACAGCCCTGCGCGGACAGGACAAGCGACTCCGGGGACGCGTTTCCGCACCCTGCAGACACCCGGCAGTGCCACGGTCTCAGAGGCGCGCCTCATAGCACCCCGCCACCAGCCAACCGCCACTAGCACTACCACACCCGCCCCCTACGCGGGTGTTTATAATGCTGCGCGGGGCGGGGCGGGGCGGGGCGGCAGCCAATGGGAGGTGGCGCTGCCCTCACGGCCGGCGGGTGCCAGCCAATGGGCGACGAGGGCGGGCCCCGCCGGTCACGCGCGGCCCCGGAGCATGACATCATTCGGTTCGCACGGCGCAGCCGAGCTTGGTGGGGGCGGGGCCAGTCCCGGGGGCGGGGCCAGTTCCGGGGGAGGGGCCGGGCCGGGGAGGGGGCGGGGCCAGAGCCGCTGCTCCCCCCGCCCCGCGGCGAGTGGGGGGCGGAAGGTGTTAAGTTATAATGATGGAGCAATTAACAGATAAGTGGGTATAATTAAGCCCACGCAGGGTAACCCAGACGGGTTTAAGTGGACACGGCCGGGTTGCTCAATGAGTCAGTGGTGGGGCAGAACGGGATTTGGCCACTCGTGCAGTCCAAGCTAAGCAGGAGAGCTGTCTGTCCATCCATCCGTCTGTCTTCACGGGTCCGTGGAGGTGTCCTGATGGGGCAAAACACCTAAAGTCTAAATACTTTCATATATATAGTCCAAGAAAGGTGGAGCTCCTTGCTGGATCTCAGCAGTTTGACTTCACACTAATGACATAAACTCAATAACTGCATGTTCCCCCAAGTATTCAAAAATTATGAAGCAGCAAGCTTTTGAACAATGTCAGCTTAAAAAGCAGGTTTTAAATCGAGTAATTAGTTTTTGTTTCACCACCACCACCACCTTTCTTACTGGCTCTCAAAGTGTACTTGGGTCACATCCATGGCACATCAGGGACTTGGCTATTGGTATAAAAGGGAAGCTGAGATGCTCCTTTAATGGTACTTTAAGAAAGAGGGATTTCAGGAAAACACCAGTACTGCAGGCCTCATAAATAAAGCTGAGAGAGTTGGCAACATAGCTATGCACTACTATTTGTGGCTGTTAGTAAGGGTACGGAACACTATTTCTATCCACCAGAAGCTGAGAGTCTTTCTCAGCCTACAAAGTGTGACTTTTTGGTGAGCCTTGGCAATGCAGCTTCAGCAGACATGAGGCCACTTCAATGACAATTTTTGAAGCTCTAGGGTTGAGTTTTCCCACTCAGCTTCACAGCTCCTTATTCAACCAGGTTTTTTGGGGGTACCATTGTAAACATTGTTTCAGAAAGGTGATCCTGGGTTTTTTTAATGTGTGTGACTGCAATTCTACTCATTGCAGAAATGGGTCAAGAATTCTGCAGCAGTTGGTGCTAAAGTTTAGATGGATGCAGAGCTAGCTTCTTCCAGCCCTGGAGTTCAGTCCCCAGATTGTCAAGATCACCTGAGGAAAAGAGTTGTTTTCTCCACAGCAATAATGTCACTGTTTGCTTCTGCTTCTGTGCTTTTCTTTCCTCCCTTCCCCTCTGTTACCGTGGTCAGTCAGCCAGTTCACAGGCTGAAGTCCAACTTCAAGTGATCTTTAAGTTGCTGTTCATCACTTTGAGGAAAATTTTATAGTCAGAACTCTGTAACCATCTTTGGCAAACCCTTCGTGTTTCCATGGCACAATTTGGACCCTTGCTCTGTATCTGCCAGCCAATCTTTCTGTAACAATGGTGGAACCCACTAGCCAGTTTTAGACAAATTGGGCAGAAAGGTTAAAGTCTCAGGGTATGAAGTTGGCTGGTTTATAGATGACATTTCTTTCTAATCAGCACGCAGGTTGCTCTGAATCAGCCGCAAAACATATTGCCCTTTGCCCAGTCTGTGCTTAAAGGACATAGTAGGGAACTGTGGGAAGAATAAAAAATACACTGAGGGAGCTGCTCTCTCATGGGGTGGGTGTGAGGGGTAGATAGGGTTATTGCAGGGAACGCAAACTTCTCAGAGGCCAGGCTGCAGGTGCCTTACAAAACAGCCCATCATATACTTGTTTGTGTGAGGTTCATGTGTACAATGCAGCCGTTGTTTAACATAACTGCAATATAACATCGGTTTATTGAGCAGCACTAAACTTTACAGTAGATTTCTACAATGATGTAATGACAAAAAGTTCCAAGTCTCCTACCACCTATGCAACTTCAGCTCCAGCCATGCTTCTGCAGTAAGGTATTTGTGTAAAAAGAGAGGTGAAGCCAGAAATGCCACGGCACTTCTTTAGCTTCTCTAGCTGCAATGTGACTGTGATCCTGCCAAATCCATGCAATCAGATACCGTTATAGGCACACATGTCCCCAACATCAGCTCGAGTGGCAACATTAGATAAAAGCAGATGCAGACGCACCACTACCCTGAAACACTCACAGACTAAGTAGGCACAGTAAGTGAGCACGGTTTTCAAATGGCCTGAGGGCTGGCCTAACTTTATTCCTGTTGAAGTCAGCGATAAAACTGCCATAAATGGAGCCTTTTTGAAAATCTCGCCCTTGGGGCATTAAAGTACTTAAAGGAAGAGACTAAAATTGGGCAGGCTTTAGATTCAATTTTGATCAGTTTTTATATGTATTCCAGTGGGTCCAGCCATGCAATGACAATAAGAGGAGCTCCTGTGTCTTTCTGTTTTGCTCACGCACTTTTTGTAAGTAAAATATGTGGGAACAATTATGCTGTGGTTTTAATTACACCTCTAAACTGAAATATTATGGGCACACATCTGCTACATGGAGCTGTGAGGAACTGGTCCCATGACATATGATAAAGATTGTATGACGGATAAACCAGTGAATTCTGAACAGGGCAGATAATCTTGCAGGAAAAGCCCAAGGCTGGTACTCAGGTGATCCAGTTTTATTTCTCAGTTCTGACATGGGCTTCCTGTGTGACCTCAGTACAGTCATGCAATTTCTCAGTGCCTCAGTCCACCATCTCTTTAATAGGGTTACTACTTACTAATTTCCTTTCTCCCGCCCTGGCTTGCCTTACTTAGACTGCAATTCTGCCAGGGAGTGGAGCATTTCTTACCACGTGCAGGGCCTTCACCCCATACAATGAGACCTAATAGCAATGCCTGTAGAGTAATGCAATGCCAATTAAATAAATAAATGAAGATGATAATATCATTTAGGACTAGATTTGCAGCTTTTAATCCAGCGAAAGGTCAAAGTGCTAGGCTTCCCTGGAACCTCAGGACCTAAGGAAGTGCTCCATAGGGAGGTTTCTGCACTGGTCAAAATCAGTCCCAAGCAGTAGCAAGTTTTGCGAAAGGGCTGAGCGACAGCCACCATTTTGCAGCTGACCTTGTGTGGCTAGCTTCTGAAAGCCACAAGGAGAGGCTCCTCAGAGATGTGGTGTTGGACTAAATGTCTTCTCACTGTGCCTTCTCATCTGATCTTGGTTCCTGGCTCTTCAATGCTACTGAAGTTTTCCTCCCTTACCAGCTGCTAAATCATACATGTGAATGCCAGTGTCACAATTGGTGAGTGGCTGGTGTCTCTTTGAGCTGCCTTGCATTCCTGTAAGGGGCCACATTACAACAAGAGCTACGGCAGGGCACAACATTGTGACCCAAAATGGAGTTGCAGTAAAAATTATTTCCATTACTTGAACTTGGACTCATTCTGATTAATTCAGTGTCTCTTACTATATTTAGAGAATGGAGAACTAATTGTGTGCATGCTGAAATGCTGTCCCTTGTAATAAAATCAGGCCAGACTATGCCTAACTTGAGTGTTACTTGACTTTGAAACCTAACTAGACCCTGAGGGCCTTAGGCCTTACTTAGCAGGACTTCTAAGGCATGCAAGATCAGGGCCTTGCTGTTTTCTAGTTAAACTGAATGGTTTTCAAATCTCACTGCTTGTCTATAACGCTAAATATGTCAGGAACAAATTAATTTGTCTGCTAATTCTATCCAGCAATGCTTCAGAAGCACACCTGCTTCTCAAGCATGCAGTTGTTTGCGTTTTGTATCAGAGACATTGCTGTTGCACTAAACCTAGTCCACGGTGCAGGTTGGTATCACTCTGTGTGAGAACTGATACATATACGTTGCTATGTAATGTATTTATAACTACATCCATATTAATAGCTTTATGTTCCTTGGCTTTGTGGGTCACCCTTTTATTCAACCCATAATTAACAACGTCTTCACGTGAGCTACTTTGGAGGGCTTTCAGCTAGGGCACAACCTCTGAGGAGGAAGTACAGCAGGATTATAGCCACGTGTGGACGTGTCTGAACATGCTGCCGGTATCACCTACAGGCGGAATTAAAGTTTTCAAAAAATTACGAAATTAGACTCCAAAGGTTAAAGTTTACCAGGATAACTCGTGCACCAATAACTTATGACCAGTGGAAACAAGTCAGAAAAGAAACAGGGCTAATGCAACCCGTGCAAAGAGGCACCGTGTGCTTCGCGCAGGTTGCGGGCTGCCCAGCAGCCAAGGCACGGCTCCGGGGCCGCAGGGGCGGCAGGCGGGCAGACACTGCCCTCTCCGGGCCCCGGCGGCTCCTGCGGCACGCCCAGCCCCGCCGGCTCCCCCCGTCCCCACGCTCCCGCCCCGCCGGGGGCGGTGCCGCCCGCCCCGTGGGCGGGCCGTGCCGCGCCGTGCGCTTTGGTTGGGGCTCCCTGCGTGTGTCTATAACTTTGTGTTGCTGGCCGTGGTTGTTAGGAGGAGGGATGTGGAAGTCGGCGGTGAGCAGGGTGACAGGCTGCTCGGGCGGGCTGCGGCGGCGGCGGGCGGGCTGGGCGCGGGCGGATCGCTTGCCTCTCGCCGGCTGCTCGCAAGGGGAGCGGGTGCTGCGCCGTTTTCCCTTCCTTCGCCTTTAAAGGGAAGGCTCTTCGGAGCTGAAGGCGCAGGAGCAGGAACCATGCAGCAGCGCTGCTTCTTCCTCCCGTGAATTCGGATCTCGATTGCTGCCTGTGTGGAGGTGGCTGTCGATCCAGCACCCCCCACCGCCTCCCGCCCCTCCCGATGTGGCTTTCCCTGCCTCGTCTGCTTGCGCTTTTTAAATGACTTAAGTGAAGGGGGAAAAAACTGTCAAGATGGCAGCAGCAGGAGCAAGGAGGTTATGAATGTGGTGTTGATGCTGGAACAAAACCTATTCTCTTTGGCAGCCCTAGGGAGGGCTTAAAGCTTCTGGACCTGTTGGAAGACTGGCGATTTGATTTGTTCCCGTTGTGTTTGCTTTTTCCCTGCGAGAAGGAGGATTTATTATTTTTTTTTTTTTTTTAAATCGACCAGCCCCCGGGGTGGCCTTCTCCTGCCCCCTGTTCCGTCGGCTGAGAGATTTTGGGGGGTTTCTGCGTGAGGCTTGGGGGCACCGCAAAGTGACAGGCTTACGCTAGTGTGCAGCTGGATGTATGCTAAGACTTCGGCTCCCTTTAGGGCGTTTTGAAGAAGGAAAAAGTCTTCGGCGTAATCCGAAGGACCCCTATCCCTGCCCTCCTGCCGAGGAAGGGCGCAAAGGACCACCACCCCCTGCAAGAGGGAAGATATCCGCGGAAGCGACGAGGAGCGAGCTCGGGGGCGTGGAGGGGTCCTCTCCCGGCTGGATACAGCGCGGATCCCGCTAGAGCTACTTCTGCATCTGCATGGAGTGAAACATAAACAAACGCACACCGCACCGCGGGAGCGGCCGCCGCTCCGCCGGCGCGGAGAGCAGCGCCCAGGGCACCTCCGGCACCGCCCGGCCCGCGCTGCCCGCCCGCCCTGCGCGGCCGCCTCGGCTCCTAATCTGATTTTTTTTTTTCCCCTCCCTCCCTTTCTCTCCCCCCGCTCGTAGCTCCGGCGTGCGCATCGCCCGCGGGCAGCGGGGCTCGGGGCGCAGCGGGAGCCGCCAGCCCGCGGCGGAGCGCGGCATGCCCGCCCGGCCGCCCCCCGCCTGCTAGGCTCGCTCCCGGCGGCACCGAGCAGGCGGCGCAGGAGGAGCGGGGCCGGCGGCCACCCGCCCGCCCCGTCGCAGCGCCCCGCAGCCGCCCGCGGGGGAGGCCAACATGGCAGAGGCGTCGCCCCCCGCCCCGCTTTCGCCCCTGGACGTGGAGCTGGACCCCGAGTTCGAGCCGCAGAGCCGCCCCCGCTCCTGCACCTGGCCCCTGCAGAGGCCCGAGCTGCAGGCCAGCCCAGCCAAGCCCGCCGGCGAGCCGGCCGCCGACGCCGCCTCCATGATCCCCGAGGAGGAGGACGACGATGAGGAGGGGGGCGGCTCGGCCATGGCCGTCGGCAGCGCGGCCCCCGCGGGGGGAGAGGCGGCGGCGGCGGCCCCCGCCGTGCCCGAGGAGGCGGCGCGGCTGCTGGCCCCGCTGCCTGGGGGCGGCCCGGAGGGGCCGAGCCTCTCGCCGGGGGCAGCGGCTGCCGGCGGGGCTCTGAGCGGGGTCCCGGCGGCGGCGCCGAGGAAGTGCTCGTCGCGGCGCAACGCGTGGGGCAACCTCTCCTACGCCGACCTCATCACTCGTGCCATCGAGAGCTCCCCGGAGAAGCGCCTCACCCTCTCCCAGATCTACGACTGGATGGTCCGCTGCGTGCCCTACTTCAAGGACAAGGGCGACAGCAACAGCTCGGCCGGTTGGAAGGTGAGGCGGGGTCCCGGGGCCTCGACGGACTCGCCGCGCCGCCCCGACGGGCGCGCTGCCCGCGGAGATGCGGCCGCGGAGCGGGGTGTCGGCGGCTGGCCCCGACGGCGGCCGGGCGGCGCTGGGGCTGGCCCTGCTGCTGGTGGAGGTCGCCCTGTCGCCTTTGCTTTTTTTTTTAAGGGAGGGGGTAAGAAAAGTTTTGTCGCTTTCCTGTTGCTGTGTGCCAACAGTGAGGACTCCCGACTCAGGGGGAGACGCAGGAGCGGAGCTGGCTTCTCTGGTGCACAAGCACGTAAGCAGGGAAAGAGAAAGCGAGAGGGGGGCGGGGGGAGGGAACTGGAAAAATATTTTTAAGGTGTGTGGGTTTTGGTTTGACTTTTTTTTTTTTTTAATTACAGTTACCTTGGTGTAACTCATGTTGGAAATAAGTAGAGTGGCTTTTATGCATGATCGGTCTGAATATCAA
>JAWWEU010000111.1:70559863-70611721 GCA_035583155.1 Acropternis orthonyx | reverse complement strand
AAGCTCAAATACAGAACGACTCTTATTTTTGTCAAGAAAATCCCCAGTAGTTTCCCACTCAAAGGCAGTAGAGGGAAATTCGGGTCTTGACATTTCTTCATAAAGTTAATCAAACCACGGAGTTACTGGCTGTTCAGCCACGGGAATGCTTGGTTTGCCATTCCTGCAGTGCCAGTGTATGAGGGCACCGTCTGCTGATAGCCCAGCATTTTCTGTCCGGCACTGCGACAGTGAGTAGCTAAGATTACTACCTTTTTAATAAGTGAGGGGAAAAAAATAAATCTGTTTTTGTGGCTTGTTTACTCAGTGCGTGCAAAAGCACGTTGCAGGCAGGCAGGGTTTTACCCTCAAGACAAAGTGTAATAAGGCCCTACCAGGAGCTGGTGCTGCACATAAAGCACATTGAAGTGAATTTCCAGAACTGCTTTTTTCCTCCTCGTTTTCCACATCCATCTACCAGTGTCTGTTGGACGCTGAAATGTCACGTACTTGAGCTATACAGAAATGCAGGTGCTGCTTGATGTCGATACTGTTCGCAGAAGGGAATCCCGCTGTGGTTCAGGTGCTGCTGAGCGCCGATCCTGGTAGCGTCTGACACCGAGTTTTTGAATGGGTGGCTGAAGGTGAATTTGCCAGGAAGTTCTATTGTTTTACGGAGAAATTAAATTTTCTCTTTGAATCTCTCTAGCTTTGGATCAGGTGATAACGTTCAGTATGCATGTTGGTCAGAAATACTGTGTAGATGAAACATTTCTGGCAGGTTATGTACTTGCAGCCCTGTCTCCTATTTTGGTGCCTGAGCAGGACTTGCAGTTAGGAATTGAAGCTGTATGATTTTTACCTTCCAAAGGGAGCCTGGTGGAGGAAACATTTCAGTGACAGACTTGTCTCAGGCTGGGGAAAATATAAACACAAAGTTTATCGGTGGCATAGCTAGTTCCAGACAAGGCTTTTAAAAACACAGGTCCTTTTTACAGCTTTTGTGTCTGTATTGGGTGTTGGATTTTGATCTGACTTTACAAGTGCAACATGGAGTGTGATAAAGGGTTACATCTCCTAATGACAGCCCGTGCCTTCATAAGTTGTTTGGTTTCACACAGAAACAGTGGCTTTAGATGTCAGCTGTTATGACAAATCCAGCCTTTTTATCTGGTACTTTGAATTTTCAGTAAATTTTTGATACCCAATTCAAATGAAGACTTATTGAACAATGGGGCTGACACTGTTTCATCTGAATTTGGTCTCAAAACTCCCTTTCACTTCAGCAGAAGCAGGATCTGGGCCATAATGCGAAGTGCTTACATTGATTAGTATCCTTAATACAGTCACATTTTTTCTGACAATTTATACTGTTAATTTGGTATTGATTCCTTTGCTGAGAAGCATTAACTGGTACTTGGAGCTAATTAAAATGTCAAAAACTTGGATCCCTTGAGATTCTTCAGATATAATTTAGTTCAGAAGTTTCTCACAAGCCTTTAGGATGACCTTTTTCTGGAGATGCAAGCACGCTGGTAGCAGAGAATTCTGCCTCTAATGACTGCGAGCCGTCTCTGGAAGTTAGGGTAAGGCGCTCAGTCATAGTAATGGTGGGTACAGTTGTGTGTGGGTGGTAGGGGCATACTGGAAGGGGCAAAGGGGAGGTCAGGAACTAATAATTTGCCAGGCTTCCAAAACTGCAAAATTTAATTCCTTGGCAGGGCTAGAGTTTCGTTTAAAGTATGCATATACATTCAGAAGAGGACTATTTCATTTTCTTGGCTGGAACACAGATTAGTTTGTGCAGAGGCAACACTCTTAAATAGAGACTCCATCTTAGTCTCCTGATGCTAAAACACATTATATGTTGTTATCGTCTTTGTTTCTCTCACAGGTAATGAATACAGTTCTTCAGGAACTAATGTCAGCTTTTCACATTAGATTTTTTCAGAGTGCTAGTTATACTGAGACTTTAAATGAACAGAAGATAGTTTTGTATTAGAAGGCTTTTATCTTAATTTAGAATATTTTTACATAGCTAGGTTCGTTGTTGAAGGCAGCAAGCCCATTTAATGATATTCTGCTGTGGCACTGAGTGGGAAAATTGTTATTTTAAACAAAGAAAAGAGAACTTGGACTTCTTATTTTACGTGTTATTATATATGAAATATTAATACTGTTTCCAGTGAGATGTGCTGAATACCATAATCTGTAAACATAAATGGGATTATATTCCTCAAAACAATTATTTTAAGAGCTATAAATTAAAGTTACAACTATCCCTTTTTTTTTCTTTCCTGCCTAGGACATTAAAGCAGAAGTGAATATTTCAGATGTGGTTATGAAGGCATATATTACCTTTCCGCTAATTCAGATAAGGTTTGCCTAATACACCCCCCCAGCAATCTTCTTTGCTTCCCCCTTGCCGTGGCCCTGGTGCGACATTGGTTAACCTGATAGTGCCTGACAGCTAACTAGGGCAGTAGTTTACGGTGCATCGCTTGGGAGCTGGCACGCTCTGGACACGGTTGTGCATCACGGGCAGCCTGGTTTGGTAGAACCCCATACGCTTCCAAACCACTGGGGAGGGTTTTGATGCATGTTTCAACATTTGCTTCTGTCTTGAATACTTAGAGTTAGTATTTATATTTATCATCACTGGAGTGGCAAAAAGATCTGAGGGTGAGCTGGTTTTACCCTTGTGAAATGCACTATGCCAGGTGACTGTTCCAGGTATTTGCTTCCACAGAGCTCCTCGATGACCACATCTATCCATCTTTACAAATTCAGGTATCTCTTACTCTCTCAATATTCTGCAGTCACAAAACTAGTGTGCTGACTTAAAAACCAAGTTTTGTGCTCTAAATATTTAGGATGCAGCACTCACTTCACTCAGTCTTTAAACAGAAAACTGAAACACCTTTGTGCCCGTGTGTATAGTAAAGGTGCCTGGTTTCATTATAGCTTAAGTAATTCCATACCTCTTCCCAGAATGTTATTTTGTAATTTCTTGCAGCACTATCTTGTGAAACAGTCTTTTCTACATGAAGAGTACACTAGGGGGACTATTTTCCTCTTTGTTAAGTGGTATGGCAAGACTATGAATCTCGTCCTTTATACACGAATAGCAGCAATTCCCAAATTTCAATGCAGCTGATTTGCTTTGATTTGTTTTTCATATCAGCAGCCTATTTTGTTTTACACCTGTTACATTCATCTTCCCCATGAAAGATTAACACTCACTGCTGGGATATTTACTTTGAGGGGGAGATTTTTGTAAACTTCGTACATGGGCATTTCATCATTCCTTACTGTGTTTTATTGGCCAGTATGTACCAAAGGGCTGCAGTCCCTTCAGTGTAGCAAATACACAAGTCTCTTCTCCAATTATTGAGACTTGAAAAGGTTTGAGAAATTTGCCAGCAATGTAGACAGGTGTCTAAATGTGTTAACCAGATGCTGATACAGAAGATGTGTCTGACTTTTTTTATCATCTTTTTGCAAAGGATGTGAGAAGGGAACAACCCCTCTGTGTTCTTATTTCTCCTTCCTCAGAGTGGCACACAGTGTCTTTATCAGGAGTGGCAATGTAAAAGTGGAATTTGGATCAGTTTCTTTTTTCTCCGCTGTTTTTTTTTTTTTTTATTTAAAGATTCTCTTCCCCAGTTAACTGTTAGCAAGCATATTTTTCCCAGTCTGCCATTATATTCTTTTCTCTTTTTTTAATATAATTTTGAGTTACCTTGTTCATATCTACCAAGGTCTTTGGGTTACAGACTGTAGCCTGATTATTTAGTTTTGATCTACCAAAGAGAGCACGGGTTTAAGCATGTGAATAGGTCCTTGGGACTTTACTGGGATTACTTGTGTGCTTAAACTTACTCCTTAAGCATCTTACCTGATCAAAGCCTTACTATGTTGTGCTTTAACAAAATACTCAGTAACATTTGTAAGTGAATTTTGTGCTGAGCAATGTAGAGAGATGTGTGGTTCCAGTGGTTGAAACCACTAGATAACAAGCTTCTTGCATCAAAGAGGAGTGTGCTTGAGTATCACAGAACAAATGACTTCCTAACCTTTCCAGTAGAAACCATATGTAGATATTAGTGCACATGATTATTTTATATCTGTAATGTACATCAAAGATCTTACTTTCCCCCCGCTCATGCAGGCAGGTGACAGCTATTAGAGCAGTAAGAGAGAGACCGAGTAGCGCTCTCAGAATCATTGACATTGTTTGATCCACGGTGTGACATTGAGGAGCACCGCTGCTGATGGACTTGGTAAATGCAGATATAAACACATCACACGGGTGAATGTCATCAGTTGCAAAGAGTCACAGACTCTGATAAACTTAACTTTTAATGTGAATGGGAAGCCTTCAGTCAATGATGCTGGATAGTATCACTGTCAGGTAAAGCTGTGTGATAAATACTGGAATCAATGTTCTTCAGTTCTTCAGAGACAGAAGGTTACCTAAAACAGTCATGCAACATCAGCGTTGTCTGTAATAGGTTTATTAGTGTCAGTATTTGAGCATATTTAAAATACAAAGCTTGAGAGTCAGAGCTTGGCTCCTACACTTACCTTGTGTGTTTGAAAGTATACAGTTAATGCTAATAAAAATTAAATCTCCTTAGTGGCATTTATATCCATTGTATTGTATTGGCTTGAGAAAACCTGTCTGAGACTATCAGGCTGTGGAGGAGAGATGTCCTGGCACTGCTGCCCTGGGACATCCTGCCTCTGCTTAATTTTGTCCTAGTGAAGCAAGCGGGTGTCTTACACGCGAGGCCATTTTGTATTCGGGTCATTTTGGTGGTGCTACACTACTTTGCTGTAATCCTGGGAGATTAGGGGGAGGCTGGGCACGTGCTGGTGCATTTAGAAAGGCGAGTGATTAGGGTTAGCTGGGTGGTTTTGTGAAAGCTCTTTGTGCTGACTGGACAAAGTAGAAACCCAGAGTCAGTGATGTCCCTTGCAGAAGGCAGGCAGCACTGGGGCAGCTCCCCCACATCCCCCTGCAGAGGGGGTTTTCAGCCGGCTTGCCTGGGCTGGATGGGGTGAACAAGTATGAAACCACCCCAGAAAATTACGGTGGGTTTGCTGGGTTCAAAGGGAGGCTGGAGGGATTGCCTTGGAGATAAGGGAAAACTGAGGATAAACAGCCAAAGCGTTTCTCTAGGTGGCAGCCTCCTAAAGGTGCCTTGCTAGATTTTGGCAGCCAGCTATTTTGCGTGGAATTATGGAAAATCTTTTATGAGGATTGTTCTTTATTTGCAAGGCAATTAAAGAGTGGTTCTTGGTGTAGTGGCGGCTTGCCAAGGGAGAAACTGAAAGTGTTTCAAAATGCAAGTTGCTTCTTAGACTAAAGTCTCTGCATGTTCTTGTTTCTCTCCCACTTTTTTAAAAGCCTTACTACTATCTCTGTGACAGAAAACGTGCCCACGGGCAGGGTTACAAAATGGCAGTGTTAGTTTGCTCTAAAGGCAAGGAGGCCCTCCACGTTTGGAGCCTCTCTCTCTGCCGAAGGGCAAGCTTGTGCATCCCCCCACCGCTGTTTCCCTGTGGAAACTTGTGCTTCCCAAGTTGGCTTTGAAGACTGGTCACAGCCTTGCCGGGTCCTGGGACAGGAGGCACATCCAGGTCTCACAGCACATAGGAAGGATACTGATAAAAGCCTGAGAGATAACAGAGCACTCAGGGAGCTGCAGGTTTGGGTTTGTATGGGGTCTTTTATTTTTTTTTTTTCCCTTGGTTTGGTTTGGAGATTTTTTTTTTTCATTTGGTTTGATTTGTTTTTTGGTTTTTTTTTTTTTTTTTTTTTTTTAACGTGGCTTTTCTTGGGGCTGACAGTACATATATAGCACAGCAGTTCAGGAGCAAAATGAAGTGTTCAAGTAACGTGCATAGTCATGCAGTTTTTGGTATTGCTGTCTCAGCACACCATGAGTTAAGTGAAGATTATACTTAACCTTTTATTTGCTCTTTTTTTGTGCTTCTACAAACGTAGACTGTTTCTATTACAATTTCCTGAGCATTGCCACACACTAAGTTTGGAAAAGGAGGTGCATTTAAGCCAATTTATGGCCTGACATATGTTAATTAACATTAATTACCTGCTTGAATAGTCCATTTAGCACTTATTATTAAAAAGTGGCTTGTCTACAGAAGGGGATTTTCCTTCAGAGTGAGATGTTTTGTTTTAACTTGCTTCAGATGAAGTCAGGATGGGTTATCCTGTGCTTCTCTGCATGGCTGTACCAGTTTCCTGATGTTCCAGTTGTGCGTGTGGTATGTGATCGCACCAATGACAGGCGCCAACTCCTTACCTGTGTATATTTGATATTTATTTGATAACAGCTTAGCTTCCCAAGCAAACCAGAACGTTTCCAAGCATTTTTTGCTAGTGGCGGTACAGCTCTTGCTCATCCATTTGAGGTAGCAGGGAAAAAAAGCATACTTCTCAGCTTTCCAGGAACTGGGGCAGCTGAAGCCCTGTGGTGATGTGACTCCAGGCCCTGTTTGGGGTGGAAGGGTAGGAAAAGCTCAGGTGTGCAAGGCTGGAGGGGGTTTGTAGGAGGTGCTGGGGTGCGCTGGGGTGCCCTGCAGGGAGAGTGTCTTCAGCTCTGTGTGGCTGAGGATGATTGACCTTGAGGCTCCCACAGCCACTGAGAGGAGGCCACTGCTTGTGTGGAGTGTGGTCTCCAACAGCAGCAGGTTATGTCCTGCTGTACTCATCAGTTACATTACAGTTATCTCCTGGATAATGTGTTGGGCAAGAGTTGTCACAGATCATTGGTCTAAAACCTGTGAGGTGAGAGGATTAAAAAGCAGAGAGCGCTTGTTCAATTTCCAAATACCAATATTAAAAAAAAATAAAAAATAAAAAAAAATCCATTCCTCAATTCCCCATCCCCAGTTTCTCATTCCTGTCTTGTGAGACTCCCGGAATGTTATGTCCTACTTCACCGTCTCCGTCCTTCCCTTTGTAGTACCACTGGGAGGGGTTGCATGGTGCATGGGGTGCCTCTGTGGGAGATGGAGAGCTGGCTGGTGGCTGTGCATGGCATGTGGCACAGTATAGCTGCATTTCAGCTGGGGATACAGCGTGGAGACGATTACACTACAGGACTGATGAAAAGCAATTTCAGGGCAATGTAAGGAGTTGGAAACAAGTGAGTGATTGCATTACTGCTCTGTCTCATCCCTGGTGTGAAATAGCAAGGGAGCTGCCTTCCAGTAGGGCTGAAGAAGAGCATTACAGTGTCGCCATTGCTTTTTGCCAGAGTGGTTCCTCCTGGTGCTGTGCCTGACTGTGAGGTCCAGGAGAAGCCCTTCTTGCTTTGCAAAGCTGAAGTCCTTTTGCTGAGGCCCACCCCCGTGCACATTTGTTCAAGGGCTGATGTGCTCATAATGCTGCTTTGCAGGGAATTTGAGGCAAGTCAGGAGTTAACAGCATTGATGTCTTGTTAATAACTCTGTGTGTGTGTGTGTGTGTGTGTGTGTGTGTGTGTGTGTGTGTGTGTGTGTGTTCTACCTGGACTTTGCTTACTGGGGCAATTTTCTTTATCTGTATGCTGGTACCTATTAAAAATAAAGGCTATTTTAATACTTCTACTGATCTCAAACAGCTTTGTAAGATTTCACTGGCAGAGAAATGCCTTTCTGGGGATTTGTATGAGTTAAGAAATACCTTGTGAAAATTAGCTCTTATAACAGACTTGTGCTAACAAATTGAATGGATTGCATGCTCTATTGCAACATGCTACGCACTTCAGAGCTGAATTATGGAATGCTGGGTTCTCACTTGAATGTGTTTATTTGGCATGGTATTATTTTGCTTTTATTTATTAATTTTCCCCTGATGGTGAAGTTGCCATTTGCTACATGTAAAGGAATAGGCAAGGGCTGCGGATCATTGCCAGAGGAACTGATGGAGGGTGGTCCACTTAAAGCAAGGAAGATGATGTGTGGCAGTGACAGTGTGCTGTCAGGGCCTTTGCAGCACATGTCTCCAGTTTTGGGGGGCAGGAGGCAGCCAGCAGTGGGTGTGGGGCTCTGCCTGTGCAACCCGGCACTGCCGTACACCTGAGTGTTGCCGGCTGTCAGGTGCATTTCCAGGGTGTGAGTCACTGGATCATGCCACTTCTGTGTCCCTTCACCCACTGCCCGTGCTGAGCTGAAGGGTGGGTCTCTGCTGACGTCTCCATACCAAAATCCAGTTGAGAGCTTTGGAATGAGGGCAGGAGGCAGGAGTGCTGCTGAAGGAGCCATTTTTCTTCTTTGACGCCTACCTCTCAGACTGCCTTCACGCTCTGTGTTGTGCTGTGGGTCTCCCTGGGGGCTGCTCATAACCCAGCCCTCAGCCTTGCAGTGTCTTCAGGCCAGACTGCCTCCCCTTCCCTGAGTTCCCGAAGTCTTTGGCTCTCTCTAGGGAGCATCGGAGGCCATGGCACTCCTGGGATTGTGGTCAGTGGGTGGGACTCAGTCTTAAGAAAAAGTTTTTAGTAGGTTTGCTGGCTTCTGAGTCACATGAGCAGAAAAGGGCAGGTCTGGGCTGCCTGCCAGCACTTGAACAGGGAGGTAACATCTGCTTATCCCAACCCCAGAGGAGTGGGAGACAGCAGATAAGTTGGAAGACTTATGAGGACAGACAGCGGTCTGCTGTGGGAGGACAGATAGAGGAGCACCCAGAAACATCGGCATGTGTCCGCTTGGGCTTCGCTCTGTCTCCTGGCTGCTGTGACTGCTCAGTTCGGAGTGGGAATGAAGACTGGATTGCATGAATGCAGCCCAGTTTATGACAGTGCTACTTTCATGGGTATCTGAGGTAGAGAGTGCAGGGTCTGAGTCTTTTCCCTGCTAAAGGCGACATTAAAGCAGCATAGGGACTCTCCTGTGGTGGTGCAGCAGCATGCATTTGCATTAGTGCAAGGCAGAGTCAAGCCAGCAGTGCTTAAAATCCCTATTGCAGCTGAGTCTGGGCTCTCTGTGAGGACTGAGCATGACCAGGGAATGTTAGTATCACTTTTACACTTAAGTAAACAAAGCTTTGTTTAAAAATGTATTAATTACCGAGTAATACTCTAATATAAGCTACCCTCCTAGTCTAGACAGCCCAGGCTGACACCTCTGACTTTGCAGACAATTTCCCCCGATAACTTAGTTTTTTCTCATGCTGTACTGTGTTGGTTTCTATGCTTTTTCCAAAATAGGATACAGAAGAATAAATGTAATGTCCAAAAGAAATAATATTAGGACATGGACAGATTCCAGGGCCATATTTGTTTTATCTAGAATGTGGACTGAATTATCTTGATATATACTCATATATCAGTCTTCTTAAATCCAGCTGTATTTGGGTTTTTTTCTCTCCACACTATCTCTTTAAGCACCTATTTCAGCTCTCCAAAGACACACTGACCAAAGTTAACTCCACTTTCTCACATGAAATTTGCAGTGTAAACATACCTTTAAATGTGAGACTTAAACCAGATCAGAAGTTTCTGACTTTGTGCGAACCCCAATCTTGTGCAAATATATTTGCTAGTACTTCATGGAGGATTTATCAGTTTCATATATTAAGTTCTAGATATGCTTAGTACATAAAATTTGGCGTCTGATAAGTGAGAACAGTTCTCAAGAAAGAATGTCTTTTTGTGAGACTCTTACAGGCTCCCACATTATCACCTTTTTTGCTGATTGATTTTGTGCTGAGTGCAGTGATGTGGTTTCCTGAAGGCCTATAACCTACTGTTTGTTTTGCAAAACTGCTCTGGACCTTGACTAATTTTCAGATAATGTTTTTTTCCAAGAATCCATAGGAGAAGATGACGCCAGTTCAAGTCATGTCCTGAGTTACTTGTAAGCTGAGACATGTAGAGCTGCTGTCCCTGTTTTTGTGCAACACAACCTATTGCACTTGAGTCTCACTGTATGGGGGAGCTCAAGACCATTTCTTTGAGATGTCAGGTTTCAGGATGAATGGTGCTTCTTTAAGTGTTCATCAAGACCTACAATGGGAGTCTGCTCATCCTACAATGCCGTTGTAGAACAACCTTGACAGCAACAATGATGATACCACTGTGGAGCTGTAAAAACTCTGAAGCATTTTGTGAATTTTGTTCAAGCAGCTTTTGCTTAGCCTCAGCCATATATCTGTCCCAGGTAAGTGGACCATATCTAAAACCTTTGATGGAAAGGATGGAAATCACATCAGAGTTCTTCATGAATTCGGCCACAGGTTTCCAGTCTAGTTTGTGCAGCAGCCAAAAGCTCTGAAACTAGTACTGTGTTCATCGTGATGTTGACAGTGTGATTTTCTCTTTCCATAGCAAGTTTAGATTTATTTCTTGCCCCATTGCACTTAGATCCTTATTCAAGCATGGCAAAAATACTTCGGATTAAAATGTACTATAAGGTTTGCATGCTTTGGGTAGGAGGGAAATCTTTTATGAGGAGCTGTTCTTTATAAAGCTATGGGGAAAGGAGCCGTGTGCTTAAGAAAGTATTTGAAAATCAATAGGCCATTTTCCATATAAAAAAAGAGAGGAAGTGAATAGGACATAAGGTAGTGGCATACGGGGCTGGGAGGAGGAAGGATTCTGTAAGCTAGCAGCAGGGAGTAAATCAACCTGATGTATGTTCATAGACATCTGATGTCTACTGGGCCTAGTGGGGTAGCTCAAAGCAGGTGGAAGAAGCATACTGTTTACCTAATTAGAAAGATAAATAAAATCTTTCCAACATTTTTCTGAATTAAAATGCATTTGAAGCATATGCTAGACTTCTAACACCCAGGAAAGATCTCTTAAAACCCTGCCGTTCCTCAGGAAGGCTGTTTCTAGCCCACCTTTTTCAGGGCTCTGCCACATAACAAGTCTTCCTGGTTGGGAAATGGAGTGGGATGTGCATTAGCAGCTGGAAATGTTAGGGTTCTCTCTGAGCGCACCTGCACTTCTTTTTAGTCAGTAGGAAAAGGCCTATCATTTGAGAGTACAGACCAGGGAATTGGAACAACCAAAGAAAACTGTCCTGGTTGAAATAATTGAAAATAGGATTTCACCTCTGTGTATTTCTTGAGGAATCGGTGATGATGGGAAGCAGGGCCTGGGCTGCAGTTAATCAGAGCAGCTCCATATCTCCAGTGTATTTTAAGACACCAAGGAGACAAAGATGATTCTAATTGCAAGAGAAACTACTTAGCTGCTTTGTATTATGTGTGAAATGAAGGGGGAATAACACTGATTGAATGACCTATTTTGACTTTCTCAGTATAATATGTTTAATGTTTTAGTCTTTTTCTGGACAGTGAATTATAATTTTATCAAATCCTTCTGGAAATGAATGTTGCTGGGCAAACTATTTTATCCTCACAGTTTTAACTGCAAAGTTACATCTTGCTTCTTGACTTGGTTGCAGGAGTTTTCCCGTTCAGCTGGAAAGGGCTTTTGCCATGTAACACAGTGACAGTAGTCCTTTTTGTTTTATACAAAATAGGGACCTGTCAGGAAGAATATAAAATAGGACACTGAAGGAGTCTAATTTAGAAGGAGAAAGGGCATAAATCTCCACCTCTCTCTGATGACAGAAGGCCAAAGTACAGCAGAAGCATTTCCCTGTTTGTAAAATGCCAGATGCCAAATGTAAAATACCAGAGAAGTTGTTCTGTTAAAGGCACAGCCTGTATCTAACCTCCTTACAAGTGTTTCAACTTTGTTTTCAGGGTGTAAGGGGATTCTTAGATGATGAAGTGGCTTTGTTAGGGTCTTCTCTGCTTATTGTGCTTTTAAAGAAATTGTTTGCTGCTTTGGACTGGTGTCAGGCAGAATAATAGTGAATAAGTCCCAGATGTGGGTGGTGAAAGGAGAAAAATAATTTCAAATAAAGAGAGGTATTATCAACTGAGCTGCAAGTGTTGATCCTATGGTGCTGAAAAATGAAAGCAGGAAAAAGTCTTTTTAAAGATGGGAAATCTTAGTTGAAAAATCTGCTCTGACCAGAGTTTGCTACCCTGCTTAAACTTGCAGCAAATTGGTGTTGGGTCAGCACTACCATGAAACATTGAAAGGGAAAACAGAGTAGAAACAAGCCTCTAAAACTTAAGAGCATCTTCAGCTTTTTTGTCCATTTGGACAACATGACCTGTAGCATCACTTGCAGCTGCTGGATCCAAGAGTATAAATAGTGAAAAGAATACTGATTTGGTCAGGATAAAATGCTCATTTTAGGTTTTTCCAACAGCTGTGGCAGGACTTAACCAAAGCTTCTCATGTGTCATTTTTATTCAGGCTTGTGCAAAGCATGTGGAATGACAATGCTCTCTAATTGAAGGAAAGAAAAGAGGGGAAAAGTAGTAAATTGAAAAATTGAAAAATAGTGTGTATTTGGTGTCCTCTCAGCCTAAAGGAAAAACACTGCTTGAACAGTATGATAGCAGTTGTTAGAGAAATTAAGTATGGATTTCCTTCAATTGTAGTTGAATCATGACATCTTACTAAATTTATCCAGTTTTGAGTGCCTGCTTTCTGGTTTGACATTTTTGTCGGATGGTTGTTGGTTGTGTTTGGTTTTGTTGGTTTTTGGTTTCCTTGATTTAGTTTGGTTTGTTTGTTTGTTTGCTTGTTTGTTTGTTGTGATTTGTTGGGTTTTTTTAAGCTCTGTGTGGCCTGAGAGATTGATGCTAGTTTCCTTATTTTTTGCAGGAAATTGTATCAGGTATCAAACCACCAATTCTTCCAGGTGGTTACAGATGTGGAGGCCAGCAGCTTTCTCCCTAGAAGTACCATGATACAGTCAGCGGGTGGGTTTGAGCAATGCCAGTGATGGGTTTTTCCCATATTTTAGATGCTGCCAGGGAGATTTCACAGGGCTTGACCATTAACTGCAGGTTGTTGGAGTATCTCTGTGGGTATCACTGTTCAGTGAAGAGCCAAGCAGAAGTACTACTAAAAAAGGGCGGGTTTTATTTACACAAAAATCTACACTGAAAAAAGTGTTTCAATATAAAAGGCAAGTACTCGGGAAGTACACAATGTCAGAAGAAAAGTTGCTTCTAACACTTGAAATTCTCATGCTGGCTATGACAGTCATTACTAAGGAGCTCACACACTCTATCCACCCCCGGTCTCCTTGTTGGTCTGTATGCTTCAGGGGGTACTCAGAGTTTCAATTCATCCCCGTGCTCTCTGTGTGGGCCCTGTGCCATATTTGTTGCATTTACCTCTGAGGAAAGAAATACGCCCTTCCCAGTGTGTCATTTGCCTCTCCAGTATCCATAGGCTTCCCTGATGAGCACTGTCCCAGCCCTGTATCCTCTTTTCCCCTCCCCAAGATCTTTACCCTCTGTGTTCTCTCATCCCAGCCTCCTTTCCTGTGATTCCCAGTCCTACTCCATGCATCCCTCCTTCTTTTTCCTGTGATGTTCCACCCCTCTGTCTGTCCTCTCCTAGTTTTCATATCAATTCTGCTTGTCCGGCTTGGCTGGTTTTTTGTCCAGCTCCCCATTCCACATTTCTCCCCTGCCCCAGGATTACGTATTTCCCGTGTCTTGCCTATCCCGGACTCCTTATCCTGTTTCTAATCCCTGTTCAGTTCAGGTTTGCAAAGTTATTAGTGACAGTGAACAAACGGGTTTATAGTAGGAAGTCCTGGACAATATGTGATGTAGGTGGGGCTCACAGCACCACCTATAATTTAGAACATTGTTTATATTTTTTAACAAATCCACCCTTAGGTAAGCAGTCCTGGTGCTGTCAGTGTGCAAATCCTTAGTCATTTGGATAATCCTATTCCTTCTGCTGGTACTAAATGCTGAGAGGTTGTTCATTCATGTAAGAGATGGAGGTCCTGCCTTTAGAGGGACTTGGATCTCTTGTTTCTGCATAGCCTGACCTAGACATCAAACAGTGTCTGAGATTGTACGGTTCATAGGGTTACTGAGCTGTCCTTAAAATATTTAATAGTATATATAGTAATTGCTCGTATTTCCATTATGATGGGCTGTTCTGTTTTTCTTCCCTATCAGTGAGAAGAGAGGAGACATGCAAGTTCCTTATTGACAATACATAAGGCATAAAAGTGTACAGTCCACAGTCACACTGTATTCTGTGCCATCTAGTAGGAACTGTTTGATTTGGTGGACTTAGACTGAAAAATAGAAAGACATAGCTGACTTTTCCTGGCGTAGCTCCATGATTTTCTGCCTCTGCTGTTCACTCCATGCCTAGTCTTTATTGGTTCTTGTAAAATGCCTTCACATCTAGGTGGGAAGCTAATCAGGTTTTTTTTGTTAGCAGAATTAGACTGAGAAACTTATACTGAATTCCTGCTTAAAACTGCAAGGTGATGTCTTGGAGTGTGGGAGAATGGACACCTTTGCTGCTTTTACTGGATGTGACTTAGCTTCTATCATAGTCAACTGACGTCTTCTAATGGACTTAGTGCTAGCTAGACCAACTCATTTAATGGTGTGAATAACCTTATATTGGCCTGTTGAAGAGCTTAGGCATAGCGTGTGTAGTTATGAGTCCCCTGTTCCTTCATGATGAAGTTCAGAATGTTAATCAGGTAGCAGGGTGGCCTGTCCTCTTTCCATTTGCAATAAAGGGCATGCAAACACACATTGCAGCAAATACTGCAAAGGCAAATCTAGCATGTCCTGCTTTTTCCCCTGCAAGAGAAATCTGCAATCTGTTCTCTGCCACTGTTCCCCAAGCCGTTTTGGCACCTTGGTCGGCTGAGGGATTCACTTGTGGTGCCTGATGCCTTTCAGGCGCAGTGCTTCAGTTTGCCAGGCTATTGATAAAAGCTGTTCAGTCACAGCTCTCTGGGTCACAATGTATGGGGATTTTGTGATGGTTGTGGTGACCTTGCAGGGGGAATTAGAGTGGATGTAATGTTTCCAAGAATTGGAGATGCCTGTGCCATTGAGCTGGTGCATATTGCTGAATCAATTGCTAGCACTGGCAGGCTTTTGCTTTAGGGGAACCTCACAGCTACATCACAGTCTTGTTATTAGTAGGTTATTGTTAATTGGTTTTAATACAGGGTTAGATATTTGCAGGGAGGAGGGACCTCAAATAGTTGCTTTCTGTGAAGTATTTTCGCTATATGCAGCACCATTGCAGTGCATGCACTGGCACTGTATCTTGCTTTTGTTTTGGGGAAGTTTTTATTAGCTCCCGTGTGGAAATACATCTTTGGTATAGAGTGGTCATCTGCAGAAGAGGAATTGTGGCATGGTGCCTAGACCTCCTCCAAAGCCATTGGCGACAATGAAAACTCTTAGCATGGAGATTTTCTGTTTTGTAACTTGTTGAATCATGATAAGGGGACTCAGAACTTTTGTGACTCGGGCTGCTGTGGCACAAGCCCATGGTGAGCTTTTGTAGAAAGGCTTCCCAATGAAACTGTGCAGCCCCCAATCTAAATCCATGTTACCAGCCTCTCCCACACCCCTTGCAGTCTTGCATTTGACTGTCAAAAGTGTTGCATTTAATTCACATGCCAGTAGAGTTTTCCTCGAAATGTCTGCGTAGCATTAAGCCAGTTAGGAGTTACAAGTGTAAATATGTTTACACAAAAAAGGGGAATGCTTGATAGCTGGCACTGCCTAAGAAGCCAAAAGCAGTGTGATTACGTGCTAGAGGGACACTGAAAATGTAGGTTGCCGGAGTGTGCTTCCAGGAGTAAATCTCAACCAGAAGTGCTTGCAGTCCCTGTCTTCAGATGCACTGTCTGTCTGCTACAGCTGCTAAGGCAGCATGGGGCAGGCGGCTCGGGAGTCCATGGGCATCCTTGCAGAGTTTTATAGGGAAGTTTGAAATACCAGAGAAGCATTGCTGTATCTGAGCAGGTCCTTCTTTTAGATTTTCCCAGGCAGTAGCAACACAGCCGGCAATCAAGTGACTTGTAACGCTAGTGTTTCATAACTGAAAGTTGGGCATTTTTCACGAGCTGTCCTATTTCAGGTTGTGAGCGCGGGCACACACACACACACACGCACACACCCCCCTCGCACACCCCCCCCACGCCCCCCCAGCACATTGTTTACTTCCTCTGTAAGTTCTGGGACATTCAGTACTAAGGAGCATGATATGCTTGCATAAACACCCCAGCCAGATTTATCTCTCAAGCCTATCTTTCCTTTCCCATCTTGGAAAGTGATTAATCTGCAGCACACATTTTGTTCTTTGATTGCAGGGCATTATTCTGTAATCATTTACAGTTTTGCAGAGCCATAGCAGTGGCTTGATGGAGTATTTCTGTCGTGTAGCTGGCGCTGTTGGCTGAAGCTTTAGCCGCGTAGTGCGGAGGGAGCATTACTGTGCATCTCTGTGTCATTTTAAACCCCTTTTCTCTTTATCTTGTGTGCTTTCTGCACATTCAAAAACATTCAAATGTGAAATTTTTTAATTCAAATTTAGAGTGCAGGTAAGTATCTACAGCAGTACATGCTGGGGGCTGGTTTTTAGGTTTTAGGAACAGTGTCAGTACTGCAGCATGCTGGCTGCCAGCTGAGGTTTTCCTTTGCATTTATGGAGAAAGGAGGAGTTTAAATAACTTTTGTTTTCTGTGCTGCAGGTCATGTATTGAAGCCTGCATCAGTTATATTTGGACAACTAATGTAGATGTAAGAGTTGTACATATTTCTTATTGGAAAACAAAAAAGTGAAGGTGAATCAGAAAATAGGTCCTGTCTGTACTGCATCAAGGCTTTTCCATGTGCCCTTTGTGTATTTTGATTGTTTTCCAGTGTGCAAGGAAAGGAGGTAGAAGAGGTAACAACCTTGAGTTAACATGCTGTGGGGTTGATACAATGCTATTGAACAGTTTTGTTTGATGCAAGTGTCTATGCTGTAAACCACTTCCTTCAGTAGAAAAGCATGAAAAGTGGATAGAAAAAAATTCAAAACACTGTAACTTTGGCTTCTGACATGTTGGTAAGTTTCTTTTTTGCAACATATATGCACCTTTCTGTCCTAAGGAAGAGTTTTTAACAGTCCTGAAGTGGCTGGACTTGGTCTAGTCACCCATGGCAATGAGCATCTTTTTTCAGAGACTCACACCGTGTCGGACAAAGCACTTGTCTGTCACCTAATGACAAGTCCTGTAGCTAAAAGACAGAAGACACAACACTGAGGTGCAACTTGCAAAGACCAGGAGGTGTCTGAGGGCATTGCAGGTGCAGCATGTCTGTTGAATGAGATGTCCAGAGAATCCCATGCTAGAAGTCAAGACAAAAAAGTCTTCCAAGATCCTTGTCAGTCTGATCTTGAGGGCAGGGCAAAGAAGCGACATTTCCTCTGACTACAGATCCAGCAGTTGTTTTAAATGGGCAGGTGTTAGAACACTACCCTGCTCTGCCTCGTGGACATGAGAATACTAGGCCAGGAAGGGCACCAGCTTCAATTCTCCAGTAATGGGCTTTGGATCAGGGAGAACAGGCAGCACAGATCAGTAGTAACATGGTATTAACCTTCCCCCCTGATTTACTGATGCATAGGAGGATCTAGAGCATCTGATCCCAAGCTTCATTTTTCCATCCTAGAAGTGTAAATGCTTGAATTCTAAATTGAGGGGAACTTAAAAGCAAAGAGAAGGAAGACTAAGGCTCTTTTGAAGCAGCCGCTGTTTAGGAAAACTACCAAACTGTATAAGGAACGACAGGTTTAGAGTGTGTGCATTTATAGAGGTATCCAGCTGCTTGGTTGTGCTCAAATCCAGGATTAAAGTAGCTGTCCTGTGGTTGTTGGAGGGGATGGTTTCACTTGGTACTGTGAACTTGCACCATCTTCACTCCTGTAGGACAAGGCCTTTGGTTAGGTTATGTTTGAGGATGGAGCTGGGTAAATAATATTTTTCTGTGAATGCAAATTAGTAGCAATGGCAAGACTCGTAGCAACAGGCAATTTTTCTTAGCATTAGAGAAAGACCAAAATTACACAAACTGGTGCCAGACGCTTCCTGCACTGAGCATTCCCATGAAGCAAAATGGAGCTGCTGCTTGTCTCCTGATGTGACTTCAGTTGTGCACTGCTATTAAGCCCTGGTAAACGAGTGGAAGCCACTCCAAACAAAAGGCAGAATGGAGTGCAGTGCTGCCAAAATTCAGCTGTGCAGTGCTAGTGTGCCTGTTCCCTTTTGGGGTGGGTTGTGGCTCAGCTTCAGGACCTGAGTGATTTGTTATCCATTGCTCGCTAGTTGGAGCTTCCTCTTACTGTGCTTGGGTGCATGCCACGGGGTCGTGGAGTCAGGGTTCAGCTTCGCTCACCCCAAATCCCTTATCACCTCAAAATGATTTGTAGCAGTTGTATTTGTTTTCCTTTAACGGGGAGAGATGAACCCCTTTAATCTCTGTTGTTTATATTACTGTTCATACGGAGCACAGCTGCTCACGGAAAGATTTCTAGGACATACTGGTTTCAGTACAAAGGAGCTTCACACTGAAAAGTTGAGGCCCCATTTCATCAGGCAGAAAGGAGCCTTTGCCTCAGTGTGGGTTAATTATTTAATAGCCAGCTGAGTAGCCAGGATGATAATGTACAAGGAATGAGACTGATCAACTCTGTCCAGAATAACATTTTGGGATGTTAGGATGGCTTTTGCTTAGCCCTCCAGAAGTGTCAGAGCTAATGTCATGCTGAAGTTAAGAATTGTGCAAAAGCTTTGGGAGGAAAAGAAGCTTTGGGTTTGAACACATTCAGTTATGGAAGAATACATGCACTGAGAGCAAGATCATCATGAGTGGAACGTGTGCTTCTAAGGGAGGTTTTGGATAAGGACCGAGTGCTGGGAACATCTGTCAGAACATCCCAACCACTTGCAGAGCTTCTACTTGGAGTCAGCTGAAAATGTAGTGTGACCAGGGAGGTGTCTGTTCCTTTAAACAGCCCCCTCACCTCTGTAATTGCAGTGTTAACACTTTACCTCCACACTTACCTGGTGCAAAGGTGGATGAAAACAAGGTGTGTTTGCTTGAGGAAGACCCTTTTCCAAGCTGGATGGGTGAGTTTAGAAGGTGATGCTGTACATTTCAGTGCAGATTTCAGTGCAGTCTTCCAGATGCAGAGGAGCCACTTTCATGTGTCACATCAGTGGAGAACCCCGGAACTGTGGAAGTGTCCTAGAAGGGTGGAAGAGCATGTTAAATTGCACACTACCATTTTATCCTCTTTCAGTGCAACTGAAAAGCAGGTGTGGTGTTCTTCACCAGAGAAGTTTGTTTTTAGACAGAGTAAGATCCACCACTGCTAAGTGTAGCTGTTGTGCACCTGCATAATTTTTGACAGTGATGGCTGCAGTTGGAGCAGATCTTTAGAGAGGACTTGTCTTGTGTAAGGCCCAGTAAGACAGGTAATAAACCCAGCAGCGACTGGAACTGGCACTGGACATACCTGAGGGAGCAGCAAATGGCAGGCAGCTCCCCTCTACTACTACCCTCCCTAGCTCATTGCTGACTTTCAGCCCTTTCTTTTTCCTAAACTGAGACATCAGAGATCAAGTCCTGTTTATAGGTCACCCACAAGGAAAACTGGACGTTAAATTCTAAACTTCTAACTATAGTAGCATTTTACTTCTTTATTTCATACTAGAGGTTAGCTCTGCTCTTGAAAGCACCTCTTGTGCAACGTAGAACTGGGCCCAGAGAAAGGAAATGAAATCAGAAATGGAGAAAAGTTATTTTAATCATAAATAGCTGTGGTAGGAAGGTAGATGTTTATATGTGCAATAGTACAGTACCTACTGTGTGTATTTTAGGAGAACCTGAGAATAGCAGCTGTGCTGAAATACTTGACAGTGAAGTCAAATATAGTTTGAGTTAAAAAAAAAAAAAGTCGCTGGGGAGGGTGGATTTGCAGCGTGAAGCCTGTCGGTGTTATCTCTGCCGCGTGGCACAGAACAGCCTGTGACTCTGGCGCTTGTTTGCGAACGTGCAGTTCCCGTAAGGGGATACGTCCCCCTCCTATCCGTGTGGTGTTGTGCCTGGGTAAACGCCCCCTGCCTCCCAAATTTCCCCGAGAACCTCAGGAGGCTGACAGCTTTGTTTCTCCAAAGGCTTCCTTTTCTGAAGTGTCTGATTTTTGCAGCTGATGGACCTGTTGAGTTTTAGATCTCTAGAGCTCAGAAGAAGCAAAGCTGCAGGCATTAAAACTAGAGCTCTTGCTAATGTGCCAAGGTCAAAAGGATCAAAACCTAAATTAAACTTGTCCCTGAAATTTGTCTGTGAATCACAAATTCAGGAAGTTGTACATGAAAATCAGTCTGGGCACTGTTTCTTTCCTAAGAGTTCTTCAGCTAAAAATAATGTATTGCACTATAGTTATAAATAATACGGGTTTTTTTTTTTTTCTTCCCCTGTCTAATTAAATTGTTACTCTTGCCACAATGAAAGGAAAGGGAAAAGATAATAGCATGAATCTGGTTGAACAAGTACGTAGCTTGCAGGTTTCAGCTAGAGTGTTTGCAGCTGCAGCCAGTGCTGAACCTTATGCTCATGTGTTTAATTTGTCAAAATGAAAACAGGGTGCTCTGGAGAGATGGCAGTGGTTTCTGTGTGTCCCTCATTTGTGAAACAGTTTTTGAGAAAGCTCACCCAAAGTGGATTTATCCTGCACTGGCAAAAAAACAGAAGAAAAGAATTTTTATCTTAAGACTTTTTTAATGTTTGCGCCCCCCCCCCCCGCAGGTAACTGCAGTGGTTTTTGTAAAATTGTGGTTGAACCATATGGTAGGGTGTGTTGCTGGACATTGGTGTCCTACTAAAATGGCAAGCAGTGGCCACAGGTAGCTCTACCATTATGAAGAGTGACACTTTGGCAAGTTTGCCATGGGTAAATAGTGGATAAATCTGGAAAAAAGAACTTTTCTGCAGCTTGGCCACGGCCCTGAGATGCCCTTTGAAAGCCATGTGGGCAACCTGGCCATGGCCATCTGCCTGCTGAACAGTAGTGAAGGCAAGCAGCCTGGCAAGACAGTGCTTATCACACCTATTGCTGCTGCCTTGGTGTCCTGAAAAGTTTTGTGTATTTTGCTGCTGAGATTTGTCAGCGACTGCTGGGGCTTCTGGCAGTGTTCAGGTTTGGGGTGGATTGCGGGGTGTCGGAGAGGCCATTTAATGCCATGCAGCTCCTGGGAGAGCAACGATAATGGCCAGTGAAAGCAGTAATCCCAGAAGCCTAAGGGGATAACGACAGGCAATAATACGGCAGCCAAACTTTAGGCTTAATCACGACATCTTTCAGGTGTTCACAGAGTTATTTTTCTCAAAGGAGGCCATGGTGAGGGAAAAAAGAAGGGTCCCAGGAAGCAGGGTACCGCAGAGAAAGGGGCCTGTGTGGGTGATAGAGCTGGCCACAGGCTTGTAGGTATATTGCACTGAAATTTGCTGCCACTTAAAAAAAAAAAAAAGGTGGGGAGGCAGCTGCATTATTTCACTGGCAGTGATGCAATGCCGGTGACACACCAGGACGGGAGGGACCGGCATGCTCTGTGACAGCACAGCATGTACATGGTGTCACCCGAGCTGCACCCCACCAGCTGACAGCTTCAACTAAGTGCCAGCACTTTGTCCACGGCTTCATTTTCAAGCCAATATTTATACATAACAGCTGGAAGCATGGATTTGGAAGTAACACATAGTGACTGCACATGTACAATTTCCAAAACACCCCCTTTGCCCCTCCTATTTGCTGTGCTTTAGGGGGTTTGAGACTCTTTTCTAAATTTGTTTTATTACAGTACAGTCAAGGCATTTGCTAATTTCTCATTCACTTGTCAACTGCTCTGCAAGAGTGAAAATCTCACAGGAAAACGCCATGCTCTGATAAGGTTGTAAACAGAAAGCAGAAATCCTGGTATTTGTTTTAGTGTTTACTGCATCATCCTGAAATTTTCTGCTGCCCCCCAAAAGTCAGTGATGACCCAGACAAAAAGAATATTATAATATTGAAAACAAAGACCCCAAAAGAAGAAACTTAAGGATTTTTTGAAGAAAAAAATGCAAAGGGAGTGAGGAGGAAAGCTGGTGAATAAGTGTGTGTGTTTGTTTAAGGAATTGAATGGGTAGCAAATACTTTTCCACGTGTGTGGAAAATATGAGCTGGCTTTTGCAATAGCATTTTATGGGAAGAAAGATCAAGGGTTCAGGAGCTGCAATACTTATTCATAAAATGTGGGGAGCAAAGACAAGCTACTTGTTGTGCTTCTGCCCATTTGCTGTAAGTCCAATCTAGCTGAATCATTTCTAGGAATGGAGTGGGAACTGGATTTCCAGCCTCCTCTCTGTCCTTGGCTTCTCTCCTGCATGGCTGCTACTGATTAGTACTTGTTGTACTGAGCTTTATGTGGAGGGTATGTTCCTGTCCACTTCACCACTAAAGCTTTTACCACCTTGGGATCTAGGCACAGTCCACTTGAAACTGGATTAAACCAGCCAATTTGTTTTACGGAGACTTTTGAACAGCTCTCTGGCAAAGCTGACCCAGCTAGGGTTTAGATCTGATACTGGGGAAATGAAAGGCCCTTCCCCATCACTGGTCCATTGCCACACTCTGTGGTTGGTTTCTGACACAAGCAGACCCAGCCCAAGCATTTCCCCTGGTGTCTGAGGTCTTCTGAAAGGCTGAAGATGTATGATCTGACATGTGAAGCCAAGCTGTGCTGCAGGTGTAGCGTTTAATTTGCTGAATGTGATCTTTTATTTGTGTACCTGAAGAAAATTGGGGTTAGGCTGTACAGGCTGCTTGCCTGAAGGTTTTTGCTGTCTGCTCCCCCCACCCTGCACTACCCAGGTGATTTGAGCCCTGCTCAGGTGCCGAGATGTGCATATAGGTGTGTGCCAGGTCAGTACAGCAACAGGGACTAGGCTTCCATGCCATCTCATGCCTGGCTTTGTTTAATCTGGCACCTTACCAGCTTGCCTTAAGCATTGCTGCATGCATGAAGTTAGTGTGGCTTGGCAAGGCTGTGCCACAGAGGGGCAAGGTGGGGGTTTTCCCCTCTTTTCAATAAGTGTAGTGAGAGGGGGGAATTAGAACAGCTGTTCAGAATATTTTTGAGAACTTTGAGGGAGTGTAAGCCCCTCTGCTTCCCGTGGGTTTCAGGATGGCTTGAGGTCAAATCTGAGGACTGAAGTTTTCCACTTGTCAGGAGGCAGAGGGGCTGGGCTGGTCCCTCACAGGGTGAGTTTGAAACGGTTTGGTTAGAAAAATGGCTGTAGTTATTGTGATGATTAATATAAATCGTGTTGGGTTTTAACTAGCAAGTTTTAGTACTGTGTATTTTTGAATATGAGTCAGCAGTGCCCTGGCAGCCAGGAGTGCCAACCATGTCCTTGGGTGCATCAGGCACGGCATCACCAGCCGGGTGAGGGAGGGGATTGTCCTGCTCTGCTCTGCACTGGGGCGGCCTCACCTGGAATACTGTGTGCAGTTTGGAGTGCCACAGTGTAAGAAAGGTAATAAGCTATTAGAGAGTGTCCAAAGAGGGCGCTGAGGTGAAGGGCCTTGAGGAGAAACTGGATGAGGAGCGGCTGAGGTCACTTGGTGTGTTCAGTCTGGAGAAGAGGAAACTGAGGGGAAACCTCATTGCAGTTACAACTTCCTTGTGAGGGGAAGAGGAGGAGCAGACAGTGATCTCTTCTCTGTGGCGACCAGTGACAGGACTGAAGGGAATGTGAAGTTGTGTCCGGGGACGTTTAAGTTAGATAGTAGGAAAAGATTCTTCACCCAGAGGGTGACTGGGCATTGGAACAGGCTCCCCAGGGAAGCGGTCACAGCACCAAGCCTGACAGAGTTCAAGAAACATTTGGATGATACTTTCAGGCACATGGTGTGACCCTTGGGGACGGTCCTGTGCAGGGTTAAGAGCTGGACTTGATCCTTGTGGGTCCCTCTCAACTCAGCATATTTTGTGATTATTTTCCTCCCAAAAGAGTGTTTTTTTAATGGTGGTCTTGGTCCAACATGCAAATTTTCTTTTAGCAGCAAGTGAAGGAGCTTGCTAGAGGAAAAAGGTTCTTGGTGTGATTGTCACCTTTGCCTTTTGCGATTACCTTGCATTTAACAAGTGGCTTGGGAGGGCTAACAAAATTCATTAAAAGCAATCAGTTTACTTAAACAAAACCTATGTGAAAATGCCATGGCTGAAGGAATTCAAAAGCCTCTAAATGATTTTGTGAGAAGGATAAGAAGTTTTTTTGTTGGCGTTTTAAATCTTAAGCGTCATTCCCTTTCACCGCTGGCATTTCTAGCTCTGTACCCATTTTGTGTGTGCACTTGTATAGTTATCAGCCCAAATGCAGTTCCAGGCCCCTCGGGGCAGCAGCCTTGCCCTGCCTTATGGCTCTGAAAGGGCTCTGAACAGCCAGAAAGATCCCGACGATTTACAGTTATCACCCTGTTTTTATTACATGCCTCTTGCGGGCTCCTCTGCTGAGGCAATGCTGTGCCAGATAAAAGACTATTCTCCTGTTTCGGAGCAGCTGTTGTACCTCCAGGGTAACCCTGCTGCCAGTGGCTGTGGGGGAGGATGCTGGTGGGCCGGGTGGAGCAGCTTTAGTTGGGATGCCAGCTTTCTCTCCCCTCTGCTGGGGTTTTCCCACTTCTGCTAGGGGCAACCAAAAACAAAGGGGCTGTAGTCCCCAGCATACTGTTGCAAACACAAATAGGGGCACACAGAGGGCCAGCTCACCCCTATATGTGCTGCTCCATTGTGGTTCTGTATGAAATATCCACCCCCTTTTCCAGTTCCATAGGCACTTCCTTCCCTTGCTGTCTGCCTCCTGGATAGCTCTGTCATACGGGTGTTTGGGCAGTCATGAGTTCAACAAGGTTGTGGAAGCACTCACTAAGGCTGAGGGTCTGGCTGTCACCACAAGGGCTGTCAAATTTTAAAGAGGAGCTCATGACCAGCCTTTAGGATGTGAGGACAGAGACATCTCGGGCTAGCTTGCTCCGCAGGCATTTCCATGCATGGCCAAGTTTCCTCTCCAAAGCCAAGGAAACACTTCTCCAGCCCTTACTGCTCATTACGGTGAACTTGAGTCCTTTCCTGTTTAAAAACCTGCATGCATTAATATTAAAATTGGCCAAATTAATGCCACAATATTTATGATGGCAAAATGGTAATTGATGGCTGCTATCTCTTTCCTTCTCGTGGGCAAAGGCCCCTCACCCTTTGCTGCTGGGACAACCTGGCCCTAGTGGGTAAAATACATCAGTGCTGCTATGCTGGAGTTAGGGTGGATTCTTAGGATGTGAGTGCCGTGTCCACCAGGACTGCTGCAGCCTTTTGGGAGACCCAATAGTAGGGACTTCCCATCTTCCTCAGGATTCTCATTTTCACATGAGGAGACGTCCAAGTCAGGGACTAGAAAGCCATAAGGGGAAGATTGTAAATGTATGGGATATTTCAATCAGATAGCATGTCTGCGTTTAAATACCTTTTGGCTGTGAGAACTTGCCTTTCATACCTCATGCTGTCATTTAAAGGAGTAAATAGCAAGAGATGGGACTGGATTGTTTTTCAAATATCTTAAAGCTTGCCAATATATAGATGGTCCCAAGACCTCTGACAAAAAGGAATTAAATTGTTTTAATCTAGTGTATTAAGAGGATCAAAGGTAACCTGTCTTTTAGGAACCTTCTGCCTCTTTCCCCCCAGCCACCTGGGGAAAGCAAGCCTCTTTCTTTAGGAGTAAATAGTTCTTTACAGTTGTGGGACACAGTTGTCCAGCCTTCCCACCTTTTCCACCTCCAGTCAGTACTTTATTGAGACAACTGTGTTTATTCTCTTCAGCCTGAGAGTTCATTTTAAATTAGTGCTGCGTCTCCACATAGAGTCAACTCAGATCCTTCGTTATTATCTCTTAATACGTGAAGCAATTAAGATTGTTCAGCTTTTTGCAAAACAAGCAAAATCCAAAAATGCTTGCCTCTCTCCCAGCCTCTTCCATGTTGTGCAAGTGGTTTTACTCAGAGCCTGCACATTTTTGGAGCTTTTTTGACTCCCTTGCATGTTGGGCCAGCAAAATTTTAATCCTGAAGGTTGAGAGATGACTGCCTACGTGATCTTCCAAGCATTGCCAGGTATGGGGTGATCCTACCAGGTCATTTGAAGATGGAGTGTGTTGACATGGTCTCGCAGGGTGTGATTTACAGCTGTCCTCCCTCAGGCAGGAGGTACTGGGGTCAGTCGAAGCCAAGTAACCCAAAGGCTCTGTTGGTTTCAGTCTGCAGACAGGTAACTCAAAACCCTGAATGTTTCCTTTGCAATATCTTAAAAAGTTCATTCTGTTTTAGGCAGTTAGGTATATTCAGAATACACATACAACTGACTATTTTCTGTATCATTTTCCTATAGCAAATATTAGTGGGTTGCAGTTACCATTCAATCATCATTTTGGTCAGGATACTTCTCAGCTAGCTCTCCGTACCAGGATGAAGTTGTACTGGTAATTATATCAGTGCATAATGTGCTAGGTGAGCTAAGTCCTGCTCAACAGAAATAATTTCAGAATTCAGATTTAATGAAACGGACTTGAGAAGAATTTTACAAATCCTGTGCTTATTTTAAATACTTCTCAGTGGTTAGGTTTATTTGCCTTCTCCCTTTTCTTTGTCTCCAGTGATTATTTTTGTGTGGGGTTGTTTCATTATCCCTGTGTGTATGGTGGTCACAGTATGCTGCCCAACAGCAGTTACTTGGATGCTAAACAGAAAAAAAAGAAAAATTAATATGTAATTGCATACTTGTAATTTTGATTTTATCCAAATACAGATGCAGGATTGTGCCAGAGAAATCTTACATGTAGCTAATATTGCATATATTTTTGGTTTAATGCAGGGTGTTTTTCTGTGTCTTCTAACTCAGAAAAGCGGAAATAAAAGTTAATGTCATAATGCGACATTAATTTTGGACTACAATTCTGTTTTTCCACAGATTCTTAAGGAACAGCGTGAACATCTTTCCCAGACAATAAAAGAACATGCTGAGATTTTTTTTCTCCCATTTACCATGTTTAGACATCATTTTACAGACTCTTGCTTTAGCATGACAGTTGCTCTTTCAGAGTCAGCATGGCTGGGTATGGGGATAGGGTTTAGGCTGTGCTTAGACAAGTTCTGTACAAAAAGTTGGATACCTTCCCAAAAGCATGCTGTTTTCGAGACGGGAAGGGAGAAGAGGAGAGGACATCACTATGATGTAGGACAGTTCTGCTGTCATGTAGTTTTCAGTCTGGCTTTGCATGGTTTTGGAAGGCAGCTCAGACCTTCAGTGTGTTATGACAAGTCGATTGAAATTAATACCATATTTTACATTGTTTTAGAGAGTGATCTTTCCTCACTTGGGAGACAGAAAAGAGCTCATCCTACTTCCCCAGCACTTCTTTCTGAGTCTGTGTTAATTTCGCCTTGGCTGGCCTGAGTTTATAACTCTGGAAACAAAGACAAATGCAGAAGATTTAAAAGAGCTGTTTCTTGAACTTTAAAAGTTCCCTTGAATAGACCAGGCACTTGCAAATGTCTCCTTATTTACAGTTGGTTTATGTTGGTGCTTAGTTTTGGCTTTCTTTCTCTTTTCCTTGCTGGAATTCCTGACTCAGATGAAGGAGATTTCCAGTATTACTGTGCTGGAAGTTGCTGGAAATTTATCTCTGCTTTCTGTGATGCTTCAGCAAAAAGGATCACAAAAAAATAAAACAACCCCTATGTCAAAGCTGTATTTATTTCCTATTGCATTGTTAATCTAATTATTTAAGTGTAATCTTAAAGCACATAGTCAGAGTAAACAAGCTCTCTTTGTTGAATATTTTGACTTGCATTGCATTTCTCAATCACTAGCACCTGAATAAGGACAACAGGGCAAACAAAGAGCAGTCACCTTCCATCTTCCTTTGCATGAAGGATGGGTGGCAATTGTAACCTTGTACCCTGAACCCTCTTCTCTAGGCACTTGTTACGACAAATTTGCAAGGTGGTCTTTATAGGGTTTTTTTAGAAATTACAAGCAGTGAAATAGAACTGAGTCTGAGATCTGGTATATTTTATCAGAGTTATTAACTGTGGGTTTAAATGTTAAAACAGCGATGAAGGAGATGCTTGTGTTCACCACTCGCATCTCTCAGAGCTTTGGTCAAAAGTTTTAGGGAGCAAGGTAGTAGATTTTTCTTAACAAAAGCACATTACTTATAAAATTGAAGCAACTGGTATCTCTTCAGCAACTTTTCTCAGTTAGAACTTGTGATAGACTGGATAATTGAGTTTTTTCTCTAACAAGGTTGACACAGTTGAGATGAGAGTTTAGAGGTTTTTTCCCAGACCAGTCTGAGCCTTTGGACACAAATTGTTTTGGTACTGAAGCACTTTCTGTGAATCAAAGTCAAGGTTCTATGAGGCTTTCAGGATCCCTGACAGCTGCTGCAGACCTCAGCTGTCTTTTTGATGTTCATGCCCCATGCAGTGTGTTGTACCCATATTTATGGGTTTCTAAGTGCTGTGAATCCCAACTCGGATGGACAGAAAGGTGAGCTCTTGACTGGTTTATGTGAGCCAGCTTTTAACTATGGTCTTCAAGCAGAGTGTTCAGTGGAGTGTTGAGATCTTCATGTAGCTAGTCTAGCAGCTTTTTGAACATAGTCAGCCTTTGCCTTTATTAGCAGAGTGGTAATTATTGCCTTACGATACCTTTCACATCATATTTTGTAATTCATTTTCTGTGGGAGGACCTGTTAGGCACAGCCCGAGCCTGCTGTTGTCTCTCTGTACCCACTGTTCTAGCTATACTGAAGGACATCCCCCAACCTGGGCCACATGCTCTGACACATCTCTTCTAACTTCAAGGGCTTCTCCAAGTACTTTGAGTGACTGGACTTTTTACTGCTTTGCCTTTTTCTAATGTTTTCAAAATTTCCTGGCTTCCAGGGCTTTTAATTTTCCCCATCTTTCAGTAATTCAAGTCAGAGGAAATTGAGGTTGTTGTAGGCTGTGGACTCAGCTTCCTAGTCTCAAAAGAATCACATTCGTCAAAAAATCCAAAAGCTGTGCTTCCCTTGCGGGACAGCAAAATGGCTGAGCTGAGCAGTTCTGCTCATTAGGTCCATGACTTGCTTCATTTCCCTCCTGTAAAGTTATTCATGGAGAGAAAAACTCCCATTGCATATTTTTGTTCACATCATCCAAGCTTGAGGATTTGGTCTTGAAAGACTGAACTCATGTTCTGTGTTTGCTGCCAAGATGCTGCAATCCACCAGAGATAAAATTAATTCTTTTTTGCTGAGTGAGAATTGAAAGCTGTTTATTAAAAAGGAAAAGAAAGTGCCAGATCTTTCTCCTTGTCTCGTATATGTGGGCATGTGAAGGGTACTGGTCCTGCTTTTGACCCTCCATTCCCTCTTTCCAAGGAACATTTTGTACAAATCAGCACTAGAGTCATCAGGTTTCTGAAACCAGGTGTGACAGAACAGGCTTTAATTTAAATGCCTTATAATTTAAAGTCATTCATGCTTTTCAGTGTTTCAATTTGAACAGTAATGAGGAGATTTTCAGGTATACTAGAAGAGTTGGTCTCTCAACGCTCCTGTTGGCTTTTACTGTGTGGGATATGGAGAGAAAGCTGTGCTTCTGTCCTTGAAACATCTCTCTGTAAATGCCTAGCATTTTGTGATGAGTTGGTGCTCTCCAGGAGTCTTTGAAGCCAGTGCTTTCCTGAACTTCCTACCAGAATTACCAAGCAAAGCTTTATATTCAAATATTTAAAAGATTGTAATTGCTTTCATTAAAAAAAACATGCACGTACCTGTGTTTGATTTATATTACAAATACCTGTATTATCAGGTTGTGTTTGCCAGAGTAAATACCTGAGAGGTTTTAAGAACTTCATTATGTTGAAGCCCGTGGACTGAGCTGGCCTGTTTCTCAGGTTTCACAAGGTTTTGTCCCATCTCCCTGTGTGTGTGCATGTTTATATAGGTGTATATGTGTCCTTGCATTTACCCTACCAAAAAGCAAGCAGCCTGAAGAGCTGTAGTCATCCTTGGTGGGAATAAATACACATTGCCGTGTTTTCTGGAACTGTTGAGAACACTGGTGAAATTGCCTTGAACTGCAGGAAGAGATCTGGTTTGCTCTCACTGAGGCAGTCTTGGTCCCTCCCGTGCAAACTAAAGCGAAGTGGAAAAACTTTGCTGCAAGTGAGAGCCAGGTTTGGAGTCACCAGCCTTTTCTGCCTAGGAGTGTGTGTTCCCCTTGTCAGTATCACACTCTGCCACATGAGAATTGCTGTCATGAATCAGTGGTGTGCAGGTCATCTTCAAGATTTCTACCTTGAAATGAAATTTGATATCTTTCCCTTCTGTGGAGTTATATTGGTTGCTTCTGCTCCCACTTAAAAATACACATTGGGACAAAACTCTAGGTAGGTGACAGCATTTTCTAACCTGTTCTGTAAGCGATTTTTGGCACACTGTTCTGTACGTGTTTTAATGCACGCTGTCAAACAATATATCCTACCACCTATATACTTCAGCATATATTTCTGCAGCTGTATGTGATGGTTCATCAAAATACATCATGTCCAGAAGAGTTTCAGCTTGTGTCCCTAGATGAGTTGGGGACCAGTATGAGGCAAACTCCTTTCAGGAGCCGATGTCAAGGCAGGTGTCCTTGGACTAAGCCTAACTTCAGGAAATCTCAGGAATTCAGGAGTTAAGTTTCACTGAGATGTAAGTCATGCAAATCTAATAAAGGGCAAATATTTTTTCCCCCAGAACAATGCAACAGTCCAATTGTCTGTACCTTAAATGTGAAAATAGCAAGGGAGGCTCTAAATAACAGGGGTGACAGATAAAGGTGGGAGGAGAAGGAAGGGAGTGGGAAGGGTAGGATCATCTTTTTTCTCACCTTTGTCCAAGGAACAGCGCTGTAATGGAGGGTCTCACTGGCTGTGTGAGCGGGGGTTGGAAGATATACATGTAAAATCCGGAAAGAGCTTTCAATTTTGGGTGCAAAAAAGCCATCTTTGTTTGAAAGTGGTCTTGGGAAGAAGTAGAACAAACACCACTATCATAATGCGTCTTCTCTTCCTTGGCATGCAGTTGTCACGAGAGATTTGTAACTCTTTTCTTGGTTCATTGTTCCCTAGCTAGTGTGTACTCTCCATTCAGTAGTGCCAGAATTAAGATGAAGCCTGCCTGTTTCAATAAGGCAGCTTTGTTGTCCAAATGGCAGCACTTGTATAGAAATTGGATTGGCTCCAGCAGAGCTTGCACGATACACTGCAAAATTGTTGTCATATGATCCTTTTTATTACTAAGAAAAAGCCTGTTCTCAAAAAAACCAGACTAGCCCTCTTTTTTTCTGTTTTGTTAGGGAGGGGGAAAAATCACCAGAAAATTCTTCCTATTAATAATAGTCTGCAAATTTGAAAACTATGTGTAATGTTTGAGTGTAATAAAGAGATCAGATTAAGTAAAGTGACATTAATATAGAAATATGATAGAGCCCAATCTACTTCATTTTATGTAGTAGGAGCCTTGATTAATCAACTCACAAGTCCAAGTAAGCATGTACCATTTAACCTTAGCAAGAGGAGATGAGAGGTGATGGCACAACAGGGGAGGGAGAGGTGTTGGAGGGATGCAAAGTACTGCTATAGTTTCCAAAAAGTATGTTTCTCTCACCTACCTGCATTTCCTCAGGATTTCCTCTAAGCAAGCAGTTGGAGAGAGTGAGCATTTCTCATTACTCTGTAGTCGTATAGTACCTAGCATTGTGAGTCCCTTGGCCAGGCCAGCCAAAAGGGAGGATGCATCCCTATGAAAAATACATTAACTCCTAATGTCTGCTGGTGTTAATAATGGAAATTGCTATTTTAACTCAAAGTATTTTATTCTCTAAAAGTTTTTTTTCTCCACTGTGGAATAAAGCATCTATAAAGAGAGCATTTCTTATCAACCAGGGGCCAGGTGTTGGATGTGAAAAGAGAATTTTCTTCCCTTTATTCTTGGGGTTTTTTTCCCAGTCATGCAGAAAAATAAGTGAACACATTTTGTTATGATTATTGATATACTATTTGTTAACCACAAAATGTTATTTAAAAAATTGTCTGCTAATGCTAGGGTAATGTGAGGAGGAATTGCCTTAGGTCTAGATGAGTTTTATAAAGCATCTTTTTTTATATATTTAATTTATTAATGCACATTCGTCTTGATAAGACTCATTTTGCAATGCTTTGTGATTTATAAACTGTTCTTTACCTTGTCTTTTGCAGAAATGCGATAATACTTGTATAGTTTTGGTAGCTACAAAATGTAATTGAGTTCCTAGCAAATATAGAATAGAATTAATAGATTTTAAAGCTGGAGGGACCCATTATGCTCATTGTCTGACATCTGTGTGACACACAGGACATCAAATTTCATCTAATAATTCCTGCATCAAGGATGTAAATTCTGGCCGTGCTTGAGGGTACTTCAAAGGTATCCAGTTCTGCTTTAAAGACTTACGATGATAAAGCTTTTGTAATTTTTTCCCCCAACAGTTAGTTACCTTCTTTTTCCCCCCCTTTTGTTATAAGAAGTTTGGTACCTGTCTATGTAGGCAAAGATAGATTTCCTTACCAAACCAGATATGTGAAGTGGTTTGTTTTGATTTAAATGGAAATAATGTGGGTCTTCCATTCTGTATTCTTGTTCCATTTCCCTATTCTGCTCTGCTTGTGATGAAGAATTTGGCCTTTTGTAGATGGCAGGAACTGCAGCTCTTCTGAAACCACTGGAGCTCTAGCCTCCATCTTCTGCTTTTTTTTTTCCTGTTACCTTGCACCGTATTTTGTGAGGGAAAGTAGCACTGAAGCTACTACTTCTTGAAAAGAAGAAAGGGAACTGTGAGCAGTGGTGCCACAGAGCCACTTGGAGGAGACTACAAGCCCTTTTACGACAGAGATCATCAGCATGCTGGGAACCTTTTCTGCCTGCGTGAGGATGCAAAAACACTCAGAAGAGACAGAATATAGTATACGGTGATTTTCTTCTGATCTTGAAGAAGGAGCTGGTATTTGTGTCATGTGTGGTGTCTGTTCCTTGAAGGTTAGCCATGGAGAGGGAAGTGCTCATATCCACTTACGGTTATGGCGCTGTCTGCATGCAGGGAAAGGTGCAGATGTCCTCTCACTGGCAGGCCACTGGAAGCTCCATGACAATTGTGGTTTGCTTCTGTGCGAATCCACATCCACAGCTTTTCAAGTACATGGAACAGGGGAGGTTACTGCGGGTCACTTAGCAGTTTCCAAGTTTGGTGAAGCTACTGAGTAGCGCTTATTAAGGGGATGGGAATATAACAGGTAAGCCAAGTAAATGGATTAGCTATAAGCAGTCCTATTGTTGGCACTGCCTAGAGATGGCTTGTGAACCAGGCAGGCATGTCTTGCAAGCAGTATTCTTTCATCCCCCAATTACAGAAGAGCAACATAAATAGAGTGGCCTATATTCAAATGATTCCTGGAGGAAAGAGGCATTTAAAACCAGGGGTGGTTATGAGTACTTGGAGCAAAGTGTTCAGCCAGCCTACTGTTTCCAAGAAGAAGGGGAGGGGGAGAGGGGAAGGAGCATTAAGCCAAGTGTCTCTCTGTCTATCTCTGTCTGAATGCCTGAAATGTTAGGGACAAATGATTCCTTCGAGGCATGCAGCACTGCTGTTGTCTTTAGGACCTTCATGGAGCAGCTTTTACCTTTAACTGTTTTTAGTGGTTGGCTACTGTTGGCTTGAGGGGGAGTTACAGGAGGAAGGTTATTTAAGAGAATGCCTTTGTATTTTATTAACAAGAATGGTTGGGGAGGGGTAGTAGCATCATCTGCTTCCAATGGTACATGTCGACATATTTAGAGAAAGCATTTACTCCAGCACAGGGATTGCTAACAAAAATCATGGTTTGTGCCTGTACTCCAAGAAGGGTGTTTGACTTTTGAGTCTTCTCTGCCCCAAACACAAAAGAACATGGCTTGCTTGTGCTGGCTGGGCAGGCTGGATGCCCACCCACGCTGTGCCATGGCAGCCAAGAGGTGCATGGGATGGGAATGCTGGTTGCTGGTGTTTGTTCTCAGGCAGAGCCCTGGCTCTGGAGGGTGAGCTCTCCTTTCCTCTGCTCTGTGGCTTGCTTTTCAGCAGAGCAGGTAGATTAGTTCTAGCTTATATACAGTGTGTTATGATTGGTGGTGTTTTTGGTGTCTCCCCCCCAACCTGGCAAGGTTTATAGCATTGCAAGTGTTTTACGGTGTGTCTTGCTGGGATCAAAAGAGTTCAGGAGGCTTAGGGTTGGATATTTATGCATTTGTTTATTACCTACTGTTCTCACTCATATTGTCTAAAATTAACGGAAAAGCTCAGGCAAAACAGTTTTCTCCTTACTGCTGTTTTCCTTACAGTGCCTGCTTCCCTCCAGGCTTCTTTTAGGGTAAGGTAGTGTTACCTGGGACTGCCTCCCACCATCAGCTCCTCCAGGTGCTACTGCAATGGCTGTGTGTCCATGGTGCTCTCTCCAAGCAAAGGAGGAGAGGGTTCTCCACATCACAGCTCACATCTGCTGGGTCGAATCATGCCCTACAGGAACTCACTCCACTCTGCATCTTTCCCATTACAGCACTTACGCACTGCTTTGCTATCAGAGGTATCTAAATCTGGTCTCTTTAGGTCAGAAGAGGACTCCCAATCCTAGCATCAGTCCAGGCTTTCTACCTGGGTATAAACAAGCCCTTTGGTGGGCTGAAGGGGGCTTTAAATACACAAGAGGTTCTGTGCAGTTCCTGTCCCACCCTCACTCTCCCCAGTGTTACTTTCTCTCCCCTTTTTTTTTTCCCCCCACTTCTGTTTTATTAAGCTAATGGGATTTTGAGCTGATAGCAGGTCTTTGATGAAGATAGAAGTACATTTTCTACTGTGTGCATTAAGGGCCTCTGTAAGGCAAATGTCTTCAATGCAGACTACTTTGTTTCTGCCAGGTGGAGTTGCAGGAATTAAAACAGTTTTATCAGCTAGAAACAATCTTTCACTATCTGCAGGCAAAAAAAAAAAAAAAGAAAAAAGAAAAAAGAAAAAAAAAGATTCTGTGAGATACAATGAAGTCAGGCACTTTGTGTCTGGAGACTAAGGCTGTTGAGAGAACAGCTTAAGCATTAAAGGATTGCAGGAACAGCTTCCCTCTGAGACTCGTCCACTCTCCAGCGTGAACCGCATTCTGTAAGCACTTGGCCATAGGTGTCTGAATCAGTTGAGGGGGCTAGGGGGAAGTGCAGATCCAGTAAACATGCATGTTTGGGATCTGCTTTTCCTCTCCTCTGGCTTGCCCTCCAGTAGTGTCCATTGTCAGGGACTCCATAGCCATCTGGGTCTGTGACAGATTTGTTTCCGCGTGTAAGTGTAACAAGTTTTGCCATTTCTTTAAGGGCATATCTGTCTTTTGATGTTTCTCTGTCTGAGTAACAGGACTGAAAGTCACAGCAGTGACTGAAGCCAAGTTAGAAACAGATCCCTCTTCTGACACCTCACTGTCCCAGACCTGTCACGATGGGCAGCCTGCAGCACTGCCCTAACACTTAGAGGTCCCACTGGTGTGTTGTTGGAGGATGGGTGTTCCACAGCCACTGCTGTGGGAGGTAGCAAGCTTCTTCAGCAACTCATATTCATGAAAATCCCTAAGAAAGCTTTCTGTTGGTGCAAGGGAGGTGGAAAACAGGCTAGATGTTCTCTAGTTCAGCTGTTTGCACAGACAGACTGTAAACTCAGAGAGAACAATGTAGCCATGTACTGTATCAATTTGTCCAAAACCTCCTATATCAGATCGATATGTGTTGGAAACACAGCAGTATTTTAGAAAAAAATTGGTGTAATAGGATTACTTCTTTTCTGATGTGTTTGATTTTAAATCTTTGTACATCTCCACATGGCTCATTTCCCCCTCAAAATTAATGCTGGGGTTTTTTTTGTTTTTGGGGTTTTTCCCTGTGAAATAGTCTACAGTCATACCAAACAGAGTTAATATTTAGTATATCATGAAAATAATGCAATTTGAGTGTGTCCAGTTTTCATTTGTTTTGTATTTAAAGGATTTCCATTAATGCACATCTTGAAATATCATGCAATGCTGTGTGCAAATAGAGGCATGAAATGACTATGCTGCTGAATTCCCTGCAATTCTCCAGTGAGGCTGAAGAGCTTTCTTGGTGCTTTGCAGCAGGTCAGAGGAACTACTTCAGCAGCATTCTTCTGCTGCCATTTCTATGATTGCTTCCACTGTAGAAATGATGAAGTGATATTTCATATGACTGTTCTTTTGACAGTTCTTCACAGAGAACTTTGCAAAGCTGCAATGCTCCATTTGTACTCCACTTCAGGCACTGAGGGTGTCAGAGTGGATACATGCCATCAGTTTTGGCCTCATTTTATGTGAAGAATTGATGAGTTTCATTTCAGGAATGTTAATTGAGCCATTTGAGTTCAGGTATGACCTCTTTGCATAACTGCATTTCATTGAGGGCATGAATTCACGTGACTCTTGCCTGTCCCTCCTCACTTGTGTCGTTTCATTTTTTCACCACAGCCCTGCTTCTCGTTTATTCCATGATCTAGATTATGGCCAAGGGCAAGACCTACATAAGCATATGGTGCACACTGCACGTTGCATTATCTGAAGTCATGAGGGTGTGATTAATGGGCTTAGGGTTTTAATTTGGCCCATCATACTCTCGTGTCTCTTTCCAGTGAGCCTGCAAAGCCTGACCAGTGACTGCAACTCGAGGTACATGCACGTAGTAGTGAGGTGACGCTAATTTCCTTGAAGTGCTGGGCAGCTGCCGGAGGTAAACCTCTGCTGCAAAGAGGGAGGATGGTTTTGCTTCAAACTGGCCAACCTGGTTTAGATGGCATTGTTTTGCCAGATCCTAGTGTCTCAGGGCAGTTTGATCTCTGCCTTCTGAGCTGCCCTGGAGAGAGCAGGTGGTCTAATTAATGGGTCACATCAAATAATGTTTCAGGTGTTGCTTGGCCTTGTGGAGTGGTGTAGATGCTGCAAGTTTGTAAGGGGGAACCGCTTCCAGTGTACTTTCTGTGTTGGGGTTCAACAGATGTGCAGGTCCTACCACTTATGAGCCAGACCAGAAGTCTTGTGACTGCCTTGTGAATTTGTGATCTGAAATCTGAAGGTTGTGCCTTCATCATCAAATTTGGTGCATAAAATGATTTGTTAGGGCAATACTTGGCTGCTCGGAAAATATGGTGGGCATCTGTCCTGCACACACAGCAAGAGTCACTGGCTGGCCTGGCAGCTTGCCATGCCAGAGAGACAGGGACTTTGCCATGCGGTGTGTGCATCCCTGGACCTGAATTTCCTGTTTAGTTTTTTTCTGAAAGGAATTTTGTTTGGGTCCAGCAGAGCCACCCTGTGAACAAAGGCAACTTGCAAACAGGAGGGACAGCCTTGGAGGTTGCTTCAGAATTGCTTTGGACCACTCACTTGTGTGGACACAGTCAGGGTGATCCTAGCTGGAGGTTTAAGAAGCCCAGTTTTCCTTTGCATCTGTGGCACCAATGGGTGCCAGGTGGCTTGTGGAAAGCCACTTTACCTCAGACTTGCCCATCTGCTTCAAGTAGGGTGATCTGAGCTCTCCAGGTGAGAACTACTTCATCACAGCTGAGTACATCCTGGCTGCTGGGGTTCTCATCAACATTGCGTGTGTGTTGTGGTGGGAGATGGGGACCTTGCACCTCATTCATCTTGCAGATGAATGCAAAGTTGCTGCCTTTGCTACTTTTGCAACAAACCCCACAATTCAGTCATAAAAATAATCCTGAATGTCTAGCAATGGGACATGCTTGTCAAAGTATCACTTGCTGTCAGCCATGCTACCTTGATGATATGTCAAAGACTTGTGTTTAATTGTAATAACACATCTTAGAAGGAAAAAGAGGTGAAGCTTCAGTTTACAGCCAGTTTGCTTAAGGTAGTGAAATTAACTTTAGAGATACAGAAATTGAAGTTGTATCTCTTTTATCCATGGTGTGGCATTCAAACTAACTAAATTAGAATCTTTGTTTGTGGACTGATACTCAGAATTCTAAGTCTTTATTTATCTTGTAAAGATCTAATGGTTTGTTTTTAGTAATAACAGTTATGCTAATTTTTATGTTAGGCAGTCAAGTGTTGTTGGCTTAGATATGTGTCCTTCAGAACTAGTTTTAATTTTTGGATTTGGAACAAAGCCAGCATCCTAAGTTAAAAGCAAAATTTTTCTCAGCAAGTTTAGACAAAAAGAAAGTGATTGTATCACAGAATATATGCACTTAACAGCTGAGGTTTTTGATTCCATGGTTACAACAACAAAACAAAAAAGCCTCACACAAATAGCCAGTTGGTGATTTTATTGTTCGAGTCAGATGGCCTTTCTTAAAATGAATTTTAATGGACAAGAAAGAAGAATGTATTGCTGTACTTGTGCAACTGGAGTTTGTGAAATAGGATTGGAAAAATACACAGAATAATTGGGCACATCCTGTACTTAGTGAATCACCAAGCTAGTGCAATAAACATTGCTGCATTCGGAAATTTATGTCTATACCCTGCTTTTGCCAAGAACAATGGGAATTGCTTGGGATTGCGGGCTACCTGAACTGTGCCTTGTGCAAAGGTTTTTTCTCTTTGCGTATTTCGTATTCTGAGGTAATTTTTGATTTCAAAAAGTAGGCATTAGTCCAGTTCTATGACACCTTGCATCTGCCTAGACAGACTTGGTGGAACCTAAGAGACAAACAAGGAGCTGTATGTGGCAGGACTTCTACAGACATTGGTATTGCTAAAGGGAAAAGATTCCTGAGCAGCAAACTATGCAGTCTAACCAACATCTTCCTTCAGAGAAACAGTCTTTTGTCTTCAAAAGTAAAAACAAAAGCTACAGACATTTGATGGCTTCAGTCTTGTTTGCCAGATAACAGGGATAAACTTGTGAACATGTTTAAGAAATTACTAAGTTTCCAGAAAACAGGCTGTTATTTAAGGGACGTGGGAACCATTACAAAGCCAGAAACAAATACAGCATCCAAATCTGCTCTTGAATATACACGTGGCTCTTGCAAATTATGAGAACTGCACATGCACAGGCTTAATGGGATCTTGATGGAAACCATCCAGGGCTGGAGTCTGGCTCCTGGTGAAATTAGGACTGCTGTCTGGCTAGGACTGAAGTTTGGGTCTCAGGCAAACTGATGGAGATGTTTTCTTCCCTCAAGGAAATATGTGTTTAGTTGTCAGCCAGAAGGACAGGATGGCTTGTGTGCGAGGTTTTTACTGTGTTGCTTAGTATCAGCTCTGGACTTCTTCCATCTTCTTTACTTACCCAAAACACGATGGTCCTTTTAAGGAGAAATGTTACTGTTTTCCAGTAGCAGAGGGAGTGAACTGGGCGTACACTGAACGCTGTGCTTCCATTGTTTCACTCTGTGATTACAGCTGCCACCTAGGGGGTGCAAACATCATGCATTTCTGGTACCATTGAGCTAAATGGCAGAATTTATGTTCTCAGTCAAACCAACCAGTAGTTTCCTCAAGTGTCTACAAACATGGATTGATAAGTCCCCAAAGGGTCTTTTACAGTTCTGCTCTATCTGAGGAACAAGAGCCAAGAAAGTAGGAATAGGTTGGAAAAGTCTCACTAGCCCCAGAGTAGTATTTCTGTTCACACTAGTGGGACAGACAGAAAGAAATTTCTATGTTAGCAGAATTTCTGGAGGTTAAACTTTAAAAGCAAAGCCTTTTTTGTTAAAGATGCAGTCTCTCTTGGGGGAAGAGAAAAATGGATTCAACCAGCAGAAAGCATCTTCTGGTCTTGTCGCCCTCCTGGCTAAACACCATTAAAGGTTCAGGACATTCCTGGGGAGGGGAAATCAATTTTCTGCACTTCTCAGTTCAGTGCAGATGCAGCCATGGCCATACAGTAAGTGACTCATTCTGTGGCCGTCTTTTTAATGATGAAACTATTATGTGCTTCATCGCCCATTCAAGACATTTTGTTTTCTAATGCTCTACGCCTGGTTCCCAGAAATATGAATAATGATGCTTTTAGCAGGGTGGTGGAAATGCTCCCTGAGACACACCACCAGGGTAGGACATGCTGTTGGTTGATGCCGTGAATAGTATTAGGAATATGGTGACATAATTGGCTTGAACTTTTGGTCACCTCTCAACTTAAATCCAAAGCTTTTTTATCAAGTTCAGATGAGGTCCCTACCTCTATTTGACTCCCCCTAGAGCTCTGTCCTTCTGTGTAGTTCCTGATGGTGTCGTCTTCATTCTGTTTGGGGTTTCAGGTAGGAATACCAGCATTGTGGATGCAACAGTTGGACCCTGGCCTACAAAACCCAGCCAGCTCAGATGATAAGGAAAGGCAGCTTATTACTCCAAGAACTGCCTTTCCCACATCAAGTGGATTTGCATTAGGCAATTGCATGAATCAGATCTTGATCTTCATTACCACAAAATACAGCAAGGAAAATCCCATTTCTGAAAGTCTTTCTACTGTACACAAATCCAGATGTAAAGCACTGCTCTGTGCACAGCAAACAGGACTTGCATGTATTTTATTAATGTAAGTGTAATGTAATTATTCTCTTGTCCATCTGGCAGGTGGTGTTTTCATTAAGAAGTGAATAATCTAAGCTATAGGCTCTGTAGAGGGGGATGAGTATGGAGGAGATTCAGGTCATTTGCTGTGGGACCATAAATAGAAGCTAACAAGGGAGCCCTTGCTGTCCTTGTCCACAAAAACTGAAAATTTGTTGCTTTTATTTTTCCTTTAGCAGACTGCTTGCAAGCTTAGAAGCTGGTCTATTAGTGAAATCTTTTCACCATCATGCAGTTTAATTCCTCGTTTATGGTAGTGGCTGGAGGCACAGTGTGAAAAAATAGGTGTTATATAAGAGAGCAAAAATTAAGTCCTTATATAAACCACTATGCATAGAAAGATAAGATTAAAATCATGCTTCTGGAGGTGCCTGGTTTGTCTCTGGGTGTGAAGTACTGATGGAAAAACAAACTTGGATTACTTAAGGGTTTTTATTCCTGATTAAAAAAGCCAAAACAAAACACACAGAAGAGCAACAAGCCGAAACCGTCTTGAAGAAGTTTTGAGAAGAGTAGTGTTTGGAGCTTTCTAAAGGAAGTCTGGTTGCTCTCTGACCATCTGTGTGGCATCTTCTGTTTTCCAGACAAGGTTTTCTGATGTCCACATGTTAACGTGAGAAATTTCCTCTTTCCACGTCCTAGCAAGACTTTTCTTGGCACAAGTGACAGCACAAGGCCTAGTTTGAGTTTTGACCTGGAAAGATATAAATATCCTGGCCCTGTCCCAGGAACATTCAAGCAAGGATTAGGTTTTATTCTTTATCTAGTAACAGAGAAATCTATCAGGCTGACAAGGCTGGGAGGGGGGTGTTCACTTAGTAAAGCTTGTAAGTAAAGAATAAAACTGATCTTTAAAAAATTATCATTATTTTTAGTCTATAATTTTTAAATTTAAGAGGGGATGCTGAAATGTTGCTGATTTATGGTGTAGGAAGGTTAAGAGACTGTCGTTGCCCTTTTGCAAAGGCACAGATTCCTGTTCAGATGGGCTTGTCCTTTTGCAGAGGATCTTGCTTATTTTCCTTTCCAGTAAAGCTGAGGTTCAGTTGCTGCTCAGCCAGGGTGGAGTGCAGAGGCTGTTGGACCACCACTTCCAAGGAAACACCTCCAAGAGTGTTCATTACTCTGGCTGCAGATAATGGGAAACTGAAAACAAACCTGAGCAACAGCCCCTTGAAAAGAGCTTTAGAGGCTGGGTGCCAAACTGTTTAGCACTGTCTGGAGTTGCTAGTGTGATCTCATTAAGGGTGCTGCTGAGCTTCTTTCTTTTGTAGGTACTGAGAATACTTGAAAGGAGACATTTAGCTACTGCACAACTTAGTACAAGGAGTAATGGGAGTAGGGCTAGTAAATACAGCATCTCAGGAAAATGGTGAGCTAGAGCTTTGCTAGGCTATAATAAAGCATGGGTGACGCTTTGCCAGACATGCTTATTTCTCTCTGTTTAAAGACGTTATTTGTCCTCAAGACTTCATGAAGTGTTATCTGGAAAGGCTTGCTGTGCAGATCAGTTTTTACCCTAAGCCTCCTTTGATACACTCTGCTTAGGGGGGGTTTTCATGGTTTCTGCAGAAGTCAGTGATCTCAGTGTATAACAGTTTTACGGTTTCAAGCAAGAATTCACTTCTCTCAGTGCATCAAGCCTCAGTCATTTGTATATGTGTGTGAAGGTCAGTGGGCTTGTCAGATACCCCATTGTAAATCTTGTCATTAAATCAATTTCTTTTAATTAAAAAAAAATGTGCTGCTCTTCAGAAGAAATGCACCCATTCGTCTGGACAAGGCCCATTATATGCCAACACAAATATGATGGCCGAAAGCTCTCTGCGAGTCTGATGTTGGCTGTGTGTCTCTGCTGGTACGTTGGAGGTTTGGAAACTTGGTGGTCAGAGGAGGGCTGTGTTTTTCTCTTCCTCTGAAGAAAATAGTACTATTGTTGGTAGTTTGACATCATCTAACTTTGCAATGTCAGAAGCAGGAAAACTTAATATCAGAAAAGAGGTAGCCATGCCAACTGGTGAGAGACATTCAAGCCCTCTCCTCACTTGGCGCCTGCACCAGGAACACGCAGAAGTCTGTCACAAGGGCTAAGAGCAGGACAGGATTTTGCATTCATTTAGTAATTCCCTTGGGGTTATACTCTTAGATGACTTAATGACTTAGTGTATACCCTGTCTGGAAGATAAGCAGGCATAATTCATTGCAGGCAGGTCATTCATCCTTTGAGATAACCAGCAACTACGCGCCATAGGGAGCAGGGAGATAAAGATACTATAGATCAGCAGCAGTAGTTCAAGGTTTCAACCTCTCCACCTCCTTCTGTGACCCAGAAGTCACTTGCAGTTGATAATTCAGTCATTTCTTTCTTTAGAGAGAAATACACTGGCAGTGGTTGGCTGAAGTGAGCACATTTTCCATTCTGTCTCTGCCTTTCAATGCAGCCACAGCATAGCTCTATCTAGAAGTGGGCATCCTTGTGTCACTTAGAGGCTTTATGGCTGTGCAAAGTGCTGGTTTTGAAAACATACTGTAGATTGATTCCAGTTTTTCTGGTGTTATGTAAGTGGTGACTGTTGTTCACAGACTGCCTAGGATGTTGCACACTGTTAATTTTCAGTTTCAGTCCGAGTTAAGCTTTTATAGGGGTCCAGTTTATGTGTTAGGTCCAAACTGAGACAGAAAGGGAGAAAGAGTGTGTATGTAACACAGTATATAGTATTTGTTGATTTTCTTGTAAAAATAGATTTGCTGTCAATATTGATAGGTACATTTTAAAATTGAACAAGTCCCACAAAACTGTTGTGCTTCTAAGCCAACAAATACTAAGATCAAACATATGACATGACTTTTCCCTAGTTAATATTCCCTCCTCCAAAAATTTGTAGTTCATAAACAGCAATCTACATCTTGAGATCCCTTGCATTGCAAAGATAGATAATTGACTCTGTGGCTACTTTATGATGACTAGCTTTCAGTAAAACATTTTTCTCTTGTCTACATGCACAGCAAAAGAAGTAACAAATATGAGGCTTTGATATGGTCATATGATGGCCGCAGTGTAATTCACAGTCTGCGATGTTGCTTTATTTAAAGAGGAGGGGCAGGAGAGAAGGAAAAGTCTATTTTTGTTTGTTTGTTTTCTAATTACTTGAGCTATTTTTTCTTTGACTCAGCAACTCTGAAGAGTACATACTGTACTACAGTAACTAGCAGTCAGGGCTGGGAAGTCCAATGATGGTGATGATAAAAGTAAATATCCTGCATTCTCAGAGGGATTAGGAGGAGATGGAGGAATTAGTCTTGTTATGGTTTGGTGTGGTGTCACAATCCCTCTCTGCATCAATGCTATCCTGTATGTAATCTTTAGATCTGTATTTCTCAAGTGAAGTACTGAAAACAAACAAGAAGTCAGAGTAGTTTTATTGTAGCATTTTTTTCATTTATGAAACACATTTGTTTAGATGATGAAAGTATTCATCCAGAGCAAGAAACCATGCTGCAAAGAAAAGGAAGGAGTCTTGTTTTCGGTTCTTCACTTGAGAAATACAGTGCTTACAACTTGTTTGGAGCGTGTCTTAAGAATGCAGTGGAGAGTGATTTTGATTGACATGAAATAATCTGGTAATTGACAAGAAAAAATCTGCTTGCCGTGAATACCCCTATACCTTGTGATGCTTTCCTGTCAGTCTGCATGCTACACAGTAAAAGTTGTACTCATCATGGCACACCTTCCTTTAGTTGTCTCATTCAAAATGTTTTGAATCCTGACTTTCAAGGTGAGTCCATACTATTTTAAAGGTGTTAAGTTGCATTTGTGATTTCACACAATGAAAAGGCTGTAATGGATTGCAAGCAATTCTGTCTGCAAGGGGAAGGAGTGCAGCCTGTACACTGTTTGTGCAGGAATGGATGCTTACTAATGCACTTGTCACCTTCATGTTCTGTGTCAAGCCGCTTTGTTAATGCATGACATTCACATGCTAGAATATGTTTCATACAAGAATTTCTGGCTCCCTGGGGAAACAGCCTCACTTTAGTCAGAGTTGTTCATTAGAGTTAGTTGGGTGTAAATTTTAAGCAGAATGTGAATTTTAAGGAGGATATCCAGGCAGAAGAGCTGGTGTTGGTGGTCACTGGGAGTAAATCCCAGAGACAGTCTTTCAAAGATGCATGGCCTCTCAAGAACTGAGAATTTAAACTATTTCTTACTCTATCTCACAGGCTAAAAGCCTCACAAAATGCATTCTTCCCGTTTGCAATATGCTCTTCTGAGAAGTCACAAGTTGCAAGGAGGCTTTGTGGAAACACAGTAGGCTTCGTGCTCCCATCTGGTTCCTTTCCAGAGGCTGCTGTTACAGATTTTTAGTGCTTTATTCCATGCTCTTGCTTCTGATGTTCATCACAGTACTGAAAAACCTAAATATGCCCTCTTGCAGCCTTTAATTACATGATAAAAACCATATCCATTTTAAAGCCTGTTATTTTCCCAGGGAGGGTGACCTGAGGATGGCATTGTCTTGCAAAGAAACTGGACTTCACATTTACTGTTGATGGCCTGCCCTCCTTCTCTGTTCCTTACCGTATTTTTTTTCAGTTCTCTGTGATTGTAATTGCACTAAATATATTTGATAATGCAGAAGTGACCTATTTTGTGCAGTTTAGCTGATTCTGCAGTTGCCTGCAGGTTTCTTAGCAATGTTCTTCAGCCACTCCTTGGCTTGCAAAAGCCTGGTAAGTTAAGCATGGCCATCAAATCATAGTTGAGGCAAGGAAAGTTCCAGGTAGTGGAGGAGAATGAGCCATACAGGTGTGAATGTGTTGGACTGAGGCAAGCTAGAAGCCTGTGGAATGGATTGAGAGGACTAGAAGAGATGCCATTAAACATATTAAACTATTGGAGGTTCTTTGTACAAGTTTGTTAATATCCAGTGACATGGCCAGATATTGTGGCCCTGTAGGCTCAGCTGTTAATGTATGATACCTCTGGCATCTGTGGTACCTACTGAATTATAAAAAAAAAAAATAGTTGAGCTGGGACCCATTACTATAAACACTGTCTGCAGCACTAACCGTGGTAACAGATTGTTCTGTGCCTCATTAAAAAGGAGATAGCACTGTTAGAGGAGTCAGGGCTTCATTTTGCCATGTTTGCTACATAATCAGTTAATTTTGCTTAATAGTGCATTGCATCGCAGATGTGCAAAATGGCAGAGTGGCTTCCTTTTCTGGGTAAAACCTCTGGTCTGGTGCGGCTGCAATTTTAATGGAGGTGTTAGCTGGCAAGCTGACCTGAGTCACTGCCCCTGCCTTGCCCCTGTCCTGGGTTCTCCCTAAAGGCCTCTGGACAGGCTGCGTGCTTGTACAGGTTCAAGGTGCAAGTTTCTCGGACTAGAAGTTAAGATACAGCTGTGTATGATGGTGGTCATTCAATGTCTGCTGTGCTTGAGCTTTTTAAAAAAATCTTATATTAGGCACAGTCAAGGACTTCTGCACATTTCATTGGAAAGTATTTCAATGCCTGTCTTTCATCTAAGCATTACTTAGAGTATGAAAGTTAGCATTACTGATTTCTAATGAGATGAATCCAAATATGTCTATCTTAACGTGGATCTTTAGACTTTACTTTCCTTCAAGTGCAGCTTCTGGGGAGATGATTCACAAGTCAAATACAGTAAGACAAAATATGTGGAGAAGCCAAGTTCAGATTCTTGTTTAGGGACAGATTATTAAACATTACAATTCAAGGTTTTAGAAGATCAGCATATTACACAGTAATACAGCATATCCAACAATTAGTGCTAATCATATACTGCTTAAATTTGTAGTGAAACTGGATACATGTAGATGGTTTTCTCCAAATGAAAATTAAAATATTCATAATAAGTAAGTATATTCTGTAATCACATATCCCAGTCTGAGAGTATTATAGCGATATAAAAATAACAGAGCTCATAAACTCTGTAGTGTGGTGTGAATATCTTGTTTAAAACGAAGGAAAAAGAAAAGCAAAAATTGCTACTAGATGTCTGAAGGGCCCCTGTTTGGGAGGCTAGGTAAACATGTAATTAAGTTCACCTGTCTTCAGAAAAGCAGGCAAGCACCTACTTAAATCTAAATGAGCTTAAGTTGTGTTTACTTCAAGAAATACTTAAGTATGTTTGTAGTTAACCATCCACATAAAAGATTTTCCCCAATAAAGGATTGCATGCACACAAAAGGAGAAAGGTGTTTCAAAACCTAGGTATGATTATAGGTGTAAGCAATGGGTTTGATTTTAGAAGAAGCTGAAGAAAGTAAGTGCATGAATCTAATTGAAACTCAGTGAGTCTGGATCATCTAATTGTCTTGGGTCCCTCTGAAAGCCTCAACCTCTTTTAAATGCTAACAACTGAGGGAGGTGCTGGCCCTTACGAACTGATTTCACATTAGCACACCAACACCTTGTTTCTCCCCAGACGCTCAGTGTGAGAACAGAACCTTCTGTACATTATGCTTCCAGTATTGCCAAATACTAGTGTCTTTGAATATTTTTGAACTAAAAACCCACATCAAAATGCCAGTGTGTTTACAAACTTCAGTATTAATCACCCAGGGAGATTTGCAGAAGACAAAAGGGTAGGAGGGTGATGGTTCAATTGCAGTGCTGTGAAGTGATGAGCAGAAGAGCCTCTTGGAAGCTGGCAGGGTCCAGGTGAGATTTTTAATTCATAGGTGCCTGACTTAGCTCCCTGCCTTAGTTCAGGCATTCTACATAGGATGATTAGATCTAAATTTTGAATTTTGAACTTTTACTGCTTTTGAAAGATGAACCAAAACTTTGAAAAAAAAAAATCCTTGCGTTTGGGGTGCTTGGTTGATTTCATCTGAAGCCATGGCTGTAACTTCCCAAGAGGTGCTCTCATGCTCTCTGAGGCACATTGCAGGGCTCAGAGAGGAGTGCTGCTTCTGCAGATATATTTCCCGCAGTGTGGTGCAAGCTGACCCTGAGATCTTTGCTTGTCCTGGTTCTCCCTCCTCTTCCTGCATTGTCTATGGCTTCCCTTTCTCCACCAACATCAGTTCTTCTGCTGTTCAGCAGGCCAATTCAGAGAGCTGATCTGGCCAAAATCTCTCAGGAAGAAACATAAAAAAAAAAATAAAAAGAGGACTCTGGGAGCCCTGTTCAGAGCAGTGCCACCCAACATGAGCCTGCACTCACATCGTGGCAGTGAAGCTGAGTGTAAGGCAGGCAGGTCTCTAGACAGAGGAGCTGCTAAGAGTGGAAAATGATGCACTAGGAGAAAATGAAGGGTGTTCTTGTGTTTAACTGGTTATCACCCATGCAACCACCTAAGCATCTCCAGGAAGTCTCAGGGGCCAGTTGAGGGGCAGACCTGGGCAGCAGGTCCATGTTTTGCAGCTTTAGCTGCGGGCATGCCATGCTGCTTCAGCAGATGCACTGAGACATGAAGGTAAGTGTCTTTAAAGAGAAGGAGGAAGGTTTGGGGGTGACTAAGTTTAGCTCTTAGGACAGTAAGACGGAAGTCTTGTTAGTGCACTGCACCTGACAAGGCCAGCCCTAATCTTTGAGCTGTGTGGCCCATGAGGTCTGTGGCCACAGATGGGCAGGGGTGCATGCTACTTCCAAATTGCAGGTTTCTCAAAGCAAATGGTTTTGCATAGTGGGGGCTGTAGGATCTCTGAGATGCATTTTATTTTATTATTTTATTATATTTTATTATTTTAAAAATTACTTGTAGCAATATGCCCTTCTTAAGTTGGCATACTTCTCCATTAGCTCTTCCACTTGCGTGTAGACAGATATAGTCAAACTCGTGCAGCAGCCTGTCACATGCAATTTGTATTCTTTGTTTGAGAAGGAGCCTATAGACAAAACTCGTTTGCTTCTCCCTTTTGTGGCATTAAGCTGTTACTGAGGGGATTTCAGAGGCATGGATGGGTTAGGCACCTGATTTCTGCTGGCTTGAGCAGGAATCAAGGCATCTGCTACTGCCTCTGGTGACTGAAAATCTCCCCACAGGTTTTGACTCACTGAAAGCACCTTCATTTTGTTTGGAAAAGGATGAATAAGTCTTAAAATAAGGAGTGCATGCTTTTGAAGGGTTAGGGCCTGGTCTGTTGTTTTGAGGCTTTTTTATTATAATAGCTGCTTGTTTTCTGAAGTGCAAGTTTGGATTTTTCAGTGCTGATAGGAAGATTAATGGTCAGGATCCCAGTTGGTGCTGGGCAGCGATTTTCTGCACCAGCTGTCTGGGATGCTGGGGTGGTTGTCTGCTTTGCGCTTGCATAACATCTACAAAGTTTATCTGCTTTTAGGCTTTGTTTGCATCACTTCATGAACAATCTATGCTGTGTTCATTGTTTGCTTTTCAGGCTTTTACTCAAGCAGAAAGGCAACTTTTTGCACTTACTTTATACCAAAAGCAATAGAAGTATTTTCCCCATGTTTGTAATTGTCCTCAGTAATGAGATTAACCATTTAGTAACTGCTGTAAGATAAGCTCAGGGTAAGGGCTTAAAACTTACTGTAGTTTAGGCATGCACTGAAGTGTACTTCTGCTTTACTGGGAGGTGCACAAGTATTCTGTAGGAAAAGGCAGCATGAAGCCTCTTCACCAAGATTGCTAATGACAGGGCACAATAGCCTGACTGCTGCTTTGTTAGCTCAGTGTTACAAAGGGGTTTCATGGAGTCTCCATCAATAGCATTGCCAGCTTTCAATACGTAGCAGCAGGAGAAGCAAGGTCACCATTAAGACCTTGACTCATGGAGTTGTGGGGCAAAGCTTGCACCTTTTCCAGGCTGGGCAGGCAGCCATACTGTGCCAGTGGAGGAGGCTCACCCTGGAGAGAAGGCAAGGCAGTGTTCATCCCACCAGCCCTGCCCTGAGGACTGTGTTGGCGATAGACAACTTCATCTTGTGGATAAGGCCAGAGACATAGCCTCATCCTGTGGGTGGGGATTAGGGCCAGAGACTGATGAAGGAGCATACTGAATGAATTTATATCCTGGCCATGCAGCTTGCTGAATGGTGGCCTCCCATCCCAACAGTCCTGAGCCACACCTGTGAGAAGTTGTCTACCCTCCTCCAGCCTGTCTTTTCATGCTCTCTGCACACAGCTAATGCTGCTAGACCTGGGATCTTTCCATGGCCCAACCATGGAAAGTATTGGCCCAGCATCCCCCTTCTCTTGCAGCAGCCTGGGGAATGAGCCCTTCAGAGGGCTGGGGTACCACCAAGGTGGTGGTGGTGGTAACCCATCCTGAGCCCTGGCCACTCGGGCAGTCCCCTGATGCAGCGTGAGCACGGTCAGGTGACCGTGTTGGGACTCACACAATTGCTTGCATCCCCGTGGGTCTGGTCTCTAATCCTGGCTTGAAATTTTATATTGACAGAGTTAATTCCTGGCTGCTTCAGACTGCAGAAACTGGTCTCTGATAAGGCTGTCTTTAATAAGGATATTCGTGGTAAAGAGCTTTGTTGGCTAGACAGAGCTTTACCTTGCCGAGCTTTGCTGTGGCAGATGAGGAAGAGGAGGTCCCCTCCCAGCATGCTCTCCCTTCTTGCAGTGTGGCAGTGCAGTGAAGTAAGGCACATGAGGGGGTGATACCTCTTTCTTCCCTCCAAAAAAGTAGCCACAAAATACCTTTACACAGTTGGCTGCAAGCAGCACATGTAGCCAGAGCAAATGTACTGCTTCAGTAGGTCTAAACTCTTAAGCAAATGCCAAAAGTAAAGCAGCCTGCCTTACTTTTTCCACCTTACATAGCAGTTTCCAACCACATCAAGTGAAAAATCTAGGTGGGTGTATAGTGTTTATCATCACTGAGTAATACACATTACAATAGCTGGGATGTGTATTTTGTTCCTGACTACTGGTTTTAAAATAGTTTTAGTAAGGGCAGGAAAAATGATTTAAGTTTATATTGCCACCTGAGAGATAGGAGCGTGTTCCTAATTTGGGGAGAAAAGATGAGAATGTAAGTAATGCTTCTTTCCCCTCCACCCCCTTCTACTGTAACTCCAAGTGGGTTGAAAGGTAGACAGTGGAAGTGCAGAATCCAGCAGTGTAAGGCTCGCTTTCTGTAAGATCATGTTGGAGTGGTTTCAGTGCCCGCATTTGTCTGCAGTGACTGCATCCTCCAGTATTTGAAAGTTGTTTTCTTAGGAGGCAGTAAAATTTTATGTCCAGAGCAACAAAAAATTGGGAACAGTTTCACATCCAAAATGGTACTGTCACCAGTATGTGGCAAGGGATGGATTGAGGCCGTCCATGAAAGCAAGGTGACAGGCAAAGTTCAAGTCTACTGTTTTTTAAAGGCTCTGAAAGTCAGAAATACATCAAATACAGAACAAGAGGATATGTAAGAGCTAGCATAAGGGGAATGCTGGTGCATCTGGAAGTGCTGGACAAAGAAAATCTTGTTACCTTGTGGGCCTTCAGCCTTTAACGCATTCATTTCAGTCACAGGATGTTCAAGTTTAGCCAGGAGTTGGCAGCCAGATGGACCGCGAGGCAGTTCACAGAGTGACTCAGTCTAGGCAAGCATGAAGAGTCATCCACATAAATGTAACCTACTGCAGTATTTTCACAGAATTTTTGGGTTTTTTCCCCGGGATTTTCATGTTTTTGTGGTAGTGCTTTGGTTTTCATTCATGGTAGTTTTCCAGTTCATCGTTTCTTCCTGCCTTCTCTGCCACCTGGTCATGTCTCTGCCTCTGCAGAGCAGATGTAGAGGGCTTTTGTTTTCCAATGCCTGGCTGGTTTTGCTGGCCAAGACATCTTGCCTTTTTGAGAGGCCGTCAGGCAAAAGTAAACATAAAAATTGTGGCTGCATCCCTGTATTTCCCCACCACCTCCCCACTCTCCTTTTCTGGCTGTGTTAGCTTCGTGGAGGACCGAGAGGCATTTGTGTTGTGTCACTCATCCTGCTGCTCACTGCTTGGTGCGATCGTGTTTCTGCAGTCAAACTCTTCAGGAACAACTGTTTCACTTGACCTTTCTTTCTAGAAAGCTGTGGCCTTGAGGCTGTATCACATGGTGGTGGTGGTGGTTTCTTTCTAAATGAGGAAGGGAGCAAAAGCACTGTATTTATTTATGCCTACTTTTCTCAAGAGGGAGCTGAACAGTAAAGTTTCTCTTCAAAATGAGGGTAGACAGATTTCTCCTTTGGACTGAGATTTATCAGTTTGTTATCTTGTCACTTGAT
>JAWWEU010000111.1:70499916-70559763 GCA_035583155.1 Acropternis orthonyx | reverse complement strand
AGTTTCTCTTCAAAATGAGGGTAGACAGATTTCTCCTTTGGACTGAGATTTATCAGTTTGTTATCTTGTCACTTGATTTGTGACTTTTTTTTGAATTTGAATCAATTTGAAAACTTGATTAATTTGCTGTGGAAGCACCAGAGTGAGGAGCTAGTGATCTTTTCAGAAGTAAAAGAAATTTAAAAAAATGAAGGATTAAGTAGTTTACTGTCTGAGGCTGAAATTACAGATATTAAGTTCTTTGTCTGTTTTATTGGTAGAGAAGCCTTTATTGTTTGTTACAAGTAATTTATTTGAGAAGGGCAAGAAGTAAGTCTGTAGCCCCTTTTGTTGGGTCAGATGAATTATCATATGTGTTGCTACTACTAATTTCCCATACCTCCCTACCTGCCTGCCTTCCCCTTTGTTTGGGGCATAAGTGTTGTGATTCCAGTCACCTTAAGAGAAACACCATGGTCTTGAGACAAATTTCCCCTTTTTCATCTGCTATTATCATAATTTGGTTTATTTCTCTGGGCATGCAAAGATGACAACAGCTTGCACAGTGTTGCAATCTTAGCAAAGAAAAGGGAGAAGCTAAAGGGAAAAACAACTTAGGGGAGAGAGGAGAAAAGTGTCATGGTCCAAATAAAGATGCCTCTGTCCCTCATGTGAGCAGTGGGGCAGTTTTGTCTTGGGGGCTCTGAAACAAACCTTGAGTCTCAGGATGCCTCAGAAGCCCCAACTCCCCGCTTGGACATCCAGGATACCTGAAGGTGGGCAGTGAAGCTTGTCCCGCTCTTCCGTGCCCTCTGTCCCCGCTTGGTGTGCATCTCCTGCTGAGACTGGAGAGGGTTTATGCCCCAGTATTGGGATGGTTACTTCAGGGTAGTGTGCAGTTGGTTTGGTGTCAAAGTAGTCTTAAAAACAACCAGGCAGGCAAGACAGTGGCTGCTGGTAAAATGACTCTGAGGAGGTGCCTCAGGAGGAAGATACAATACCGAAGCTATTAACTGGGAAGATACTAGCTCCTCAGCTCCAGTGTCTTTTGCCAGTGTTAGGAAGGAACAAATCAAAGAAACTATAAACAGTTAAAAAAAACCTCTCCAGGCAGAAAGGAAGCATTTGCTTGAGAGCCACTCACCAGAAGCAGGCACCTACCTGTGAGTTTGCAGGAATCTCAGCTTCTCAGCAGCTCCTGGAACATGTGGTAGCATGGGACCAAGCTAGGAGAGACATATATCCTCTTTTGTATCGGTTTTAGAAAACATTATGCTGCTTACCTTCTGTTAGTAGTAAACCATATTTTGAGTGCAGTCCCTAAGCCTCAGTGGGCACTTTTGGAGAGGGAGAAGGGATGCAACTGTGCTGAGGAGCGTGTCTGGTGCAGCTCAGCGCTCTGTTGTGCAGTGACCCTTTTTCTTAACTGAAAGGTTGGCCAGGCATTGAAACAGGCTGACCAGGAAAGTGGTGGAATCACCATCCCTGGAAGTGTTCAAAAACCGTGTGGATATGCCACCTGGGGACATGGTTTAGTGGTGAATATGGTGGTTTTAGGTTAATGGTTGGACTTGATGATCTTAGGTCTTTTCCAGCCTGAAGAATTCTATGATTCTATGACCCCTACATATCCCAGAGGAAGCAGTAAATCCTTGCTGGCTCTAGAGGAGAAGGGTGTGATGAAACTTGGGCAGGTAAGGTCAGACACCTCCCAGCCCTCTAGCAGTGGTGCTGAATCCTTTGTGAGGGGCAGTTATGGCCACAGGCACCTGTACTGCCTTCAGCTCAAAGTATGTAGCTTCAAGAAGCCTGAACTTCCTGAGCAGTCTTCTTTTAAGTCTCTCCTGCCTTCTCTGAGGGTTTTAAAAATCTACTTTTACAGTAAACTAGTGTCTCAATCTTTTGCCTTGTGCTTCCTCACCTATCCCACTCCAGGAAAAAAAAGAGTTACTTGGCCTCACTGGCAGACAGCCTCTCATCAATCCCCTTGGGCCTCATAATTTATAATTTATCGCCCACCTAACCCCACCAGATACCTTCACCTTATTCCTGTTACATGTTGGCCTGACTTTTACTGTCCATTTCCTGTTCTTAGCCTTCTAGCAAAAATATTTGACTGAGGCCTTTCACACACATAAAAGTCCTCAATTTAGATCCATCAGTTTTGAAGAAGCCCGTATCCTCTGCTTTGGTTATGGTTTGTCCCTCTTGACTTTGACTTCTCTGTAATAGGAATCTGTGTTGGAGAGGAATCTGTGGCTATTGCGTTGCGTTCCCGTCTCTGCTAGCAGCCTTACTTGAAGCAACAGCCTCTGAATTTAGGAGGCTTAAACGTGTCTTTTCCTGGATTTCTCCTGCCACATGTGATTTTTTTGTATGTGAAGTTGTTTATTTGGCTACATGATGTTGGTCTCTGGCTTTTGCTATCTCTGCAGATGCATATGGTCCTGCTGATAGAGTTGTGCGTGTCTGCCTCAGATTTGCGGGCGACAGAGGCATGTGCAGAAAGAAATGGGTGGAGTTGGCCACACTGTACATCATGCAAGGCTCTGCAAAATCCCTATCTGTGGGAATTGCTAGTCAGCTCTTATCAGTCACGTCCTGATGCAGTGAGTTGTAGAAATCAAATCAGCAGACAAGTCAATTGCTTACGTCAGTCAGAAGTTTTGCAGTGGGGATGATGTGATAGCCCAGGGCCCCTCACTGCATAGCCTTCCTGCGTTTGATTACAAGGGCTGTAACAGAATGAAAACCTGACAGTGCGGTTTCATTTCTGTCCTGCTTTTTGGTTTTCCTTCTTTCTTGCTCAAAACAATTTTTCTCACTGTTGTTTGGGGCAATGAGAATCCGGGGAGAATCCGTCTTTGCTACAAAGGTAGAGAAAGCTCTGCCCTGTTATTTTATAGAACAAGTTGTTGTGACATACCACATGGTTCCTGAACACATCACTCAGTAGTTCATTAATCTGTCACTGTACAAGCATACTAAATAACAAGCTAAAAAACACAAGACACTGCAACAGTCCATTAAAATTCATATAGGATATCAAATATTCAAAGTAAGGGATGTAAAAAGAAGCTGTTTGCTGTAAATACTAATACCTGTAGCTGCATAAACATAACGAAGAAGTGCTGTGCACCACCAAGTAGTGGACTGGTGCTGACAAACCCACAACTGCTTAGGAACGTCTGCAGTTATTTATTTCCAGAGAGTTGCTGCCACTTTAGGAAAAGGTCTCCTTCAGAAGCTCCAGCCTGTCATGTGAACCTCTTCTAAACAAACACTGTGGCTAACCTGAAATCCGAGGCAAGATCAATTACTTTCAAGCTCTCAGTGTCACGGAGTAACAAGACATGTTGTTTCTCATTTCTTGTGTCCAGGGAAAAAGCAGTGAACTTCAGGCTTAACATTTTGGCGGGCTTTTATTTTTTTTCTCCTGAACTGCTTTCCCTGGAGTATTAACGTCATATGTCATTATATCCTCTAGGAATGCTTAACTTTCTTCGAAACTGCAAATGCCTGTATTAGCAAAGTGGCACTGAACTTCCAAGCACAGGCAAACTTTTAGGATTTAAGGGCAGGCCTTCTAAATAAAACCTTCAGAGCTCCCTTCAGAACTTTCAATAACAAATCCCAAGTTCAGTTTCAGTTTCGTCCTACCTTTTGAATAAATATCTAGCCCTAAATTCAAAAACTTAAAGCAATGGAGAATCCACCCCACCTTTAAAAGTGTTTTTCAGAAGGTTAATTACCTTCACTGCTAATATCTACATGTTATTCCTGCTGTGGTTTTGGTTTCCAAATACTTGTTAGGGTTTTGTCTGCTATTAATACAGTCCCCAGCCTCCTTTACCCAAATCTGTAATAAATTAGTTTTCAAAGCTTTTGTCTGTAGCGATTCTAAAAATAATCTCTTACTGGAATCCAATTGAATCCAGGGGAAGCAAGGTGATAATCAAATGATGTCACCCTCATGTCTTGCACTGCATCTCGCTGCCTGCCAAAACTAGCAACTGTTGCTATGTACCATGGGGAAGGTGATACTTGCAGACATTTCTTGGTGCTGGAAGGCTCTCCTTTCCAGTGCTTGTCAGGCCTCTGGGAGCTGCTGACATCTGTTCTAGGCTTTTCATTTTGCCCTTATGTGTTGGGATAGTCATGGAGAAACATGGATTGTGTCCTGTAGGATGCTTGGAATTTTTCGTGTTCCTGAATAAGACCTTTTCTCAAAACCACTGCAGATCTGGAGGACTGATGTGATTTAGCCCCTCAGTGCCTGTATTGCAGTACTTGGGCTGTGGGGTGGAAACCTTTCTGCAGCCCGTGTGGTGATGTTCAAAAATCCATGCATAAAGACAATGGCATAACACCATGATGTTTCCTAGATGGTTTATTTCCTTTTCTCAGTAGTGCCCCTGCAAACTTGGCTGATGGTGAGACTCAACCCCCAGCTTTTCTCTGGGTACTTCCAGAAGTTAAAAATACCCCATCAGAAGGGCGGGGCTCTTTGTCATCTGCCACGTGGGGGGTCCGGAAGGTCTACAATAGCAAACCCAATCCTGTTGTCAGCAGTAGGTGGGGGATGTAGCAGGTTGCTTTTCTCTCCAGTAAAGGTCATTATGAACTGAGGGATTCAGTATGTAGCAGATGACGTTCAGCACATCAGAGGGACCAGCTGTCAAGAAGACTAGAGTTATGAATTATTTTTTCCCCCTTGCTCTTGCATGCTGTTGGGGTGTCCCAGATCTGTTGATAAGACTTACAAGACTTCTTACTGGCAGTATGTGCTCAAGAAAGGGTAGGTGCTTGTCTTGATGAGCAAGTGGTGACTATTAATACTCACTGTTCAACTCTGGTCCTGTCACCTCCTTTCCACCAGCGCTGCTCCTCTGCAAGGCAGAGTCCTGAGTTTGCAGAGACATCTCCAACATGCCCAGTGTCACGCTGACCTCTCTCAGTCCGGGACCGAGCAGACAGGCCTGGCCTTGCTCCCCTGCATTGGCCATCTTGTTTGCTTGGAGTCACCAAACGTTGTGCCCTCCTCTGGCTCTGCCAGCTGGCCCCTTCCCCAGCGGGAGGGGAGCTGCAGATGCGGGGCTTCTCCATGCCTGCTTGTGTCCCCAGATGAATTCCATGCACTTGGGACTCAGGGTGTAAACCTGGGAGTGAAGCAAGACAAGTGTTCATAAGGCTCCATCTGGTTAGTGCCAGTGTGTCTTGGCAGACACTCCCTGCCCTGTCTGCATTTAAAAGGGATTGCTTACAGTTATTTGTCTTCACCTTGCTATAGTTGTTATCTAAACATGCAAGCTCTGTCTTTGTGTTTTTGGGCAGCGTAAGGGGTCTGGATTGCAAGTAGCCTGAGATACAATCCTGGTTTTGTACAGAACTTCATTTTTTATTTCAAACATGCATGGCTGCAAATAGCATTGTACCCAGTTCCAGCAGTGTCCTAATTCTTTGGAGGGAGTTGGGGACAGAGAAGGGGCACAGCAGAAGAAAGCAGTCTATGTTCACTGGCTGGCATACCAGAGTGATGGGGTAGGGCTGAAGCACCGAGGCATTTTATGGTGTTATAATTCCCAGGGACTCTTTCTCAAGCATGTACGCTGTCCCAATATATAGCAGCAATCCAGAGCTAATTGACATGTAAGTGCCATGGGGGAGTAAAGTTATTTGAAGTTATTAAAGTTATTTCGTCTTTCACCAAGTGAGAAAAACCAAAGTTATCTAGGTGGAAAGAAGCAGAGGAGGGAAAAACCAGCAGATTACCTAACTGTGACTCATTTGGACTAGCTTGTGAAAGTGTCTTCAGGTCATCTTTCCTGAAAGCCTTTGAAATTCAAAGACTGGACTCTTGTCTCTTGGCACTCTGACCAACTCCTCCTCCTCCTAGCAGATTCTGCCTAACAGTTGCCCTTTTTCCCACCTTTAAATACCCTGAATCACAGAGATTGCTCATTTTCTTCAATCAGGTCTAAAGCCATAAAGACTGTGTTGAAGCAATGAAGAGGACAGCATGTACTGGATACTAGAGCCAAGGGAGATAGGGTGGGCAAAGGCAAGAGATGACCCTGCTTCCAGGCTTTGGTCCTAATCCTGCAAACTTTTTCTCATGTGAAGAGTCCTGCAGAGGTCAGCCAGACATTCTGCACGAACAGTGATTACTTGCTATTTGGCATCGTGCTTGAATTGTGCTTAAAGTAGTCATAAAAACATGGCCAGAGTTTTTGATAAGGCGTGGATGGGGTGCTTTAGGCCAACTGTATGAGGAGTGTTCTGAAGACATGTGTGGGATTAATTAAATAAAAACTTTTCTTGTTTGGCCGTCATGGTTGAGTTTGGCTAAACTCTAGAACTCAGAGAAAGTGTCTCCCTAAAAAGAATATATAAATGCAGTGCCACCAGTGTCCCACATGCACTGCCTGGCATTGCCCTCAGGGAGGAAGGTTAGTCCAAGCGCACATGATCTTGCCAGGAATTATCTGCCCAGGTGGCCCAGTTCCCTGCATGCCAGTATCGTGTGCACTCCTGTGTTTGGCACTGCTATCAGATCAGGAGGCAGTGTTCCGAACTACCCCGTGATCATGTTGCATTTGCGATTACATTGTTGGCTCTCGCACTGGGAACCATTTGTTAGGGCCTGGAGGCTCAAAGCAGCTTGCCTGGTGCAGCCCCGAGCCAGGACTATTGCTGAAAAACATGACCTTATGAAAACAAACAAAAAATTTCACCCTGCCTCATGACTACATATAGGGTCTCCTAATACAGAAGGCCTAGTTAGGTAGCTGCAGTTGGTTTCCTGGAGAAACAGCTTCCGTCCTTAGTGTTCTGCTGGACAGACATTTTCTAGCATATGCATATATTGTGATACTTCACTAAAATGCAACTTGCTAAAATGCAATTTGTAAGTGACGTGGAGACCAAAGTGCCCATCACTTCTGCAGTGTTAAAAAAATGATGCTTCTCTGTACATATAGCTTTAAGGTTTCTTGCCATCCTGACTTTAATTGCTTTTGACACACTTATTTAAGGGCAGTGGGGTGAGCAGGACAACTCTTCAGTGTGAGTTAAACAAGAGGAACCCCAGTGCTGCCTGCTCCAGCCCGTGCAGGCAGAGTGCCACAGGGGCAACAGCTGACTAAGATGGCAGCTGCTGCAGATGCAGGAAAGACAAGTACCCAGCTGCTCCCTCCTGCCGCCTTCCCCCGTGTGGACAGCGTGGCTGTTTGTTGTGCTGAATCCTTGTGTGGCTATCACAACCCGTCCTCCTGAAGAGCCAGAGTGTGGTGAAAGGCTGGACTGCCTCCCAGCTTCTTTCTCCTTGTTTATGTGTCACAAGAGGAGAAAACCTAGATGGAGATGAGTTGTCCAGGGTCATTCTGTTGTAGTTATGATGATGGCAGAAATTCATAGCTGAAGCATTTGATTTGTTAACCTTATAAAAAGATGCTATTAAATACTGTATTTAGCTCCTTGGGGGAAGTAGCCCAGTTTCTTTTTCATTTTCCTTTTCTCATCCCTGTTTTAACATTAGTGACTCAGCTGTCACTCTCCTGCAGAAGGGCTGCTGGTGTTATAGCTGTGATTGGATGGAACCAAGAACCCATTTCTGCTGAAAATAATTAATAATGGTGCATTTTCACCTCAAAAAGAGCCTGTTACAAAACTATTAGGAGGTTTTCATTAACTTTTGCAAGCTTTGAAACATGCCTGGGAACGACATTGGAAATTTCTTTATGTCTCCTGTTTATCCTTGTCAACAAGGCAGTCTGGCAAAGACTGGTGCATATCTAACCCTACACGTTCCTGTTCAAGCACACAAAGTAGTCCACATGCATTTAGATAAATGCAAAAAAGCCTTTGCAGGTGAGAATCTCACTTTGCAACAGGGCATGTGAGCAGATCCTGTGAACAGAATTAGTTTCCACTAGCTCTGAAAAAAGTCAGACAAGAAACAATTGTGGACTCTTCTATCTCATTAATTTTTTCATTCCCCACATATCTAATCTTAACCAGAAGGTAGCCTGGTTCATTTCTGTTTATTCAGATATCCCATCTCCTCTAAACTTCAATCAAATGGGGAAAAAAAATAGAAGCGGGGGAAAAGCACAAAGGTTTTATATTTTGCATACCAGCTCATATTACAAAAGTGTTAGCAGACCTGTCATAATATATGTGCATACGTGTCTCTCAGAGTGCTCGGTAGTGGGTCCTTTCCCTTTCCAAGGAGGGAGAATATCCCCATAAGCATTTGCTTGCTCTTTTTGCCCTCATCTATTCAGCTGCAACTTAAAGGTGCTTGTTTCTTGTGTACTTTTGTTACGAATGTCATGCCTGGCATACTTAGGAGGCCTTGCATTCTTGAGCTATGCATTCTGTGAACAGTGTCATAGGAAAAAGGTGATGTACAAAGGCATCATCATTCTTGGCATTGTCCTTTAAAATGTGCCCTGTGTCTTGAACATGTAGGTGTTGAAAAAGGGGCTTTTTTCAAACACTGTAGTTCCAATAGCACAACTCAACATTTTCCCTCTAAAAGCAGGAGTGTTTGTGAAGTGACAGCATCTCCAATTCATTAGAGGTTGCCTCAATGCCTGTCCTGAAGGGCAGGGAAGGCAAGGTTAGTCTGTGCTAGCAAATGAAACCAAAACAAGTTTCTTGATTTTATTTTCAGTAGCATCTTTATTGAATTAATGCTTCTTTGTCTACCTGTTGAGGCTGTAAACTTCCAGATGCAAGTGTCTTCTACTTATGCAGTCCTTCCCACACTGGAAACCCAAACAGACCGCATCCTGCAGGGTAAATAAATCTTGTCATAGTACCTGATGATGACTCTTGCTGCTGGCACAGTCCAGGTCCAGTGCTGTTGCCCTGTGACTCCATACCTGCCTCTGAAAAATGTCCCAGTCTGTATGGAGTGATACAAGGGCCCCAGCATGGCCTGAGTGTTGGCTTCAGGAGGGACTTCTTAAGTGTACAGGATCAAATCAGGAACATGAAAAGGCACTTCCACATATTGGTCTGCTATTTGGGCTCTGGTGTAAGGGTAGGGCATGAAGAAAGCATCATCAAGTGATGAAGCATTTTGACACAGCCTAGCTTTAGGCTCAACATTCAGCACTTGTGATTGTGATTGTATTGATGACAGGAATCTTATTTTATCAAATTAGGTAAACAGCTTAAAAAAAAAAAAAAGGATGACTTTCATACCTGTGCATTTAGATAGATTGTGAAGTTTCTGGGATGGTGCTGCTGCCAGTTACATGTGAAACAGGAGTGTCTTGCTTGCTGTAGCAAAGGGCTGATTCACTGGCAGCATAATACGTGTCATATTCCCTTTTGTCAGCTCCTTGGGTATATTTTGCCCCTGAAGTAAACAGAAAATAAATTCTAAAAAATCCAGTAGAACCAGTAACATGCAAGTCATTTGAGTGAGGTGAGTTTCAATGAAAACTAAAACAGTTCATAAGTGAGGTTAGGTGAGGCTGGGATGAATCCAGAAGGGTAGAGGGAGAGTTTGGTTTGAGTGAGGATGAGCTCCCTGAAGCTGCCATGCCCTGGGAGGCACCAGGCACGACCATCCCAAAGCAGCCACAGTCCCAAAGCCTTCCTGCCAGAGTGTGAGATCCACCTCCACCAGCGGAGAGTGTCAGGCATTCACAGAGGAGAACAGGAAGACAGGCTGGTGAACTTATTTGTTGGAGGTGCCCATTTCTCCCAGTGGCTACCAAGGGTGGCTTGGTGTCACTAGCTCATATGTCAGGGTCTGACCTGGAGCTGCCCAGATTTTAAGTCTGTAAAAAACCAGCTTTTTCAATAGCCAAAAAAAAAATAAATCAGATGCTGTCAACTTGGAGATTACAGCCAGGGCATCACAGTGTGGAAAATAAAGCCACGTGCCTTGGTGGTGGGTTTATGGGCAGAGCTGGTTTTGGGACTGGGTGTCCTGATGCAATGCATCAGTGGAAGTCACGTTAAATAATGGACTGGGGAAAGACTTCTGAAGTCATCTCGCCTCGCTACTGTCCATGTAAAAATGCTGAGGAGGTAGATGTTTTTGACTGCCCATGTCATCTGGCTTGGCATGAGCTTGCTTTGTGTATACAGAAAGCAAGTCTGGACAATATTTCAACTATGCTCCTAAAGTGCAGTGTTTAAAATACGTTCACCAATGCAAAAGAAAAGTGTAGGAAACTGTATGAAACCGAGAGGCTAGGAAGGACCCATGTGTTATTGTAAGGACGAAAGCAGAATGCACATCAGAATACATCAAAAGGAAACCTGATCACTTTCTACTTTCAAAAGGCATTAATATTTTATAGCTGCCATTACATTTTGAAGAGTGCTCAGGTATTTATTGGTAGTGCTGTAGCTACCCAATCTGGAGTCATGAAGGAGGAGGAGATACCTGTTTTTCAAGTTGTTCTGTTCACTTATCCCTCCTCTCCTAATTCACACCCTGTCCACATCAGCACTGCATTAACTCCATGAATATCTGGAGTCACAGTTGTGTGTTCCCACACCAGCTGCTCTTTGTGAGGCTCCCAAGGGGTTTTTGCCCCTAAAAGGCAGCAGGGCAAACCTACTGAGAGCCACACTTAGGTGCATCCCCAGCTTCTCCCAGTGGAGCCTGACCCATTCCCTTTGCCACCTCAGCAGCCAACTGAAGTGCATCATATTTTAAAATACACTTTCTTTTTTCTTTTAAATCAGAGAGTATCTTATGATTCAATCATAAAATACTATCTGTGCTTAAAAGAGCACAGGAGAGTGGTCCTGTTTCAGATTAGTCTACATAGCCAAAATGCTGGGGGCTGGTTTGGAGGTTGCTTGAAGGCTTTCTCATGAGAAGGTCTCTGGCGCTTGTGCTGGCTTTTGAAGGGCTTGCTCAGGCCTGATCAAACCCGGTCAGGTGACAGCATATCAGATCTATTCCTCTCATCAGTCACATGTTAGCCATAACTGTCACCAGATTTGCAATTTAATGTGTGCAGCTCAACACTTTCAATTAATCCAGGCCGGGTGTTTAACAGTCTATCATTTCAGAGCTAGCACTTCCCAGAGCTGCGTGCAGGGCAGCCTTGCACTTGGGTACATCAGGAGTCCTGGAAGGCTGTCTTCACACACACGAGTTTTACTCTTCCCCTACTGCTGTGTGGTGGAAGTTGTTGCTGGTTTACTTGCATTTCGCAGGCTTAGGAAGTGTTAAAAAAGTCAACACATGACTACAAAAACATTCCAAAAAATGAAGATTTATAATAGGTGATTCAGCAATGAGAGGCTTTTGTGATCTTCCATGGGAAGCTACTATTTTTAGTGAATTATTATAAGCAGTAGCATCACTCACATTTATTTATAAAGGCATGAAAGAACACCCATACAAGTTTCTAAATAGTCAGTGTATAGTAACGGCCATATGCTAAGAATGAGAAAAAATAGAAGTGAGCATTTTGGTTGCCACAATGCTGCGTGACAGTTGTGCTGGGATCTTTGCATCTAAGAAATGAAAAACAGAGGGATTTTTTCCTTTTTAGTAGTTCTTCTTTCTAGCAATAAACATCCAAAGCCTTCACAGGAAACATCTGCCTCACACTAAAATTGCATTTTTTTTCATTGAAGCCTAGCTGGGTGACCACTGAGGTTTGGGAGGACTCTTCCAGTAGCTTCAACATCTGGTGGATTGGGGCTGTGCTGACAGGGGTAGCTATTTTTATAGAGTTACTGCACACAGAGTATTCAGGTTGATTAGTCATGTATGCCTGCACTTCTCTTGGGGCTCTGTGGCATGGAGCAGGAGAAATGCAGTGATGCTGTGCTGAAGGGACTCCACAAATAAAGCATGGTGTCATTTCCAAAGTTTCTACAGTGGAAACACTTTAAATGCTGGGGTTTGCCATTGAGAAAAGAATAGACAAAAATAAAGATATTATCTGCTGGTGATACCACTCCTGAACAGAAATTGGAACTGGTTTGAACTGGCTCTGCAAAGACCCAGCTATGTACATGCGTTGCAGCTTTTCTGTGTGCAATTCCTGGGGTTTAAGTTCACTAAGGGGCAACATCTTCCATGTTCTTACTGCCTGTGTTCATGTCCCAGTCAAACTTGCAATAAGTTGCCTTGGGTTTTCCACTAATTCAGCACCTTACAAGAGCAATGCCTCAAAGTAAATTCTTCCTCTTAATTAAGTCCCTTGATTGAAATCAATTGTGTTTTCTTGAATTTTGGGCTGCTGTGATATGAAGTGGGTGGAAGGGAGTGAAAAAGGTGGTGCTTTGACAAGGTGCCCTAGCAAGCTCTCAATGGCAGTGCCTGCCTCGTGATTCCCAAATCCTATTTTAATGTGGAAAAGCATTGCTATAGCATGCAGAAGCTAACACTGTTCTTTAGGGGTGCCAGGGTACATGGCTTCTGACACTGGGAGGAGTTGCTGGAGAGCCTGACAATGTTCTTGCTCCACAGCTGCATTAGTTAAACTTATCAGCATTTTCCTCACTCTTTGCTTCCCGTCTCCCAACACGCAGTGGAAAAAAATAAACGACAACTGGCATGCTCTACTCACAGCAAAACAAATGCTATTTATTAGAGTCCTCATGTGGTCAGAGCATGTCTGACTGTAAAATAACTGGAGATTTTTCTGCTAACTGGAAGCGTGATCCTCTGAAGCAATTTCCAGGCAGTGTATATTTTCAGCTAAGTTTTATTTACGTCAGTGTAGTGATTTGCAATATCACTGTTTGCAAAGAGTGAGGCAGCGTTTGTTTTAGCTAGAAGTGTCTTTTTGATTTTTTGGCGTTTTTTTTAAGGAAAAACTTCCAAGTTGTAACTCAATTCCCATGCTTTGAGATGATTTTCTTTTCAAAAAGGAGGGCATAATCCTCCTTGGCGGGCAGGTCGCTCACCGCCTGCCCTTGTGGCCAGCGCAGCTGGGGCAGTGGGAAGCGCGGTGCGCAAATCAGGGAGGGTTTGTTTTCTCTCTGCTAATCACCTTCCCCTGTTGTAATTGGCTACAGCACAGTGCTCCACGTGTGGGACAGAGGCAGATCAGTGTACTGCTCTCCTATCTGAGCCAGCACATTTTGGAGGATAAATCTTTGCTGGGCTTAATGTTCTCCCAAGGAGCTTAAATCCTTCACGACTCTGCTCTTCTGGGGTGGGGGATGATGGGCAGAGATGCAGGCAGTTTACAGTGATTACAATGGAGGCCACTTCTAGCTCTGCCCCTACCACCAAGATCAGAAAAATCCTTTGAAGAAAGGATAGGAGGGGAAACCACAGAGCCACCTTTCAGATGCTGAACTGACTTTTCCCCCCTAAATCTGTGGGATTTTTTTTTCCCTTTTACTGCAGGAGGGCATGCTTGGGTAGGGCTGAGCCTGCGTCATCCCACATATCCTTTCCAGGACTGTGAGGACAGTGGCCCTTGCCAACTGGGTGCTAAGGGAGGTACCCTGGTGCGCTCTTGCTACCTGCTTCGGCTGAATATCTGTTGGGATTTTGGGGAGCTGCCATAGGAACTTGCAGATGATACCAAACATAAAGCATCAAAACTACTTGTGTGTCAGAAAAGATTTCTTTTTCTGTACGCAATTTTTTAATGCTTTTTTCCTCCCTGAAAAATTCCGTAATTTAGGGAAAATATAACAATTTGGAATACATAATGCTTGGTTTAATGTGGAAAATATGTATATCGGTACAACATAGCTTGATAGACATTCTAGGAGAGCTCACTTTATGTTTTAGTTCTTGCTGTTTCTGCATCTGTGGAGCATCCTCATTACTTTATTAAGTTATATACATTTTTCTGGTTTACAAAAGCTCAGGGGAAAGAGGAAGAAATTCTGAGACCTCTTTGTGGTTGGGACTTCAAAGTTCCTGGAGAAAAGCAGCACTGCAGCCTTACAGAGCTAGGCAGAAAGGGACTGTATGGAACCAACAGATTGGTACTTCCTAAAGATTGACTTGCCTAGGTTTGCAAGTCCCTTTCACTGGGAATTCCCACATACATACACACAATTGGCAACTTCAATTATTTATAATTTTGAAGCTACTGCTTCTGTTTTCTTGTTTACTTGCAATTGAATCTCCTTGAGGATTTTAAAGCAAAAATGTAAAATGTGATTGTCCCACTCTGCTCTGCACTGATGTGGCCTCACCTTGAGTACTGTATGCAGTTTGGGGTGCCACAATGTAAGAAAGATATTAAGCTATTGGAGAGTGTCCAAAGGAGGGCCATGAGGATGGTGAAGGGTCTTGAGGGGAAGCCATATGAGGAGTGGCTGAGGTCACTTCATCTGTTCAGCCTGGAGAAAAAGAGACTGAGGGGAAACCTCATTGTGGTCTTCAACATCCTCATGAGGGGGAGTGGAGGGGCCAGGTACTGATCTCTTCACTCTTGTGACCAGTGACAGGACTCAAGGAAACACCATGAAGCTGAGTTGGGGAGGTTTAGGTTGGATATCAGGGAAAGGTTCGTCACCCAGAGGGTGGCTGGGCACTGGAACAGGCTGCCCAGGGAAGGGGTGGCAGCACCAAACCTGTCTGAGTTCAAGAAGCATTTGGACAATACTCTCAGGCATGTGGTGTGATTCTTGGGGTGTCCTGTGCAGGGCCAGGAGTTGGACTCGATGATCCTGATGAGTCGCTTCCAACTCAGCATATTCTATAAATTTTAAGAAAACTGGTTTGAAGCAAGTTTTGAGTTACTTCATAAGAAAGCACAGACAGTGATCTGGACAGGTGGGAAAAATGTGTTGAATTATTCACAAACTTCAATTTCAGCAACAAACAAAAGCAAAAAAGAATTTGTTTCATTTTGCTTTTCTTAAAGAAATAATTTTTTGGGGAAGCCATCTGTAAGAGTGTTCATCGCAAAAGAAATTTGTGTGACAACATTTTGAGGAAGATTACATAAGCTGTAAACAGAAATTCAAGTGAGCAAGCAGAGCTATGGAGAAGCTAGATTCCCTCTGGTCGGCTAGAGTCTGATAAGCTGGAGTTATTTTCATGGCTTCTTTTCAGTGGTATTTATTAGATCTGATGCCTTTCTCTACTGTGTGGCTACCAGACAACTTCATATAGTAAAGTTAAAATGTTAAATATGTTAATACAGTGTAAAATAAAGTATAATACTCCCAAGTGAGCATTAGCAACGTTTATGGGTCTGTGCAGATAGTGTTTGTTTTTCTCCCGCCATGTCCTAGTATTCCACCTGTTAAACAACTGCTTTTGATTTGTACCCCTAAAGTTACAATTTAGGAGCCCATATCTGAAATAACAAATCTGCCACTCACTACAAAACACTGAAAGAAAAACAGACCAGTGTGTAACTTGGACTCAGCAGTCACCAGCTGCATCTCATCTTGCTAATCTTTAGCTGGCTATTAAAAAAAAAAAAAAAAAAGGCGGGGACTTTTAAGAGTTAAGTTACACAACTCTCATTTTATTTTTAAAGTGAGTGGATCCCTTGTTGCGTTGTTGAGGATGATAAATTGATACCACATGTTGGTTCCAGACAAAAAGGACTCTGTACTGCAGTGGAAGCACTTGCAGCTGGTGTCTGAGTTACTGGACAGACTCCACAAGGTAAACACAGCTTGGAATAGGCTGAAACAGGCATGGGGAGGGGAAATTTTCCCCATTTTAAAGGCTCAAGCATTTGCTGCTGTTGCCTGACTGGGCCTGAGTGTTGAAATGACATGCAGTCAGCCTCCCTGCGAGACTCATTCAGTTGTTTGTATCAAGTGAAGGATATAGCACTTTGGAATTGAGTGTCCTCTCTGTCAGTTTACCCATTTGTAGTCTGACCAAAATATCGAGAGAGACACGAGACACGTGTAATTAGGACATGATAGCAGATCTCTGGGGGATTTTTGGGCGAGCAAAATGTGGCTGGATCCCTCGAGGAGTATTAACTGAATAAAATGCAGTGCAGTGGATCAACATTTATTAAAGCTGAGACCATGGCCCTGAGTTTGGGGAAAGTGCTGTAACCGCTCATGTTGCTACTTTGGCTGCTGTGGGCACCCAGCTCACTCCTTCTCCTGGTGCTATTTAGCCTAAGCCAAGGTAGGACAGCAGCACTGCTTGCCTGTGGCACTGCACCACCCTCTGCTCGCACCCATTCTGCCTGGCCTCATGTGTTCCTCTGCCCTGAGTCTCCCTTGTCTCCAGGGACAGTCCTTCTTCACTGCAGCAGGACCCCTTTCCAAGGGTACTGGGACCCAGCTGGTCTGGCCTCAGGGCAGTACTTGATGCTCTTGATGTTATCTACAGGAACCTCAGTCTTCTGGCTCTAAGCAGAGTGAATGGCATTCTTCAAGTCCAGTATAAATAGTAACACTAATAAAGGGAGGAGTTAATCATATTTTTTTTTCTGCTCTGCTCATGTACAGTCCATATGTTGTACCCATTGGTGGTATCTGAGCTGTCTGCAGCCTGGCTAGCATCTATCCCATATACATATGGTCTCCAGGACAGATGATGGAAGTTCCTTTATAGGTCTTGTAAAGTTTCTCATGGCATTTTGGCATGGAAAAACGTGTTATGTTTCCATCATCATGGCCTAATTCATCTCCCACATAAGTCAAAGACAAATCCCCATTAATTTCATCAGTGGGTTCAAATGATAAACTGCATTTCCTTTGCTTCCCCACCTCCTTTGTGGTTTGTCATATATTAGTAATGCACGCAATTGTGAGCATCGATTGTCCCAAGATATTTTCCTATGTTTTAAGCAGATAGGAATATTTTTTGACAGCTCAGAAAACAGGTAGAAAATACAGTAATTTCCATCCATATTGCAGCCTGGTAGAACAGTGCAACAGCATTTACTGATGTGAGTTGTCAATCCCAGGGGCTTCTGCAGGAAAACTTGCATGTGAAAGGATAATAGGATCCAGCCCTAATTTGATTTGACAGAGCATCCAACAGAAGGAAAAACCAAGAAACTCAGATACTGTTGCTGAAGAGGTTAGTGGGGAAGGTTACATGAAAGAAGTGGGTTTTAAGGCAGTGTTTGAGCAGAGGGTGGAGATGGGGTACACAAAAAGAAGTTGGCCCATAATTATACTTAAGAAAACAATCTTCCTACAGAAGAAAAAAAAAAACAGAAGCAGGAGTATAAGTGGCATAGTGCTTAATGTGAAGCAAAACAAACTGTTTGGATTTTTTATAACCACCAACTTTCAGTGCAAAAGGATTATTACATTCTTTTATTACTTGTGTAAAACCAACACTGAGTAAAAGGATATAATAAGAAAATTACACATATGCGCATACATATCCACACATGCAGGAGTCCTCATCCTGAAAGGTGCCTCAGTCTCACAATTTCACCGTTTAGGAATTTTCATAGTTTTAGGCCAAATAGTTTTATACTACGGATACCACCAGCAGAAATAAGCTCTTTTATGAGAGTATTATAGGCTGAAAACTACTAGCTGCTGGCACTTTGGCTGAATGTTTTTATATCTGAAGCTGTGTGTGGCACACTGTGTACACCACCTGAGGTGTTTCTTTTCTGTGTTTTCTAAGATTTATTTTTCATTAGCAAGAGTCACAGTGCTGTGTGTTCTTATACCAAGCATTTTTAGGTAGGGAGCAGCATGGGTTGTACGGCTGTTGTATGGCTTGGTGTGGTGGTCTGACTCTGAGTGTCCTCATCCTGCTGCCAACTCTTTGTGAGCAGAGATCCCCATACAGATGTTTTTGCAAGCGTTTGCCCATGAAAGTTACAGAGAATAGATGTGAGAGCTACCTGCATTGATGCAGTACAAGCTGGAATATCAACAAAGGTTATTTTTCAAAAAAAACCCCAGCAGTTCTTCAGCCAGTTTTACAGGGAGAAACCTGAGGAAGGAGGCACTGGTGCCTAGTTATTAGAAGTTAGACCGTTGCCAGACTCAAAATATTATTAAAATGTCAGTTAAACAAGAAAAAGCTCTTTCCTACTTCAGACTGAAGAACTATTATAGTGCAACTCAATGTACCATAATTTGATGGCATGATAGTCCCTCAGAAATGGGCAAGTTTGTAGCTGAGGCACTGACCCAAACTTCTCTTGAGCATGTCAGCAAAGTCCAATCTGCTGCTTTGCGTAAATTGTTTAAAACATAACAGTTGCTGTTTTGAACTGTGGTGCATGTGATTTCTCTTTTCATTATGTGATAATCACAACCATGTCTGCTGTCTGCATGTGAGAACTTCAGGCATGTTTTCCATTTCGCAATCTGACAAAAACCACAACACTCAACAGTGGGGGGAAAAAGGCATTTTATACCGAAAAGAACTCTTTAAAAAAAAAGCTGGGCTGTATTTCTGTGTATATCCAATATATCTCCAGTTTTCTTATGTGAAGGATTCTCATTTATACTAAAGATGCAAATGTTGAGGCACTTGTGAATGATTTGTTGATTGATTCATTCTTTGCCTGTTCAACTCTGGAATTTCTTCAGTGTTTTGTAAATGAAGGACACTAGTCCTGGATAATTTGATTATGCTATGGTCCTGTTGACTTTGTGTTTTTAAAGGATGTTGATAGGAAAAATGTGACTTTTTTATCTTTTTCATAGATATACTGGTAATTGCCAAAATTTAAGAAAAAAAGAGCTCTGCAACTCTTTAAACTTGGAGGAATAGCACAAGGTTTTTTTCAAAAGAATGTAGGATAGCTCCAAAAATCTTTTGACTGCCACATTGGAAAAAAACTCAGTTTGTTTACAAAACCTGGAAGCATTCAAGCTAACAAATGCTATGTGCATTTCCTTTCTTTGATCCATATTTTAAGCACAAGATCAGCAGGATGAGTCTAGTGGGATTTTCTTCTCAGTTATTTTGATTTAAATCTGGTGCCATTTCATGAGGGGTACCATGAACCGGTTTTCTCAGCCTCTTTCTCATTCTGAGGTTATTGTCATCAGTTTGAGGCAATGTGGGTTTTGGACAGTAGATGTTGCTGACTAGTGCAAGTGGGTAGAATGCCAGAGCAGACTCTGTGCAGGCTCCTTTGAGAACACTGTATTTCGTGGGATCCTGTACAGCACGGAGTATCCGACTGTGTACAACAGCTTTATACAACTCTGTAACCAGCAGCTTACAGGGACAGGGATATCGTTGCACACTGTGTCACATCATGTTTTGAAGACTGTGAGGATACTATAGCGAGGGGACAGCTGGCCAGCTACTGAAGTACAGGCATAATTCTGGTGCCTCTAATCAAGAGATGAACTATAGCTTAGTCATGCACAGAGTCCCTGTGGGAGAGGAGCAACAGCACTTGCAGTTTTCTCAAGAATTATTATAACAAATATACAGCACATGTACCCGTGAAGAATTAAAAAGACATTTGCAGAGGCTGTGATGAGTGTGACTACCCCTCCAGCCAGATTTTTGCTGTGCCTTCGCAGTTTTTATTTTAAGGAACTGATGGCAAGATTACTGATAGTATAGGGGTTTGTCCTGAGTCAAAAGTAAGGGAGAAACATCTAGCTACTTGCTAGCAGGAATAGAGCTGTGTCACACTCTTTTCCTTAGGATGCAGCTTTTGGGCACCAGGAATTCACAGCTAGTTCAAGCTCAAGACTTTCTTTACAGCAGCACGCTGGCATGCCATAGTCACTCTCCAGCCCTCCCATATCCAGCACTCAAGAAATCCATGGAAATGTCCAGGAGGGTTCAATGCTTTTATTCATGTTGTTTTTTTCATGGAATGTTGGTTTAATGATTGAGATTTGGGTCATAAAAGAAGTGGTGTGCTCGTCTTGATGTTTTGTTTTGTTCCTTTCCTGCAGAATTCGATCCGCCACAACTTGTCACTCCACAGCCGATTCGTCAGGGTGCAGAATGAAGGCACTGGGAAAAGCTCTTGGTGGATGATCAATCCAGATGGTGGAAAAGGTGGCAAGGCACCCCGGAGACGTGCTGTGTCAATGGACAACAGCAACAAGTACACGAAGAGCAGAGGGCGGGCAGCTAAGAAAAAGGCAGCCCTGCAGACCGCCCAGGAGACGAGTGAGGACAGCCCTTCTCAGCTCTCCAAGTGGCCAGGGAGTCCCACGTCCCGCAGCAGTGATGAGCTGGATGCATGGACAGATTTTCGCTCCCGTACAAATTCAAATGCCAGTACGATCAGTGGCCGCTTGTCACCAATTTTGGCAAGCACCGAACTAGATGATGTTCAAGATGATGATGCTCCACTTTCTCCCATGCTGTACAGTAGTCCATCGAGCTTGTCCCCATCAGTAAACAAACCGTGTACTGTGGAGTTGCCTAGGTTGACTGATATGGCTGGGACAATGAATTTGAATGATGGACTGACAGATAACCTCATGGATGATCTCTTGGACAATATAACACTCCCTCCCTCCCAGCAGTCACCCACAGGAGGGATAATGCAGAGAAGCTCCAGTTTTCCTTATGGTTCCAAAGGTTCAGGGCTGGGTTCCCCGTCAAGTAGTTTCAACAACGCTGTGTTTGGGCCATCGTCCCTGAACTCCCTCCGCCAGTCGCCCATGCAGACAATTCAGGAGAACAAGCAGGCCACCTTCTCTTCCATTTCTCATTACAACAACCAGACGCTGCAGGATCTTCTTGCCTCTGATGCACTTAGTCACAGCGATGTCATGATGACACAGTCTGATCCACTCATGTCACAAGCCAGCACAGCTGTGTCTGCCCAGAATTCCCGCAGGAATATAATGCTTCGCAATGACCCCATGATGTCGTTTGCTGCACAGTCCAGCCAGGGCGGTCTGGTCAATCAGAACCTGTCCCATCACCAGCACCAGTCCCACAACTCCTCTCTTAGTGGCAGCCGTGCCTTGTCCAATTCCATCAGTAACATAGGCTTGAGTGACTCCAACAGCTTGGGATCCACCAAACATCAGCAGTCGCCTGTCAATCAGTCTATGCAAACACTTTCTGACCCGCTGTCAGGCTCCTCTTTGTACTCCTCTAGCGTGAACCTCCCGGTCATGGGACATGAGAAATTCCCAAGTGACTTGGACCTGGATATTTTCAATGGGAGCCTGGAGTGTGACATGGAGTCCATTATCCGCAGTGAACTCATGGATGCTGATGGGCTGGATTTTAACTTTGATTCCCTCATCTCAGCTCAGAACGTTGTCAGTTTGAATGTGGGGAACTTCACTGGTGCTAAACAGGCTTCATCACAGAGTTGGGTACCAGGCTGAAGGATCTTTGAGAGCAGGGAAAATGGGCAAACAGGTCAGTGCCCCATAGATGTGGTAAAATAATTGGTTCCTTAGTTTTATTGGCGTTTGCACCAAACCCTAAATAGTTAGTGCACACTAATAATATTAATTTGGCTTGTGATGGCTCGCTCTGTGTTGGTATGCAACAGGCATGACCAAGAAACTTGGAGGTGTGCAGGGAAATGAGGCTAAGCTATAAAAGCTGTTCCACTGCAACACTGTCAAGGCGCATCTGATGCTTAGCGTCCTTCTTAATTTAGGCATGAGAAATGTTAATGACAAATCAGGCAAACCAAGGTGGAATATTTGTGGGTTTGGGGAATCACAGAGCTCTAACTCATCTTCTTTGAAGTCGCAACAGATGGATTCCTTCTTGCAGCCGATGCCAGATGTAGCCAAGCTGTGTTACACACGGATGGGGCGAGGGGCTCTGCAGTCAGTGGATCAGTGTGCTGCAGGGGAGGAGGAAGAATGTCTTTGCAAGATCAGTGTACTCACTGGGGAATGGATGTGTGAGACAGACCTGGACAGGATCGGGGTTGTGATGCTGTGGTACAGCAATGCTAGCAAAGTTGTTTGGTTGGGGTTTTTTTAATTGTATTTCTTAGACAAAAATAAAGGCAGTAAATGGAGGAATTATATATTGGAATAACAAAGGTGAAATCCTGGCCTCAGGAATGTCCTGGGTTTAATGTTTCAAATATGCAAAAATCGTTGCCCTCCTACCCTCTTGATTGGGGTATATATAATTTTCTTTTGGACTCTAGCAAGAGAATATCTGTAGGTTTGGGTTCTGGCATAGGTGGTTTTTAAATGTTAGCCTCTTTAGATTCATTTTTTCCAGATTAATCCTTTCTTTTCCATTGCTTATTTTCTACAGCTGGGGGCATTTGAACTTGTAAACATTGTTTCTGTCATCCTTCTGTGATTCTGCAGGCTCCTGCCCATACCTCTGCCTGCTCGCACGTACATATTCCTTGACTCTTAAGTCAGGTGCCACACAAAGTGCCCTTTCTCCTTTGTTTATTTATTAGTATAAGGGAGTAGATTTCAAAATACAGTAGGCTAAAAGGTTAGCTATAAATTATTGAAAGTGTTCTATTAACTTCAAAATAGTATGTAGAGTATCTCAGTGGTGAGGTTATACAAGGCATTCATTCAGTTTGAAGCTTACTTACAGCTTTCTTATTTTCCAGATGAAGGATGGAAAGGAGCCGTTGGTGTAATTTGACTTTGCAGTGCATAATTTGCCCTTTTCCTCTTTAATTGTGTTGCATTCACTGTTTCCCAGTTAGTTGTTCAAGGGGAAGGCTTTGTGGTAGGTGAGCAGCAGTGGTGAACCTCCTGAATGCTTCCCTGTTTCCTGTGTGTATGGAGTACCTGCGACCTGCTGTCTGTGACAGAGAGCAAGACTGCCCAGGCATTCTCCTTTCAGTCAGTCTGCACATCTGCTGTGCTCCAGTGAAGTGGTTGGTTTGCACAGTCCTTTCTCTCTCAGTGGGAAGATTTCCTATGGTTCTTGCACATCTCACTCAAAGTGAGAACATTGCAGTGCACAGCCAGGAGATGGGCTGTGGAGATGGGCTTGAGAGGACCATATGTCCCACTGACCCTGTGTGAAGTGACAGCTTGGCAAGCCCAGGGCCACAACTGAATTTTGGGTTTTCTTCAGTTCCAGTGATGGAGAATTTAAGAAAGGGGGGAAAAAAGAGAGTTGTCTTGAGAACCAGAAAGCAAAAATTTGCAGATCATGCTTGCTGACCAGTTCTCTCTTCCTCTGGATTTTAAAACCTTCTTTGCATGATGTAAAAGAAAAAGGCTGTAGGACGTTTATTGCTGTGAAGCATCCAGGAGTGCAATCTGTCAAATGGGGCCTGGAAAACGAATGTTATTGACAGTTTTGCTTGACACAAGCAAATAGGGTGGCCACCTGCTTCCATAGCTTCGTTTGCTGTGTGTAGGTAGAAGCCGCCGCAGGGGGACTTGCCCAGGCAGCACAGAGGAGACACACCACCCCACCTCCCCACTGATGCTTGCTGCTGGCGCTTCACCCCGGCTTCTGGCATTCACAGGAAGCATGGCTGCCGTGATCTTTTTCAGGCTGCTCCCTCCGAATAAAGGAACTGACACATCTGTGTGAGCAGAGTCTCATTGCCGAGGACAGATTTATTAATGAGACAGCTCTCCTCGGCGCATTACTGTCCAGTCATCTGTGGAAGCCTCTCTCCCTCTCTCTGACAAGTGGACCGGCTGCTGTGGGGTGCCTCTGGTATCAGGTGCAAGCACAGATGATTTCTGCTGAGCTGGTTCATCATGCACCCTTCCTCATCTGTTAAGCAGCGCTGTTTGAGAGGTTGCCTCCCTACAAGCATCTCCTATTTTGGTAGAGGCTCTTCGCATGACATCAGATGCAATTGTTCTGCACTCCTTTTCTTGGTTAGTTCTGCACTCTAGCAGTAGGGACCCCTGAATTAAAATCTTCTCTCAGCAGTGTTCATGACCCCAGTACTGAATCTTTACAGGCTCGAAGACTCGGGAACGCTTTCAGCAGAACAGCCTGGTGATTGCTCATGCTAAATCCGTTTCACAAGGGCAGCCAGGTGTATTTTTGCAGGCAGGCAGAAGCAGTTGCAATGGATTATTGGCATACCTGGGAATAGTGAGTGCTGTGTTTTCTGTGAAAAATAAGAGAAACGTTGGAGTCAGTTTTCAGGAAGAAAAGAAAGAACGCAAATACATAGGTATTTAATTTATACATCCTGTAGGTATATAGAGAGGTTTACTTTGGAAGAAAATCAACTACAATTTCTTCACAGGGGAATTAAAAAACCCCTGCAGGAGATACCACCGTTGCAGGTCAGTGGCAGTGCATGTTTGCTGCACACAAGGCCATGCATGGTCTCTGGAGAGAGCTCTGCCCAGTCCCACTACGCTTGCCTGTGCCCATGAGGCTGGCCATGCCCAGCCTTTCAGATAGCTCTCATTGAGGCATATAAATTTGAATTTGGGTTTGTGTTGTTTTTTTTTCTCTTACAACAAGAAAAGGAGAAAATCAATATGTTTTTTTCTTGCTTTATTCACTCAGCCATAATTTTCTCCTCTAATGCTGCCTGAGGCCTCTGTTCCTCTGTCTCTACCTGCTTCCCAAGAGCACTGGATAATGCCCTCCGCCCACTCAGATAATCATCACCTAGATTTTTCAGCTTGTTTATCAGTAAATAAAGACATCACTATTCCCTCACCTGTCTCTAGAATACTTTTTATTTTGAAATTATTTGGTCCTTCTCCCAGTCTGGGGTTCCCACAACTCTGCACTTTGCTCTGGGATCCTTCTCAGCTAGCAAGTCCAAAACGACATAGCCTTTGCCAAAGAATAGTCCCAAACAGAACATTGAGGGGACCATTCAGCACATTTGCTGGTACCTGGAAAGTCAGGAGCTGGTGAGCAATTACAGCTTGGGCAGTTTCTCCAGCATCAGAACCCATCCAAGAAGTTGTTTTTACCTGGATTGTTTTGGTGATCCAGTTTACAATGGCACCGTGCAGGCATTGATGCTGGCACAGTTGCACATGGGGTGGAGAATGGCTCAGCACAAGCACGGCAGTAACTTCTTGAGCTGGTGTCACCATCTGAAAAACTCATCTAAGCTACATCTTCTGAGAGAGATTGCAATGGGTCATTTAGCAGGATGCCTTGGAGCTCTGTAAGAGAGCTGTGCTGGAGTCACGTTGACTTGTTTGCAAATTGCATGTAAAATACTGGACAGATCAGTTAAAGTCACTCATTTCCCCCTAGTATCATATAGGTCCCAGATCATCTTACTGCAGCAGTAGAGTGTGCAAGCTGCAAATAGTAACGTCATGTAATGTTCACACAATTTGATGATTAATATCCCTGATTTTAAAAAAAATCTTAGGAAACTTAACAAAATGTCTGTTGGTATTTCATTAGTCTGTATCAGCTTGGACTACTTGCCAATTTGTTAATTGGTGTTCAGCCTGTTTCTGAGTACAATTCATACCAATGAATAGGTCTGAGGATGACTTTAATATTTACAAAACCATCTTAAAGGTGAAAATAGGTAGTAAAAGATCTTCATTTGGATGGAGTTTTGAATCAGAGAGTTCTGTATAATATGCCACAAAGAAGATGATTTTTGTTTTCTACCAGAAGTCCTTTGCCCATGAAAGTGATTATGTAGAAATCAGAATTGGCAAACCACTTGTCTGAGGACATTGACTGCCTCAGGACCATAACTGCACTTCCTTCTCTCTTTCAAGAATGAGGTTTTGGGTGTAGGGCTGGCAGGTTTCTTACACAGAGCCAAGGTGGGGCTAGCTGCCTTTAAAATATATAAAGGAAATTCAAGAGCAGCAAATTCTTCCGCTCCCTTTCTAATAGGTTAGTGGTTAAAGTGGTGGTGCTTGTAACATTTAAGTGTTGTTTCTACCAGCCCAGGTTTTGAAAGGTGGTTTTGTGACTAGCTGAACACCACACATGCCAAGTTTAGTCTTTGAACAAAAATATCTATGTAGAAAATGTGTTTTGTGAGGAACAGGGATCCCTTTAAACTCTGAGGAGAGCCTGCTCTGAGCAGGCTCCTCAGTCCCTGAGCACACATCAGTGGCGGAGGACCAAACTCCACACTTGTGGCTACTAGGAAGAAGAAGAAGGGAAAGCTGGGCAAACCCCAGGAGGGGCTGCCCCCTATGCAGGCCCACTGAAGCCCCTCACATGCAGGGGCCAGTCCTGTGCTTGCAGGGACACTGTGGCTTTTGCTGTGTGAAGGCAGCAGGAGCTGACACACAAACACAGTGAATAGCTCACTCCTTCTGGGAGTAGGACTTTTGAGTTTTGGTGGGTTTTTTTAATCTGGGTTTACATTTGGGGGTTTTATTAACCCAGGGCAAAGATCTGGGTAAAAACCAGGATTGCCTTCACAGGCTTGTTTTGTGAGTGTGCAACAGCTGAAGCCAGGACAGTGGTCTGATCCTGTGGTTTGGGTGTTCTCCTGTTGGTGTTTTATATAGATGTATTTTTTAGTACCTCATGCTTTGTCATGTGATTCAGCAGCAATAATTAGGCAGAAACTTGCTGTCCCTGCAGATGCCAAGATTACAGGATGACATACTCTCACCAGATGACAGCACAAACTGATATTTTTAGAACAGCCCGCATCAACTGGTCTCCCCAGTGCTTTCCTCCTTGGATCAGCAGTGCGCAGATTTTATTACAGAATGAGTCTTTGCAAATCGTCTTTCTCATGTGAATGAGCCATAATGATTGTTTAGAGCTGCAGATCAGTGTTGGTCCCCAGATATGCTGTTGCCTGATAACTGGGCTGGTTACAGGTGGTTTTCCTTTTTTCTTCCCTTCTTTTGAGCCAGATTTTTAAATAGCCCCCATGATAGTATATTTTCTTGAAGAAGTGCGTAATGAGAGATCCTTTTTAGAAGCATAGCGTCATGCAGCTGAGGAAAGGTCGAGATCTTTTTTTAACAGCAATTCGGCACTCAGCCAAGGGAATGAACTGACAGTCTTGTGTTGATGACAGCCAAAAAGCACAGGTATGGCGTGGGCAGCAGGAGCACATGCATTCAAGTAGTACTGTGCATTAATAGCCAGGCTTTTTGTCCTTGCCTGGTGAAGGAGGATGAAGGCAGGATGCTCATGCAATGCCGCCCTGGGCTCCAGGTGCTGATGGTGAAGAATCTCCAGCAAGATGTTCCTATCAGCATTGTCCCTGATTGAGTCCCTGGTGGTGTGTGGGGACATTGACCCCGTTAAATCAGGTACCTGTGGCTGGGTGGTGGGAATGCTCTGCTCTGGTCCGGTCTGCGGGGGCTGTTTAATCAGCTTTTCCACTCAGATTACCACACAGGGTGGCAGTTATTGCAGTGTGGCAGAGTGGACATCTGCTGAGCAGTAATCGGGTGGAGACACAGCTCGGCTAACAGAAGCTGCTGTGCAGCCACGGTTGTCTGCCATTACTCCCAGAAAAAAGCCACTTTTCCCAGATGATGCTGTGGAGAATGGCTTGCGTTTATGCACTTTTACAGCTGAGCTGAGTATCTTGCTTCTTGTTTTTCCCTTGTATTGCCTGCTTCTCCTGGCTTTTATAGGTAATTCATTTCATACAAATGCAGGTAAAATCTAGTTTTGAGGAAGGACCTTCTCTCTCTTGCCTTTTCTGCCACTTGTAAGGCATGATAGAAGATGTCCTGCCTTGTATCAACCTGGTGGAAATCCTCTTGTGTGAGCATTATTGGCCTGACATTTTCAACTTTCTGCAGAGGAAAATGAGAAGACTCCATAGCAGGGAAGATGTTTTTAAAATAGACTTGGTACCTGGCAAAGAAAAAGAAGATCTCTATGAGGACATTCAGAGTAATGGACACATAGCATGTTTCCATAGCACTATAAACCCATAATTCCGGGTGTTTCCAGCCATGCAGGTACCTTTTACACGAAAATGTGACTGTCATTCTTCAGATTCAAAAGTGCAAGCAAAATCCTTCTCTGATCTTGCACAGGTGCGGTAGTTAGACATGCTTTTGTGATCCTCAGTAGACATGCTCCTGAATACCTAAAGAAAGCACCGTTATTCCAGCCAATGGGCTTTATCCATAACAGAAAATGTATTTTGTGAGCATTTTTGGCTGCCTTCGTCTAGTCCAGCAGCATTCTGCCTAAAATGTGCTGTGTTGAACACCCAGGCTGATGTCTCGCAGTCAATGGCAGCGTCACCCATAACTGTCATGATTTCCACCCCACTTCTCAGACTCCTGAACAAAAGGCAGGAGATAAAATTTATGAAAAGGTTGTCAAGTAAGAAGACTGATGACCTTTTGGAGAGAAGTAGTCTGGTATCTAAACTCTTCTTTGTTGGCCAGGACAGAGGACTGAACCCAGCCCCATGCTGATACCCAGTTCTCAGCAGCAACTGGGTATCAGCCGTGCTTGTGGTTGGTGTTTCCTTTTCAACTGAGAGTGTGTAGAAGGGCCCTGGTCCACATCTGAGGGTAAAATGAACTGCTCAGAGGAGTAGTGGACTCTTCCTTGCTGGACCAGATTATGCTGAGTTCCTTCCAGCCTGGACTTTTCTATGATTCTGCAGACCAGTGGGATGGGATATCAGAAAAACATGCTTAAAAATAGTTGTGGCACCTTGCTACAGTTCTAGGCAAGCCTTTTGTTCCAGGGAGCCGATACAGGATGAGAGAAGGATCTGCTGGTTTTAGTTACATTTATTTCCAAAATACTTGTTTGTCTTCTGTGGTTTGCAGTGTTTCTTGGAGTGAAAGAGCAGCCCCAAAAAGAAGAGAGGCACTTTATACTTTATGTGCGTATGCGACTACCAGCACAGCAGCACTATCTCCCCTAAGTCCTAGTTCTGTGCTGGCATTCTTCCTCTTTCCTTCCTTCTCCCTCACTCTCTGCCCCCAATTCTGAGCTGGAAAAGATCTATTTTTACAAGTAGACCTTAAAGAGAAAAAGTGAAGTTGCAACATGCCTGAAAGTTCAGGAAATAAAGCACATCTAGTTACCAGCTCTTTTTTTGTCCTTCGGCTTCACCCCCTGACCTCGGCGTTGTCTCTCAGCAAAGAGCTATCCTAGTGCTGCATGTGCTAAGCCTATAGGGTGTCACTGTGGCATACCTCCTGTGGCATTGGGACTCCTAATTTCTATTGTGCTTGAACAAAAAAATCTCATACTGTGATTTTGTCACTATAGAAGGACTAGCCACAGTAGCTATCTGCCTTACTTGTTTCTAAACAAATACTGTGTATTTTTCAGTGTTGAGCTGTGAAACCTCAGGCAGAATATTAACTTGCAACCATACATAATCAAGTCTTGCTTTTTGAACCTCCCTCCATTTTGGAATAGAAGCTCTACTGCTGGAGGCGATGACAGATCGAAGGACAGAGGCACCAGAACAAATGCACATCTGTCATTGAAGGACACAAGTTTCCTTGAAAATGTTTGCATCCCAAGTGTCTGGACAGTAAAAGTAGTTATTGAGATTTCCTGTCCCTGGAGAGTTTTGGTAAAGTGGTACCCAGGGAAAACACTTGTTTTACAGACCTTCAAATGGTAATATTTTTCAAGATGCAATTCACTCAACAAGCCTTCCAGACAATTCAGGAGACCCTTGGTACGCTGCCATACAGGGGAGCTGTGTGTTGGTGGAGCAGTTTCTTGTACCATAATTATGTAAAGAAGAACATAACTTTTAACAGAAAACTGTGTGTGCTGATTGTTATGTTAGCTCACTGATAAACCAGGGTGCTTTATCTGTGCCTCACTCTGGGGAGCATCAATGCCTCACCTTTCTATTCTGAAGAAATTTCCAGTGCTACATAATTGGCACCATTGGGAATCATATGGAGAAAGCAACAGGTGGTAAATGATCCTTCAGAGCTGCTCTGATGGTGCACAAGCTAGCATGGGGCTTGGGAGATGGCTGTCTGATGGAATGATGTGAGAGGAGAGGAAGTGCTGCTGGAGGGAAATCACAACCAACAGCTTGGCCACAGAATAAAGTGAGAGTAGCATTTGTAACTGGTCAGTAGCAAGGTAGATGATGGGAAGGCAAAGAGGGCAGAAGAAAGAGACATCTCATCTCCTGCATGACTGATTGCAAGCAATTATGCAAAACTTTAAGCGAGGCCCGTTGTAATAGGACAAGGGGTAGTAGTTTTAAACTAGATTTATATTACATGTAAGGAAGAAGTTTTTTACCGTAAGGGTGGTGAAACACCGCAACAGGTTGTCCAGTGAGGTGGTGGATGCCCCGTCCCTGAAGTGTTCAAGTCTGGATTGGATGCGACTATGAGCAACCTGATCTAGTTGACGATGTCCCTGCTCACTGCAGGGGGGTTGGACTAGATGATCTTTAAGGTTCCTTCCAGCCCAAACCATTCTGTAATGCTGTGATAAATGGAGATGTAACTGGAGCACTTGCTTCCCTGCCTTGATACTGTTTTCATTGCGATGAAGCAGCAGGCTAACTCAGGATAAACAGAGGGGTTTTTTGTGGTGAGACAGAAAGCACGAGTCCATGGGTCTATTCCAGATTTTAACAGGGTAATTTGAAGGCAGGCAGGTTAAGACGTTGATCTACTTATTTTAATTTTTTTAATCCACTTGCAAAGTCCATGTAAACAGAGTTGTGAAAATGGAGTGTGGTTTGATTTTGCTGTGAGCAAATTTCACCTCAACTGTGCATCTGTCTTCTAAATGTTGTCACTGTCTGAAGGACAGGTGTCCTCAGGAAAAAATATCAGGCAGTGCCACTTCCACAAATGATGCTCTTCTTCATCCATCCTCCAGTTTTGCCTCTTGTCACTTTGTTTCATAGTACAATATTTCACATAGATTTTTAATTTAAACGTTAAACAATACTCTGGTACTTCATCAGGAGTTTCTGTACTCATTTACTTTTAATTAGTAGCTTTATTCACAGTCAGCAAAACTTCTCACACGTGCCGGAGTAAAGCCCATGCTCAGCATAACTGGCAGCTGCATGAGAGGGAACTGGCTTGCTGGGCTATAGTGTTTGGGAGCTGAGCTCTGCCATCAGAGGAGCTTGTGCTTTGGAAAGCCACTGATTTTCAGCCCACTCTGGTGCTAAGGCTTTAAGAAGTAGAGAAAAGGGCACGCACTTGTTTGAGCTGCATTACAAGCCACTACCCAGGTTTTACTGGGGGCTACAAGGCCTGTCTGGGTGTCTTCTGCTGACCTTGTTAGAGCCATCAGGACACACTTACCAAATGGAGTCGTTGCCAGGCAGTCACATTAACGAGCGGCCAGCGTTAATTTGCCCTTTGAAAATGAAGAAATCAATATGTTGATCCAGTTGGAAATCCCTTTATTCACAAAACAGTCTACCCCAAACCCCTCCACATAATTAAGGCTAAAGCCAAATTTTGTTTGGGTGAAACATGCAATCTGTCAGCTCCCTAAGCTGTGCTGAATGAAGTTCTCCCCTAATGGCACAGGGAGCAGCTGTCACACTGTTGCTCTAATAACCAAGAGACAAAATGATTAAATTTCCATCAATCATTTAGCATTATCAGAACAGGTCATTTTAATAAAATGTTATCATAGGATCAGTGCCTGGCACCTTAGAAAGGAGTTAGTCTTTGAGTGATCCTCCTTGCAGGAGATGCCAGTCCAGAATAAACCAGCAGTTCCACTAAATCCACCATTTTTCATGAGGGTGCTTGATAGCAGGGTCTTTTGAGAGTAAAGACATTCCTGTAATCAACTCAATGGCTTTTAAATTTCAGCCAGTGTCCCCTTGTTCTTGCACTGTACAAAAAAATCATCAATCATTCATCTTGGGGGAAAATCCTCAACAGGTAGTAAGTAGTGTGAGGGGCTAAGCCCTGTTTTCAGAAGCCATTTCAGTATCAGAAGTTACATGTCCAGCATGTCTACCAGTTGGGCTTTCTGAAAGTGTGACAGGATTTCATGGGAATATTTAAATGTACATCTTTCCAAAACCCTACTCGGTGCCTTCCTATATCTTTAAGCCACTGAGTGCCTTTAAAACTCTGTCCCCTCACCCCCCTTTGTTGAAATGTTCATCTGCTTTTCAGTGTTTTATCTACTTACCATGTCCCTTCCTAGTCATCTCCATGCTGTATCCAAGGTGTCTTTACCATGTCTCTCTCTCTGCAGAGAAGTTTCATGGCTGTAGAATAAGATGGACCCTGACCCAGTTTTTAAAGCCAGGTGGACCCTGTCTGTTGATGGTGTATCTGCAAGCAGGAAAATGGAGAACTCCAAAGTCCACACTGAAATTTGTGGCTCCTCACTGCTTCCCTTGAGCAACCTCCTTCACCTGTCCCTCAAGGGTGGTGGTCAATGTCAAACACTGAGAGAAGATTTATCCGGCCTTTTGGTGATGCTGAAAAAGGGTGATCATGAAAAATGGAGAGAAGCTGGAGCATCCTTCCATACTTCACCTGGAAATATGCTTAACAAATAAACAGTGCACTGGGTTTCTGTAAATCAGATTTCACCGCCATTTTTCTTTGAAGAGAGGGCTTTTTCTTACCTGTTTGGGAGCTGCTAAGCCAGCAAGGAAACACCCAAGCCTTAGGAAGGGAGAAGTGTTTTCGGTCAGGGTCACAATGTAACTTACTCCTTGCTGTATGTTTGGAGCCTCTGGGTGCAAACAAATCTGAATTGCTCATCAGTGTTGGGTTTGGAGGTTTGCTTGGTTGCCTTTTTTGTCGTGTTTTTTTTCCTACATGCAGTAGTCTCACTGTCTCTTTTCTTCTTTTTCCTCTCCAGGCCCTCAAACTGACACGAGATGTAGAGAGAGAACCCTTTGCCAAATCTGCTGTCAGCAAGTGGACAGTGATACTGTTTACAGCTTACGACCTTTGTGAACCCTGCATTATTTTCCTAATGAAGCAGACTGTTAATAGGCCCCTTACTGGAGTGAAGATCCTACTTCTTTCTTTTTTTTTTTTTTTTCCTTTTCTCTTTTTGTTGGAAATTGAACTCATTCTGAAGTATGCAAAATCTTCCTTTTCTGGGATGGCCAAGCACCTGCTGTGGAGACAATGTTCAGCACCATCCTGTTGAGAACACACTGTGTAGCCTTTACAGTAGTTACTTGTCAATGAGTATGTGGTGTTTCAATATGTTAATGGTTTATGGGATGTTTTAAGTTGGTTTTCTTTTTGGAGGTTTTCACCATTTGCCCACCCTCCCCCCCCTACAACCTCCAGTTTGATTTCCTTAGATTTTTGTCCGTTTTTGCTTTCTCACCCTGGGGAATTTGAAGTACTGTGTACATGCAAGGAAATGATCATAACCCAACACTGCTCAGGTGTCAGGGTTTTCTGAATATACAGCGTTTGTTAGACAGATCAACTGGCTGAATTCCAGAGAGAGGAGATGTGCGTGGCCTGTTTGTTTGTTGGGTTGGTTGGTTTGTTTCTTTCTTAATTCTTTCCTAAAATTTAATGGTACACCCCTGCCTTCCGTAAGTGTCAAACCAGAGCTGATTGCAAAACAAGGGAAGATGGCCGGTTGGCCTTTGGGCTCCTGAGGACGGACTGACAGCAGGTGCCATTGCCCTCACGTGCACCGAGGCAGGAGCCCCTTTTCTGCCCACTGGAGCAGCTCCCCTCCTGCCTTGTGTTGGCAAGGCTGCCCCTCCTGCCACAGTGAGCTGGTAAGGAGCTGTGAGCTGAGCTGCCAGACAAGGCGAACATAACCACCTGTAGAGATGGGTTTGGAAAAGCAAAAAGTAAGGGAAATGTAGCAGCTGGCCGTCAGGTGACTTGCAGTGACAACGCTGGGAGCTGAGGCACAGGTCACTGCAGGGTGTGTTAACTGCATTAGTGATCCTTTATTTTTTGTTGTTGTTGTTGTTGTTGCTGTTGTTTTAGACATATCCTTGATTATTTTTTCCTTCTCATTATGTATAATCCATTGTGGCAGAAGAAGCAAGAGTGGGAATGGCAAGGTGACAGTATGATACAAATGGCTTTTCATATGAGCATAGATTGTAGCAGGATAAATGACACTGAAAGACAAGGCAGTTTTATATATTTTGCTTCTAAGATTTTCTTTTATAAAATGAATAATAATTAACAGTAATAATGAATAAAAGGTATGGTGCTGTATAGATCCTCTCTATAATCTGAAAAGTTTGATTGCTTTTTATTAGTATCTTGGCGGGGGAGGGATACAAAAAAAAAAAGAGGGGAAAACACCAGTGGTACATAGAAACTCAATATGAAGAGGTTCTGAATAGGACAGTGTATACATAATTCTCCAAAGCGATAGATGAAGTTTTTTTTCTTCGCATAAAAGCATTATGCATATAAATATATAAATATATTTTATTATGTACAGAAATGGATCATTATGCATGGATGTTAGGAAAACAAACTAGCATTTTAACCCAAAGTCTCAGTGCATGAGTTCCCACCGACACGTGTCCCATGCGATGTGGAGTGACTCCCTCTTGCCACTGCCACTGCACATGCACAGCCATGCACACACGCGCGCATTTGTGGGCCCTTCCTCACTCCTTACTTTCCAGGTCCCAGAGGTGATACAGGTGAAACAACAGCTCCTAGTGTCATGGAAGTTTTGTTTTTGTACTGTAGCCCCCACGCTGTTCTCTCATAAAGATGCACCTCTTGGTTTCTCCCCCCAGTTATGACTGTGTAGGCTCTGTGCAGATGTGGTTAGCATAGCCCTGTAGCATATCAACTCTTCCAAGCAGCCAAGGGTTTGTCATTTGCCTTTAAAAAAAATTTTCTTTTTACACTGAGGTGATCTGTTTGTCAGCATATGGCCTAGTTTATTGTGTTCCTTGGAGCTGGCTGGTGCTCCTTGCCCATCTCTATCAGCAGCCAGCTTCCCAGGATACGTGTGTGGAACACACCTGGGCACTTTGAGTATCAGAGTCCAGTTTCAGGCACCTTTTACTGACACTGGTCTAGCATCCATCACTGGCCTCCTTTGAGCGTGTACCATTAGCCCGGTACACCCCACAATGTGAGTGTATGCTGAAGGACTCCCCTCTAGCGCTTCTTTCCCTGAGGCTTCTTTGCACCTACCACTCTGCGACTGGGCTTGTCCCCTGGCCCCGTGGCTTTGGCTGCCCGCAGAGTTCCCTCTGGGGCACCTTATGCTGGGGTGCAGCATTTGATCCCTGCATGGTCCCTCTCCAGTGAGACTCGAGGTGGTTGCCGAAAGACCCATCAGCCAGGTCACTGACAGATGCAGTAAGGCCTGACTTGATGGTATGGCCAAGGTGACCAAAACCTGTAATTTTTTTTTCTTGGTACAAATTCAGTCCTTGTGAAAGGCAAGGGAAAGCCTGTTAGCTTAAACCAAGTGGGGGCAACTTCTACTCTGTTCTGGCAGCCTTAGGCTGCTTGAGTTCAATGGAGCTGGCTCCTGCTGACAGAAACGAGAGAGAAAACCATGGCCTGCTCTGTTCAGAAAATGGAGAAATAACACTTGATTTAGAGACAGCCCATTAATGGCAGAGAAGTTTTTTTAACAAAAGTAATAAAACATTAGCAGCTGAAAGGCTTAACCTGCCTCCCAGCAATGTCAAGGAGAGCATTTCCATTGGCATGGCTGGAACACCTTGGGCCCTGCTTTGGAGAACATGCCAGCACTTGCTGGAGAGGGTTGGACCTGGCCTTTGGTTTCTTTTGCTCATTTTTGGGCCCAGAATTTTCAAGTGAAAGTCCCTGGTGTCAGGCACTGAACACTGGGGACTCTGGTGTGGTCACAGAGGTTGAGCTGCTCTGCCCTTGTCGCTTCTTGAAGGAGAGGGAAGTGACAGGTCCCTCCGGGCCAGGGGAAGGTCATCATCCTCTACACCTGCTGAGGTGCCCAGCAAAGGCCCTTCACTCCAGAGGTGCTAAATAAATCTTGCTGAATCAAAGGGCCACTTACTTAGGTGTCAAAATACAGACTTGAATAGCTAATTTTTGAGATCCTACCTTTTGAAAATTTGGCCTTTGAGTCTTTGAACATGTTTATGTCTAGAAGTTTTCCTCGTGAAATCATGTAAAACAGATAAAGGTCATGGTCACAATTACATGGTTAACATTTGAACACTTGGTCTAAACAAAAGGTCTAAAAAGGTGTTATTTATGCAGTTTCTAGTCACAGGTTGGGGCTTGATTTAATGATTTTGTAAAGAAAAATTCTCTGGAGAATAATGGGATAGTTAAACACTGCTAAACTCCAGAAATTTTTGTGCCACCACTTCAAAAAGTTACCTTTTAGGTCATGTATTTCTCTAAAATTATGTCATTGCTTGGCAATCAGTGTCCTGTACAGTGTTTATAGTACACAATATACCTTTGGAATTGCCAACAGATGTGAAGGGGGACCAGATACATTTCGTTACTATGGGTTGGAAAAAATGGATTGTACATTTGGCTTCACATGTTTAACTTTTTTTTTAAAAAGTTGCATGATTGGAAAAAATATGTATACAGTATCTGTAAAACTGTTTTATCTGTTTCTGTTTCAAGCCATGTAAATTGGAAGAATATTAAATCCACAGCCTTATCGCGCATGGCCGTCTTTACATACCGAAGAGCTGAACAGTTTATACTTTTCATTTGGGCTATCTTGTACTTTCATTTGAAAGCAGACACTCTCACGTTGCAGTCTTACTGAGGATTTTGTATTAAAAAAAAGAAAAAAAAAAGAAAAAAGATGCTGCCCTGGAGGAATATATACCTTACTACTCAGAGGTTGGAAGGAAGTTTGTTTTGGAGCAAAACCTGCCCCTTTCCAAATGAAGTAGAGACGCAGTGCTTACTCCACTTGGTGTTAGTAGATATTGCCTTGTGTATTCCATTTTAAATTGTAATCTAGTTTGTAAAAGAGATGGTGACGCATGTAAATAAAGCATAATGGATCTCTACATTGCACATTTGCTTTTGCTCTGTTTTATTGTGTTGTGGACAGGCATGTAAATGCAGGACCTGGAGAAGGGATGATTTCCAAGCAGCTGGCGGGGGGGGGTCTGGGGCTGGGGAGGGGTCCTGATTCTGCAGCCACTAGTATCTGTAAATGCATATTGACACGGGCCTCTGCACTTCAACCCTTCAGCCAAGCCAGCATAGTTCTGGTGGTCAAACCACCCTCAGTGGGATCGTTTACTGCTGCTAAAACATCACAAAGTTCATTTGATTTTGGGAAGGGGGGGGGTTGTCCCCTGGGGTGGCAGCTGCACTCTGCAGCTGCAGAGCAGCTCGCCTGGCCTGGGAGACAACCAGACCAACTGCAGACCTGTCGAGAGAAGAGTTATACGCCCGCCCACCCCCACTGTAGGCTTGGCTACGTTTCAAGATGTCTTTGAAAAATGCCTTGAGTACTTGAAACCACCCGTTTGGGATTTGGGATAAAAACCCCAGCAGCCTAACTCACCAAAAAGTTGTACTGAGGGCTCAGGCCAAGGCACTGGAGAGCATGCTCAGAACCATGAGACGTGGTCAAAAAACCTCCCACCCTGATGGGATGCCACAGATGTATATGTGTTTTTGGAGTCATTTTCTAAGAGCAAATTACAGTTTCAAGAAAGAGGAGCCGTTCCTCACAGGAGGGAGGGGTTTCTCTTGGCTCCAGGGGGCAACTACCATGTTGTCTGCGCAGAGCCCACAAGAATGCTGTGCTGAAGTACTGCAGCAATAAAAAGCAGCTTCGGGATACCCCTTGTATACTTGATACTTGACCAGGATCAAGTGTGTGTTACCCTTCCCAGAGTGAGAGCATGCTTGTCCTGCAGCAACTACAGCATCTCCTCAGCAATGGAGCTGTTTTGCTTGGTTTTTTTTCTGAAGGCTTCTCCAAGAAGGCTCTGTCAGGAAAGAACCTATATACTCTGCCTTGTTGGCATCGCCCCACTGGTATTTGGCACAAAAGATGAGAGCCCAATTTGGCCCAGTGAGGTGCCGGGTCAAAGGGCCTCAGCTTTGACCTGAATTTAGGCAGGGGAAGCAGCAGCAATGATGACCTGATCAAATTCTGTGTGAGCTTTGTGCTGAACCTACTTGGTTGTGTTGTGCAATGCCTCAGCTGTGACCTTCAGTTCACCTGGCCTTGGAATAGATAATTCTTATCTTTCAGAGTACTTTCAAAGTAAGTCCAAACATTTAAAAACTTCTTCAAGTTGTCCCAGAAGACAAAAGACTTTTCAAGTTGCTTCAGAGACTGGTGAGGCAACTGAGGGCTATTTTAGGAGCTCCTCACCACATATGCTGAGTTGCAAGTTCAACCAGACCAGGGAAAACAGTATTTTACAGCTCTTGTTTGGCTACTGCTGCCAGGGAAGTCAGGGATGCTTTCAAGAAGTTTGAGATAAGCAGATCTGGGAGGCTACCTCTTTTACTGGTGGAGTCATCATGACTGGAATCTCTCTGTTCAAAAGGAAGTCTTCTTGGATGAAGTGGAGCCCAAGCCAGATGGAGTAGATAGTGCTCTTGCTGGTGCACAGATTCATCCCACTGCCAGCAGCTTCTGCAGTGTGTCATGGCATCTCTGTTTGCCCAACTCAGCCCACAGAGCTTTTATCCCACTGGCTCTGCCTGTGCATTTTTTTTAAATGAAAATATATTTATCATGTAAACACAAAAAGAAAATTTCATTAGAACAAAAAAAAAAACAAACTATTTTTTTAAACTGCTATTTAAATCCTTAAGAAACTTTCGAATTGTCTGACAAAATCCAGAGTCTTCAGTTTGGAATTTTTACTTCTGCACCTGGATATTGTGTTCATACTCATGACATGAGCAGTTTTGCATATGCCAAAACATTTACTTATTAGAACAAAGCACCTCCTGCTTTTATTGTTTGATGATTTGATGACATACCAAGGAGCGAGGTAATCTAGAAAACCAGATAAAATGTCCCAGTGAGGGTCTCAATGAAGGCAACTGTTGTAATGTTCTTTTAATGTGACATTATGCCATGCAGGTTTAAAGATGCTTATATCCTATGAATGACATGTGGTAAAATGGGGGGAAAACAGTAAAAATACATGACATCTCATAAAAGTATTTCCAACTTCCGAGATAAATATAATCCTGATCAGGGGTTCCCTTCTCTCAATTTTCACTCTTTTTTGAGGTGATACCTTAAAACTTTGGTTTTCCTGAAATCCAAAACAGTTCCCAAGTGTTGCCTTTCCCCGGGGATTAGCCTTGCAGCAGTGCTTACTGGCTGTGCATGCCGCCCTGCAGTGGGCACCTGAGGAGCCTGACACCACTTGAATGTCAGGCTTTGGCTCTCTTTCGTGCTCTGGGGGCCACTGTAAGCCCAGAAAGGTCCCATGGCTGGTCCAGCACGGTCCAAGGTGAGAGGATGGAGAAGACATCAGTGTGAGCAAAGCACAGCAGATGCCAGCACGCTGCTCCATTATCTAATCACCTCTCTGAAGCTTCACCTGCTGTGTGGGCAATGGTTCCTCTTCTCTTTGTAACCATATTGGAAAGGGATGGCATCAGTTAGAGAGTGCTAATCAAGAAATACAGGTATACACTACCTCTGCCCTCCAAAGCAAAAGATGGAGAAAATCTGCATTGGCACAGCCACCTCAGAGGTCCTCCCTGGGGAGTGGCAGAGGAGACTGCTGCTGACACCTTCCCCTCCAGGAGGGAGAGGTCAAGCCTTTCCAAGCCTCTGCTGTGAATGACTGCCCTGATGTCTGTCTTGCATTTGTTGTTTGAGTAGAAAATTTGTACTTCACTAGCCCTTTATCTTAAATCTCTATGGGCTCCTCTTACTTAAGGCTATCCAGACTTGTACGCCATTAACTAGTTCATGGATGAATGTTGTGGAGAAAAGTCACTGCTTATAAAGCAATTCATAAAGGACATGCAATAATAATAAAAAAATAGGAGTCCTTTTACTCATTAAAAGAAACACAATGTCATTCTCACTTCTCTCAAGAGTCATACTTGGGATATCAAACTGCGTTACTAACCTCAGCATGCATCTAAATTTATGGCAAGGCTGTCTCATTTATACAGAAGTTTTTGCCATGCACTGTCACTCAGCCTAGCAGACTCCCATGGAAAAGCCACAATTTAAGTCAAAATTCTACTGTGCCTGAGCAGTTATAAAATTATAGTGGCTTTCAGAGCTGGGAGATATCAAAGTCTCTTCCTGGAGAAGGCAGCTACCTTTGCGTGTCTGCTCTGAAGCTTTTGCCTCTGAAGAACATAGCAGAGGGAAAGGTCAAGCATGGATATACAGGGGGCCTTTGCTTTGCAGCTGAGTTGTGTTTGCTCTGCAGTCCAGGTAAGGTGGGCTGCGGTGTTGTTAACAAAGGGTCAGTGCTAGCCACCTTACCACAGAGCAGAAGTAGTTGTGTGGGAAGTTACCCTGGGCTAACACAAATGCAAAGCCTTGCTTCTCTTTTCCTCACGCATAACCAGCACTTCTGGGTGAGCCCATTACACTATTTTTTTCACTAGAGGACTTCAAGGTGACAAGTTGTCTGCAGAAAGTGCCCTGAATTGCTGGGTCTTAGGGGACATGGCTGAGATTCTGTTGCTACATTTCCAACCTCTTAAATCTCCTGCCTGAATATCTTTGCTTTTCCACAGTCGCCTCACCTTCCCTTGCCAAAGGTGTGTTCCCTTGTTAAGAAAGGGCCTTATGGATGATGATATGATGTTGCTGTTAGCAGGAGCCTCTTGTGGTTTGGCTTTCCCACACAAATGCATGTGTGAGGAGCAGGGGCGTGGCCAGCTCCCACCTTACCTATCTCATGGACCATGCATCCAAGTGGACTTCTGTGCAGAGAAAATGTCAAGAGATAAGAGCACACAGGAATGAAAAACAAAGCAGCATGTGAAAAAGGCTTAATAAAATACTACTCTTTAAATGATACAGTGCCATAGGGGCACCTGAACCACTCCTTCATTCCCTTCAATAATTCTTCAATCCATATCTAAAGTCACCAGTGTGTTCCATTGCTGTCAGCAATGATCTTCCTATCTTTTGACCTCCATGAATCTTTAATTGGAAAGAAATCTCTTTTTTTCTTCTTTTTTCTTTTTATTTTCTTTTTTTCCCCCCTTCTCTGACTCTTTGACATTCTCTGTTTTTCTAAGGCCAGTTATTAAAATGTTTGTGGGGTCAGTTCTGTAAGTTGTGGATACAATTATTTTTTATTACGCTTTTGCTTAAGCAAGAAGCCCAGGTAACACAGTTACCTGGTAAGAGCTCATTGCCAGTACAAGTCACACCATTCCAGCTACACTGGCAAGAAACACACCTAAGTCTGAAGACAGTTTGCTGCTCTAGCTGTGTCAGCCACCTTTTCCTAACATAGGCTAAACCCTGAACATTGCTTCATGCAGCCAGTGTGGTCCAGTGTCCTATTCAAAGGCCTGCTAAGGTCAGGAGATGCAGGGCTGAGAGTCAGTACAAATGGTTTGCGGACTTCTTACCACGTATGGTTGCTCAAAGGGACATGAGCACACCACTTCAGAGCAAACTGCTACAGTCATAGGAATGGGGGAAAATTAATGCCTTGCTCTTTTTAAAAGTGTCTCTCTTTGTTCATGCTTTGCCAAGTCTTTCTGTGAGAAATGGATGTTGTGAAGTAGCTTTGTACAGCCTAGGTGCAGCCTAGAACAACCAGCTACAGAGTTGGCTGCGGTGTCTGCCCTCTGGCAGTGCTGGCACTCATGACCTGCAATACTTCCCTGGGCTGTAATCCGCAAAATAAAATTGAAAAACTCGAATTCTCTCTATTTCAGTGAGTCAAGAATCTGCAAACTTTTCCTCTGGAAGGTTAGCTGAATTGGAACATTTTATGATGATCACCTCATCCATAAGCTAACAAAAGGCTTATCTGTTTCTTTTCCACTATAATTGACAGTCCTCTGTAGGCACATGTGCAGCATTTTGAGACAAACTTAAAGGTCAGATTTACCATATGGGCAGACTGGATGAGCTCATGGTTGAGGAAAGACCATCTAAAGGTGACTTGTCCAACACAGCTGTACAGACACACACACACACACAAAGCCCACACACATTTCTTTGTGCTCTAGCCTTGTCTCAGTCATGACCCACGTGCCAATAGTCTCAGGGTGAAGCTGTACTAGAAATGTTAGAGGTGGGTTGAATTTTGCACCTGAAATAAAAGATAATAATAAGGGTCTGACAAAGGAAATGTTTGAAGAAATAGATAGAGCAGAACTTCATTGTTCTGATCCCTCTTATCTGAAATCTGAATTACGCCAAACTGCTGAAGTGCCTTGTTGGTGTTTAAGCAGTTTACTCACAGATTTTGTGGATCCAGACATGGGGCTGTGCCACACCAGAGAAAGCATACAGACCCTTCCACCCCACTGCACATGTCCATGTTCAGCACAGGTGCTGCAGCAGCCGGGAGCAGCACCTGAACCAACCCTGGGTCCCCTTGTACCCACATATGGGACAGCCATCCACAAACCGTGGCCTGTAAATAACGCCTGGGCATGTGCTCAGTCTTGCTCAGAGCACAGCTGCCTGTGAAAGGGCTGCACCTGCTCGGCTTCTTCACAAAACATTAATGTACGGAACTCAAAGTATGACAGAACTGCAGGCACAGGTGAAAGTGTGGAATGAGTAGGGGAGGTGGATAACTTTCCCCAGTTAAAATCTGTATCTTCAGCAGCATCCCCTATTGCCCTGTTTGGTAGGCCATTATAGGATGCAGACTCTCCTGCTGAGAAATTATTATCAGCTAAAAGTCCCTTACCCTGGGGATTTCTCCACTGTGTGCCACAGACTTTTTTTGGCCAGTTTTCAGCCTGTACACCTTCCACCTGGCAGAAAAACCACAGGTGTTTGGCCACAGATGAAGAATTTGGAGATAGCAACTGGTTTTTCACCAAGACACTTCAACAGCTCTCAGTCCTCTCGTGTGCCTTTCCAAAAGTAGGACTTGCATGCTATCTGCCCTCCCAACTGTCCCATTCTCCTCCTGTGAACCTAATCTCTTGCCACACTTGTTCCCCTGCCACCTGCCCCCTCAGCTTTGGCTGGATGCCCATGGCCACGGGGCCCTGGAATCCCGAAAGCTGGAGGCAGCCTCTGCTGGTTTGTCAGTCAGCCCAGCAGCTGGAGGACACACACCCCACACCCAAAGCAAGGCCCCCGTGCAGAATGAGGAGTGCCACCATGTGCCAATGGGAGGAACTGGAAGGGAAGATCAACCAGGTAAGACTCAGTAGACAAAGGTGCTCTGCTAAGGAAAGAGATCGGTCTGCAAACACCGAGTGAGGCGAAGCTGCAGCCCTCGGTAAAAGGAACTGTGGGCAGTAAGGAGCTGGGAACTGTCTGAGCTCCTGCTGCGGGGCTGTGGCACTGGGGCAGTCTCGGGCATTTGAGCCAGCCTGAAAAAGAACAAGAATGAGAAGAAACAGTGAGAATGGGGACCTGTGGGAGAAGGCTGATTTTATTAGAACAAGTTGAGAGGGGACAAAAAATACCTTTACATTACTTAATGTAGAAGATTACTTAAAAAAACCCACCCTTCATGCCCACTAAGGAGAGGACATAGCTGTGTTTCATCTGCAGCAAATGTAGGTTATGTTCTCTTAGCTATGAGGATAATTAACACATTTCCTAGAGGTGTGGACTTTTCTTCAGTAAGGGTGTTTTTGGGAGCAAAGCGTTTGCCTGGATTTTCCTTGGCCCTGCCTCAGAGCCAGGAGGATGATCTCCTGAGGTCCCTTCTAACCTCATGCTTCTATGACTTGCCTTAAAGACTTAGAACAGCTTTAAAAAACAAGACAAAAAAAAAAATAAAGAGTACAGAGATTTCTGTTGTTCTTTCTTACCTGAGCCACGGGTTTCTATGTACAGTAGCAAATGGTTATCTTTACTCCTGGTTTGAGTGTAACAGGTGTTGAGTAATGTTGCCCAGTGTGTTGACACATGAGCCAGTGTGTTCCCCAGACCCCAGAGAGGTACTGATGTAGTATAGCCTCAGAATCCTAGAATAATCTGAGTTGGAAGGGACCCACCAGGGTCATTGAGTGCAACTCCTTGCCTTGCACAGGACACCATGTGTTGTGCAAACGCTTCTGAAACTCAGACAGGCTCGTGTTTGGCTATCTTTGGTTTTCTAGTGTCTCCCTTTGTCCCCAGAGAAGCTGCATGTTGTTCTGATTTGTTCTCCAAACACACCTCACTGCAAACAAGAAGTTGCTCTCTCTGGTTCCTGGTGAGACTCAAAGCCATGAGAAGATACCCTGCCCCATAGGTTTCCTTTTTCTGATGACACCAGTGCAGAAAGTGCTCCTCTTTGTGGCACACTGTACTCTGGAATTTGTCTATCCCTCTCATGGCAGGATGTCTGCAAATCTGAAGCACCAGAAGTATAAATAAAGGTGAAAATGCAGATATTCCTGTACTGGAGCAGGTTTGTTTCAGAGGTGGCCTGCTTCCCCTGCTGAGGTCACATGTTGGCTCTCCTAGAAGGAACAATGGGCCAGACCAGGAAAAGATACAAGCAGCAAAGCCCCACAGACTGAGCAATGAGACTGGCATGGGCAGGGACATGGGAGACATGTCAAGGAGAGACAGCTTTGGGTGAGAACATGCTTATCAGAAAACACAGACCCTAGTGAAAGATGCAGCCTGAGGCCATTTGGGGTGTCCCTGTCACTGCTGACAGGCTACCTGGGTAGCTTGGTGCCTAAGCAAGCACATGATGGGCTGTGCCAGAGAGGAGCAGGGATGCTCATGGCAGGATCAGCCTCCTCTCCTGCTGGCAAAGAAGAATGGCAGCTGCCTCCTTACCCTGCAGTGGGGCCAGCAGTCAGCTCACCCAGCAGTGTCCCGGCATAGTCAGTCAGTAAATTGTACCAGACTTGGGCTCCCAGACAGAAAAAACAAACCCCTGCCTGTTCGATGTTTACATTAGATGTTTATTTTACAGTTCATTTCACAATCCGTTTCTCTGCTCTCTTTGCCGCGAGGTGATTTATGGTGCTGCAGATCCTATCTGCCTGCCCTGCCCAGGGCACAGACCTGGAGAAAAACCTGTCAGGGGTCTGTCCTTGTGGCTGTTGCTTTTTTGTCTACAACCACCCTTACCTATGAGTAAAGCTAAAGCAGTTTCTTCCAAATAATGATAAATTAGCCTCTTGCTCCCTTGTGCTTGACTTGGTGTTTTCAGGGGTGGATGGCTCAGGGTCTTTGAAGAAAATGAGCAAACAAACCTGGTGCAAGTGGCTGCCCTGAGCCTCCCTCTGGCTGACTGCTCCCCCTGTCTGACTGGTGGGGTGTTGAGTATTGCTGGCATGTGGTGGGAGTGCAGACCCTGTGCCCCATCCACTGTGCCGCCACCAAGGAGGAGGTGCCATTCCTGGCTATGGGGCAAGCCCCCAGGCTGTTGGTGTGGCCCATGACTGCAGGAGATGGCTGGTCCCTGTCCACTCTGCGCCGTAAGAGACTGTCAGGGGCTGCTGGGATTAACAGGGATTATTTGCTCCATGGTACATTTAAATGTTGATTTTTATGCTACTATGCCTTAGCAGCTTTCAAGGAGGTGCTTTGGCCTCACTCAAGGCCTTTCCTCCACAACTGAACATGTAAAAAATATATGCTGCGTTTTACTGAAAAAATAAGAGATTGATCTGACAATCTGGTGAGAAATCCCTGAGTAATACTTGACCTTCCTTGTTGTCTGTGTGCTTTGAAGGTGAAGGATTCAGCACTTCTTTGTGCAGAGCCAGGTACTCCCTGTGAATAATTGGACTCAATCTAAAAGCAGGAGGAAGTGTATTTAAAAAAAACAGAGGTGTGGTAATGACACTATCAGGCTTTATGTGCATTGTGTAATCCATGTATGCGTGCTCTCCAGTCATGGCTAAATCACTCCCTGAAAACAACAACGAAATCCTAATACGCCGACTGCCTAGAGGGGTTTGTTCCTTTTGCCCCAGAAGATTATATTCACCTCAAGCAAATGTGTATTTTTGTGGACTGAATGCTCATGTGACAGACACAGTGGCTTGACATCCCAGCCAAAAGTAGTTTTGGAAAGAATTTTTCTCTCCCAGTTTTCTTTATCACCACTAATTGCCCTGATGATGGCAACATGTATGGATGGTAAGAAACAGAACAGTTTCACATAGAGGGCACTGAGAACTTATGATTACCTAAATTAATACCTAAATAAGTGTCTCCCTGCTAACTTATTTAGCAATTTACACCTTTCAAATTGCAGTTGTACTGAGTGGGGAGTTTAATCTTAAGAAATTGTTTTCATATTCAACTTAGTGCAAACTAGAAGTCTAGAAAAAGGGAATCAATTTGGCAATACACATGTTTGAGCTCTAGGTCACTGGTCCAAATTTAGTCCATTGCTACACTGGTCACAGTTCTAAAAGGCAATATGAAAATACCTGCTTTTTTCTCCTTTCCTACCAAAAGCATAGGTACTTTTATTTAACTGTAGAATGATTCTTTCTTATCAGAAGTAATTCTCCAGGCATTGGAGAATGCTGTTGGAAATAAAGAAACAAAATGGTCAGAGAAGTAAGAACTTCTCTCCCTTTGTGCACGACTAAACACTCAAAAGGAAGATCTGCTATGTTTCACCATTTTGTGTCAGTAACACTTCTAAACACTACATTAAAGAATAATAAACCAACACTCTGGGTATAGAAATTGACTCCAGGTTAGCTAGAATTATGTTTTATAAACCCCAGTAAAGCTTAAACCATTTGCACCAGTACTGTGAAGCTGGGATAGGCATTGTGGGTTTCTTTTCCTCCAATTAAAACTGTGCAATTTAGGAAAGGCAGCAAGGCTGTTTGGCAGTCTGGTGTGGAGACATTCCTGAAAGTTTGTAAGGAAGTCAAAGGTATAACTGAAAAGCTAAGGGGTGGCAGCACTAACAAGGGTAAGGACAATTTCTGCAGAGGGATCAGGTGGTGTGTTTTGTAAGAGAAAAACCTTCTCCCAGATAATTTTTCATAGCTAACAAACATGCCCTTGCAGTTTCTGTCTTGCAACACAAGCTGTATGCAGGAACTGTGTCTCCCTACCTGACCCGCATGCCCTGAAAGAGGGTCATGAAGCCTCAGGGTGAAACACAGCCCCTGGGGAGTCCTGTGGATACCTTCTTGGCTGCCCCTTGTCCCCCACATGCCATGGGTTTGCAGAAGGGTGGAGAAGGACTGCTGAGGGTGGATCTGAGAGGGGGTAGCCAGAGGAATAGCAGCAGGACTTACCTGGGCTGGAGTGCTCAGGTGTGGACCAGCAGTGGAGCCTCCTCGGGCTTGCTCCTGAGGTCTGCTGAGCACCCTGACACTGCAGAGGGGCTGTGGGTACTCTGGCATAACAGCATCAGCACAGACAGCCCAGCACTGCAGAGATGCCAAAGGTGTCCTGGCTTTGCAGAGTGCCATGTAGACCTCAAAAACTGCTCCTAACTGCTTGTGCCTGGTATAATCTCTGCCCAAGAACCATTGCATAACACAGGCAAGTCTGCCTTCATGTGGAGCAAGAGTGGAGAGGTTGTCCCTCTCACCTCCTGCCAGCCTTGCTGGCCAGACCAAATTCAAAATCCCAAGGGAAAATACTCAACTGGTGTGTTGCAATATCCTTCCTCTCTCTGTTTTTGCCAACCCTCTTTCTCAGTCTGTTGGCTAAGATCAATTATAGTATCTCAAGGACACCCCAGTTCCAGGAGGGAAAAGGAGAGGTGCAAACAGTTTTGAAAACAGTTGTTTACATTATTTTGTAACTTCTTGGGAGCCTTAAATGAAGTACAGCCATTTATGAAATGAAAATAACCTGAGGAAAGCAGTTGGTAAAGGGATTGTCAATATATGCAATAAGGACTGAAACATGGTAAACATAACTCTACTAAAAAGAACAGAGATATAGCTGCTGAGGTCTGGGTTTCTGTGGTTTGTAAGTCAAATTTAGTGCCCATTGAGTATGTCCAGTTCCCAGTTCCTGAACAGTTTTATTCCTGAAGCTCTGCTCCTTGCAGGAGGCTCTGTAGAGGTTTGGATCTCTGCAGTTCTTTCCCACAAAAACTCTGGCAGTTATTGAGGAATGGTTTTCTAGAACTTTATTCCATCACATCTCCTAAGAATGCAGTGTAGGATTAAGGCAAATCTATGATACCCTTTCAGTGCAGTCTATATTTAGCAGCGCAATACATGTACTACTTATACAGGTAAACCTTTCCCTAGAAATACATGCCAGACATAGGGCATAAACACAGGGCTCTCCCAGCCTTGTCATGGGAAGGTACCTGCTGTGACAGCAACAGGGCAGCCAGCAGTTGCATCCCAGGGAAGGGCAGCTTTGTGCAAGACTGGCAGCTTTGGGATCTGCCATGGAGTGAGCCATGAGAGCTATGGACCATGGGCATGCAGACCAGATGCAAAGGAGCAAACTGCTGGAATAAAACCAGCTCCTGCTCCTTATTCGTCATCCAGAAATGGCCTATGATATTGGGAAGGGATGGATCAGAGATCTGTGGAGCACTACTTATTTCTGCTGATTGCAGGGGACTGCATTAATAGGGCTGCTGAATGTTGATAAGGGCTGCTATAGTGAGAAAAGCCAACTGATATGATAAGAAATGTATTTTTGTGTCATGTTTCAAGCCATCTAATAGCATTGGGTGGGGGTGGGGTGAACAGGAGCAAACGTTGGTTTGAAAGATGTTCTTTATGTTAAAGAAATGCACTTGAACTCACTTTCCTGTAGTTTAAATGAGAAACCCAGTTAGATTAGTTCTGATAAAGTGCTAACTGCATGAGTTATTGTTCACAGGCAGGAAAAGTGCAAATTTCTATCACTATTCTGCCCGTGAATCCTTTTGGGTTTGAGGTGTGTTTTTTATGACCCTCCGTAGGACTATAAGGACTGTACTCGAGGTCTTTACCAAATAATAGCATCAATTGTGAGAACCTGCATGTGAGGATCCTGCATTACCTCTAACCCAGGGACAGGGATGCTAAACTTGCTTTCATTGTGGATGATACCATTAATCTTTTACTGAGTCTGTGAAAGGCTATTGAACCGACTTGGACACCTTTTCTGTGTTTCAAAGACACAAGGTGTTTTTTTTATCCAATCCCTCCCTTTTCCCTCTGAGTGCACAAAGCCTGCAATTACGGGCAGTTTTCAAGGATGGCAGTTTTTGCTAACAGCCAGGACTTATTGGGGCACAGAGTGGAGGACCTGAATTGCACTTGGGCCAGAATGAAAGCCATGTGGTGGCACTCAAACCCCCAGGGCTGGCACCTTCCCTCATTTCTGGATGGGCATGCTTGAAGGACAGGATTTGGCCTTGGAGCAGGCACAGCACACCATTCCAGCTGTAATCAGTTGCTCCTCTGCCACGGGGAACAGAGACCCAGTGAAACTAAATGCAGTTCCTTGTCCTCTGCTGGCACCCCTAACTCCTCTGGCCATGCCTTACCTATGCAGACCAGGAAAGGGTAACATTTGCATGAAAACTCACAGGAACTGAGTGATCACAGAGATCCTCATGTCCTGCCAGGCTTGACCAAAAAGAGCCAATGGTTTCAAGAGCTTCTGTACAGGGAGTGTTCTGACCTTGTACGCCTAGCTTGTGTAGAAAACCAAGCTTGAACAAATCTTGAGCAGACCTGAGTGCCTTTGCAGAAGATGAAATTTCTTCATTTGTCCCCTGTTCCCTGGAGCCCTTCAGAGTGGGGTCTGGATTTTTCCTTTACCTTTTGGTAACTGCCCCCTCAAAGCCTTACCTGAAGCACTTGAATGTGTGCTGGCAAACATGTTTTTGTAGTACACCATGTGAGGAGCACACAAAGGGCATCACTGGAGAAAAAGGGAAAGGCATCTTGTGTGAGCTTTGGTCTTCTGGGTGAACGTCAGGACCTCCCATTAGAGGACAGTGATCTGTTCCTAAAATTTGACTGTGATGAAGCAGCTTCCTTTTGTAGGACTCACCATCCTGCTCTGATGTAACTCATTCTACATTCAAACCTAGGTGTCCTGGTGGGTGCTTCATGGTGTCCCATTTGTCTCTGAGTGGGATCTGCCTCTGTCACTGCAAGCAACTGTGCCCTCTCAGCCTTCAGTCAAGATAGTTAGCCGATTTTTACAAGAGTGCAGTGTGCTTGTGGAGGGAGCGGGATTTTTCTTCCTTGCAGGTGATTCTGGGTCTTTCTGGCAGCTTTCTGCCTTGGCTTACAGGGTCATTAATGTTGTTAATGGTTGTAAAATTATTGTACCCTTTCCTAATATCCTTTGACTTTGGCCTTGAGAGATGGTGCTACCCTTTACACTTTAGCAAAGACTTCAAATGTTGGCAGCGAGAGCTGGGTATGAACTAATCTGGGCAGGAAGTTACAGGCTGCTACACTTAAGCTTTTCCATGTGCTGATTTCAGGATCATAGTTTCTATTTGACTCCAACATATGTAAATGTGAGAGTTCATTTTTCCTCCTGCACTTGTGGCTGAACTTGAAAAATTGGTTCTTCTGAAAGCTAGCCTGTTCTAGGGTTTGTTAAAGGGAACCTTTCTTTCCAAGAAAGTGGAGTACTGGGCTAAGACTAAGCTTTGTGATTCAATCCTTCAGTTTGCAGCTACTCCTCTCCCTTGGTACAAGGCTGAGGTGACACAAGGTACAGATAATTTCCTTCAAAGAAAAAGCAAAATGTTCTTCTAAGAAGGTCTGAAACACCAGTGGTCTGAAAGCTCCTTCAGGAATGTATTTTATGGTGCATGTTTAGGGATGAGGGTTGGGTGTCAGGTAGGTAGATCTATCCCATACATTTTTATCTGCACAATGTGCGTGTTTCTTTCTAAGGTCCTTCACCCAGAATTGTATTTTACTATTACAACTGAAGACATGTATTTAATTATTGTGGTGCCTATATGAAACTCCAGTGTCCTCTGAAGTCCTCTGAAAGTGCAAAGTGTTTCACAATGGATGAAGAGGTAAGTTGCACTGAGAACCAATATGCTAATTATTGTGTCAACACTTACTGTTTTGGCATGCTTCTTGGCTTCTTGTCCCAGGGTATACAGCCACGTATGGTCCCAGTTCCTCTGAGAGATATAAGATGCGCCTTGGCTCTGCGACAGTCACAGGACTTGTTAAAAGAGATGCAAACCAAAGAAGACTGGCACAGTTTGTACTGTCTTATCCAGTCTAGCTTCATTCTGTTAGAGAACATCAATTAAATCCGATGAAGAAATTAGGGAGCTTTTGTCTAGCTGGTAAGTTAAATAAATAATGATTAAAATAAAATTACTGTTAAACAGATGAGCCAAAATAACTACCATGCCAATCCATATACAATGTCAAATGGTGTGGGAATACAAGTGTCAAGTATAGGCCCAGAGATGTTCTCCTTCATCATTTTATTTATTTCGAAGATGGCTGTGCTCTGAATCAGGGACCAGGAATAGCTGTGCCAGGCGTTTTGCTACCTCAGAACAAGAAATGAACTTTGCACCTTGGCTTCTTCTGCAGCCTGACGGGTCTTTGGGACACCAGGGCCACAAACATGGGAGGAGCCTGAGAAACAAGTGGACAATACAGCTTTTAGCATCATGGCTCCAAACATGAAATGGTTGCTGCAGAGTTTCTGACATATAATATTCTGTGATGCGGCTGTGAGTTGCCCAGGATAGCTGTCAGAATGGTCCTGGGAGCCTGGAAAAAGCAACCAGAAAACATCATCTCTCTCTGCTAGACCTGTTAGTTCTTAATTGCTCCACAGTAACTAATGACTAAGTTACATAGGAAGAATTATAATGCAAACTTGGATTATGCTTCCAGTCTTAAAGTGCTTGCTTTAGGGGCTATGTATACGTGTGAGGCATGGGGAAAGGTGGTGAAGTGAAAAGGTGCTGTGGGTCAGGATAAGTAGTCAGAAGAATATGGCTCTTTCCTCACACTTACTGTCCCTGGATACAATAAAAAACAGTGCAGGCAGGAAGGATGGGGGTGCATCTGAGAGCTCCTCGCTGTCCAGGTGTTCACAGCATAAATGAGAGTGGCTGGACTTCCTGCAGTTGCCCAGGTGGCCACTGCAACCTTTCTGGCAGATCACTTTGTATTTCCTGTTGTTTCCTCCTCACCTGGGAAAAGACTGCTGGATTATTGCTTTGCCAGCCAGATGCTAAACTGCTAAGCACAGTCAAGTCTGACACCCCACTGGGCTCAAAGATGCTTACCAGACCCTGTTAGTCACCTGCCAAGCAACAAAATGTCTCATATACCCACCCAGTATATGTCTTCCCTGGGACACATGTGACTGTTGGGGATCCCAGACACAGGGGGCCAGGCCAGGGACTGATGATGGGTGATGCTGGGTCAGTCACGCACCTTCTCCATGTTTACTTCCCACCACCAGGAAATTATATACTCTTTCTCTAATGCAAATATAAAAAGTGAAATCTAGGAAGGGTTTAGAAATTTGTTTATATTTACTAATAATTTTAAGGTATAATTTTTCTAAGTCTCTGTGATCAAGAACTAGGAGAAAAATATTTGTAAATGGTGCTACTCCCCGCAACAGGCAACCATCAAAGCCTTTTTTCACAGGTAGTTCTAATTTTACTTTATCAAGGCTGCCAAGGACTTTCTGAGCCTGATGACAAGCATTTTAATTTGAACAGGCATATTTTTCGGTGGGCTTGCTCCCAAAAGGTGAGAGACAATACACATGCAGAGTGAAGCTAACCAAGAGATGACGTGCCCTGCTGCTGGCTCATCTCTCTTTTTTTTGGTCTCTGATTTGTTTTGGGTTTGTTTTACTGGCAAATTTGTGAGGTACATTCGTTAGGCTCAGATTCTAACACTTGATATTTTTGCTTTATGTGTCAGCTTTTCATTTTCAAATTGCTAACTACCAGCAGCTAACTGAGGTTAACGCAGGTTTCTTTCTCTAGCTGTAACTCAGATGGCAGAGGCAGAGTAGATACTATTGAGAAGTCCCACTCAAAATTTCACCGGGTGCTTTTGCCCCTTTACCTACATTAATTAACCTTGCCCCCCTGTAGCCCCTGGTAAGCAGCTCTGCCAGCAGGACACCTCCAGCAGCCACTCTCACAGGTGAGCACAAAGGCTCACAGAGCAGAAATGCCTCCAGGCCCCTGGCATGTCAATAGGTCTGCTCAGCTATGCTGAGTTTAGTCATGCATTTTAAGTTTCTTCCTCAACTGGGGTCTTAATTCTTGTGCCATTTCACTGGAACAAAGAGGTCAGATTATTTATAGGTCGGTCGCCTTTGTGTGCATGAAGCTAGCAATGCCTTCAGTGCTCCAATTTCTGGGACTCTTTTTCCCTCCGGCTCTTAAGTCTCAGCTATTCTCTCCTAATGCAATAACAGTAATTATCCTATCGCTGGCCACTGCAGCACCCTCCATTAGTGCCTGCCTTACCCAGCGCGCAGCGCAGGCTGGCAGCCAGGTAAAATCCCTGTAATTTATAGCTCATCAGAGAAGGCAACCAGCCCACAGTCTTCCTGTTTTGTAAAGAGACAGACTTATCACCTAGACACTGCTGCGATGGGTGCACTGGAAAGGCAGGAAGATAAAAGTAGTGCACAGGCAAGCTCTGGCCCCATCTCTGTTTGTGTTCTCTGTTGTTTCACCCAGGCATGCAGTCAAGCAAAATCATCGTGGCTTGATGCAACCAGAAGAAAATATTGATGTGCTTTTGCTTCCCAGTAGACCCATGACATTTCACAATCTAATCATTGTTTCGCATCCGGCAGCTGAGTGCAGAACAAGAGGTGTGGATCTGGCCATGCTAAGGTTTCTCTGCTAAGGCCAGGATTCAGCACAATGACAGCCTCTTAAATGTTTCATGTGAGACTGTCCTATAGCATCCTATAGGGTGTGCTGTGTGGTGCCCAGACTGACCTCACTGCTCTTCAGTCCTTGTACATTTTAATGACTAGAGGGCTAGAGCACCTCTCCTATGAAGACAGGCTGAAAGAGTTGGAGTTTGCAGTCTGGAGAACAGAAGGTTCTGAGGAGACCTTATGGCACCTTCCAGTTCCTAAAGGGGGCTGGAAGAGAGCTGGAGAGGAGCTTTTTTAAGGGCATGAAGAGATAGGACAAGGGGGAATGGCTTTAAACTGAAAGAGGTTTAGATTAGATATTAAGAACAAATTGTTTACCATGAGGGTGGTAGGACACTGGAACAGGTTGCCCAGAGAAGTTGTGGATGCTCCATCCCTGGAAGTGTTCAAGGCCAGGCTGGATGGGACTTTGAGTAACCTGGTCCAGTGGAAGGTGTCCCTGACCATGTCAGGAGGGTTGGAACCAGGTGATTTTTAAGGTCACTTTCAGACCAAAACCAGTCTATGATTCTGTGAAATTCTCCTTCATGACAGCACTTGTGGTGTGTCTGCTCTTGGGAGGAGAAATTCTTTTTTTTCTGTAACTGCTAGGCTGACACATCCAGCAGGACTTGGATGGCAGCGGTATTTGATGAGGATAGATGAAACACAGAGCAGATCTTGAGAGAATCACTCCTGACACTTATCCCAACCTCATGCAGGCAAGTCCACATAGTCCTTTGTGCAGAGACTGCAAACACACACACTCTGACAGCATTTGGACTTGGCCTGCTTCTGTTCTTCAGGTAGCAAGAAGAATTTTCCAACGTCCCTTAGAAGAGCTCAGGATGATAACCACATGCTTACCAGCATGAAAGTTTCTGGCAATGCATTGCTGAGAAGCTTTAACACTTCTGGTGGTCCCACAGCCTCTGAAACTCAGCAGGAGAAAACTGCAGGGTCAAAAATATGCTTTATCTTTGCTCCTGTAGCTGCTGTTCATGTTTTTGGCTGAGATAAAAGTCTTTTGGAAATTATTAATGTCTTCTTTCAGTGCTTTGGCAATCTGAGGAGACTGCATTACTCAATGATGCTTCAAGTTAGCAGTGGTAGGGCCCAGATATCCCTGGATTTGACAACCAACAAACATCTTCATCAGTGAAGTCATGCAAGGTGATGTTGTTTTGATGTGCAATTAAGTTACTAGGGATCTAGTCACAGAGCAGAGCTTTGAACTGAGTAGCTCTCACTGTTTGAAGCAAATGGGGGAATAAACACAAATAAGCGTGTGTCTGAGACTCTTTGCCAATGGGCAAACTGACAAGTGGGGCAATGTTCCTCAGCAAAGGTATGAGTGGAGAAGGTGGAGGCTTGAGTGCAGGGGAGGCGCAGGCAGAGGCACAGAGGTGCAGCATCCTGCACTCTGCCTGCTCGCTCCATGTGACTGTGATGCACAGTTCTCTGCTTAATCCTGGAGAGCCTTGCAGAAAGAGGACTTGATCATTTAGAGATCAAGAAATACCAGTATAAGTGTCAGAAGCAAATCTGAGTTGAAACTTGCAAAGTATTCCAGAAAAAAATGTGAAAAACTTCTACAAATTTCAATGCAAGAGAGGAAGAAAAGCGAAAGTCAGGTTGGTGTGCAGTAAGTGAGATTAAAGATAATTTAGCCATGGCCTGCAATCAAAGGAGTATTTTACCTCTGCTCTGGTTTAAGGAAGGTAAATCCTAGGGGCAAAAGCAGGCTGGTTAATGGGAACAGGGATATGGAAACAGAATTGTTACTGTGCTCAAAGAGCAGGCAGCGTTCCTCTTGGGGAGCCTTTCCAGGAGTTCTGGAAAGACCAGCGTGTGAGGTGGCACATCTAATAGCACCTGCTTTTATACATCTGCCAAGTCAGAGAGGGACCCTGTGACTGTGGGATATCCATTACAATGTGTTCATTTGTGCAGGGTTAAAAAATAATCCAGCCAACCATCACCGTCCCTGTAATTCTGACCTCACTGGTATGCAGGGCTTTGGAACATGCCCTGAAGGTTAATTAAAAATGCAAAGGCATATCAAAAATGAGATTAAATGCAAGGAAAGGTACATCCTGCCAGACTAACCTGATGGTTTTCTTTGATAAAACAGTTATTTTTCCAGACAGGTGGTATCTGCCAGATTTCCTTTATCTAGACTACTTTAATGTATTTGCTATGATGTCAAGTGAGAAACCATTGATGTTGCTGGAGGCAAAATGGACTAGTAGAGGAATTATGTTGTTGGTAAGAAGAGGAGACAATGAGTACGGTGGCTGGAGATGTCAGGTCAGGAGGAGTTATCTGGGAGAGTTCTTCAAAAACGATTTTGGGGACCAATTTTGGTTCAGTATTTGCATTAATGGCATCCCAGCCCATGCAAACACTGGGCTGATGAGATGTGCTGCACAAAGCCGTGACGCATCACTGGCATGGAGGTGGTTTGCAGGCCAGGCAGGATGAGCAGCACACCTCAAGAAGTGTTATAATAAAAGGAGGATTTCATTCAAGTAAAAGACAAAGAGTCATGCAGGTGAAAACTGGTGTCAGTGGTGGGTTTTGCTATTAACAGAGAGTGATTCTGTTGGGAAAAGAACTGAGGAAAAAGCAAAATCAGCATTAACTATCATAGGAGAGCTGTCTGTGGCCAGCTTCATTCTTATGTTGCTTCTATTTCCAGTTGAGATGAGGAAGTATTAGTGCCCAGATAAACTCTCCTCCCTTCCCACCCTCTTTTGGGAAAGGTGCATTAACAGCAGAGCAGGAAAGAAGAGCTGCAAGGGAGACCGGGAAACCAGAGACCCTCTTTCCCAGGCCATGGGAAGTTCCTGGAGCACATGCATGTGGTGATGGGGATGGAGTCTGATGGAATAGGCACCCTCCTGGAGTCTCAAGTATCCAAGTGCTGCCTGCGCCAGACTGAGGCCAGCCCCCTTGTTGCCAGCCACTAACATATCCATATCTATTTTCTTTGGATTAGGGTCAAACGCAGCCCCTGGAAAAAGTAGCATAAGTGGGAGTAGAATGGAGGAGGGAGGAAAGGACAGAATGGATCAGCTCTGTCGTGCCTCCCAGTGCTTTGGTGCCAAATGAACCTGGGTTCAACATTCCCCTCTCTGTCCTGAGAGTTACCAGCCCATTCACCACCAGTGCCTGGTAGTTGAGTCGTAGCCTCAGGGCTTTGACTCCAGCAGTAGCATTCTGTGAGGAGCAGTCACAGTTGTGTGTAATTACATTTGTTTTAATATTTTTCCTCAAAACCTGGAAAAGTAACTGACAAGAATGAGTAAAAACAGCTGCCTGTCTGTATGGTTCACAGCCAGAGCAACCAAGTAGATCTTGCTCTGCCTAGCAATTACCAGGAGTCTTTATGCATGTGCTGTGGAGAAGGGAATTTGCAGGAGTGCCCCAGGTGGAGCCTAACCAAACAGGTACAAGTACAGCCCGACCCTCTGGCCATGCTTCAGGCCAGTCAGACATGGAGCAACACGGGACTAGAAGCTGCACTGCTGCCTTTGTTGGAAATGCATTGGGAGAGGGGATGTTGCTGTGGACTGTCACATAAGACCCAGCAAGTAACTAAGAAATGGCTTCCAGCCCAGGTTTGTTGCCCAAATACTCAGGCCACCAAGGGGATTGTAAGTCCTGCAGCAAAGGGCTGCATGGCTGTGCCTTTTACAGAGGGATTGCAAGGTTACATTCCAGAATTTCTTCAGCTTTTCTAGGAGCTAATATTGTCTCCATCACTGCTGCCTTTCTAAAGACAGGGGTGAGAGGGAAAGGCAGAGTGTGAGACAAGCATAAATCAGAAAGAGAAAGGCTGGATGATCATGCAAAACTGCAATTAAAACTGGTGGCTTTAAAGCTTGTGTAAGACCCACACACACGCTTGGCAAACCAGCTCGGAAAGTTCCAGTTCCTCTCACGAGAGCCGTCAAGAACAGAGTGGGACTCTTCCACCAGGAGCCCTGGCAGGCTGCTGATTAACATGTTGGAGTTGAGAAGCTAAGTCAAATACAATTATTAAACTGATTATTCATATTCCATTCTGTTCACTGTGGGAAGATACTCCTTTTGGGGTTATGTTTATGGGCCATACAGATTGTCAGAGTGAATCTAATTAGCAAAAGAAATCCAAATGGAACAATGACTGGTAATTGTTAATGATGCAAGTGTATTATACCAGCTCAAATGAAATCTTGGGTTGCAAGCAGCACTGAAAGGCAAATGAACACTGAAATGCAAATTTGCAATTGTACATAAAACACTATGAGTCCCTACATTGCCGCTCTCAGGTGTGGTTGAGCTGAGCTCCTACCTGTAAAACAGCAGTGACTTGTCAAATGCTTCCTGGTCACCACTAAAACAAAATGCTGCAAGAAATTAATGATCTGAAGAACTTTGGTGGGAAAGGTGTCCGTGTCTGGGCTGAACGCTATCCCCTGCTTTGCTTTCATAGAAACAAACCTCAGCTGCCTACAGAGCTGATTTAAAAAAAAACAAAAAACAGGACCCTTTTTACTTGCGCAGTCTCTGGATTGTCTCTCCAGCCTGGGGGTTGGAGCATCCTGGGCCAGCAGCTGTTGGTGCTGCTCTTGGCATGCCTTTCCAGCTTCACCAGGCAAGTGTGGGGTGGGCTGCCCTCCAAATATTTTGAATTCAGTTTGGATCGTGAATTATGCAATACACTCAGGCACACACACAAAACCTATCTTGTTTTTTCTGCCAAAACAGGTGGCAGAAACAACAGGAGGTGGGCATGTAGACCTTTCTGACTGTACACTGAGCTGTGCATCTGAAATCGTTGGAAAGATGCAGTCCAGCGCCTGCATTTTGGTTAGCAGCCCCCAAATCAGAGTGCTGTTGACTGGCACTCTCAGTCTGTGGAAAGTGCCATGCTTAAATAGCCAGTGGAGCTGGGACAACTTGTAGCAGTCATGGATTTGGTCCAGCACTGAGCTTCAGCTCTCATAGGCGATGGCCCTGATCCCATGCCTTGTTTCTCTCTTTCTAGTCTTCAAAATATTTTGGACTGGTCTTAAGTTCAAGACTTACTTATTCCTCTGCTTTTTTGGGGTAGGATGGGTTTGTAAGAGATGAACTGTATAGAAATGCTGGGAAAGGTGGTCCAAGCTGCAACATTTTGTTTTTCAGGTTAAACACAAGTTACGTGGGTTTTTGGCAATACTGTAAATGTAAATGTGATGGGAAGCCTGGACAGTTGAAACATTTTCTACTTATTCATCCTTCCAAATATGTGTGGCCAAGGGCTAAAATGCAGAATCACCCTTGCATTATTTACTCTGCATTTTTCTGTTGCATGAAAGATGAGATTTAAAATGGACAAGGAAGGAAAACGTAAGAGAGAATGTGAATGATAGTTTTAAGACCAGTGCATTGGATAAGAGATCTGTGTCTGCAGAACACTGCACCCTTGACCAGAATGTGCAAGCTGGCTGATAAATATCCCTTCATTCATATGGTGTTGGAGTGCTGCAGATGAAGTTGGACATTCAGCTAAAATGAAAATGTTTCAGCTAAAAGAGAAAAAAAGGTTATATTAACAGTTGCAGAACTTGAATAGAAACAAACAAAGGGATTGGTAAAATCTAATTCAGGTATTTTTTTTTTTAAATTTAAGAGTGGTCTGAGATAGTTGGTTTTTTATAAAAACCCTCAAATTTTCAACAATAATTTTGAGTATTCTTTTTATATAGGTTTAGCAAAAATTTTAAAAACATAGAGAAAAGAAACCTTTCTTCTGTGTAGTCCTCTTCCTAATACAAGTTTGAGTCATTACAATGAGTTCACTGATAGGCAATCAGTTTTGCCAAGGACATGTAAGGTTAAAAATTAAAAACCTGTAAAGTACTCAGTACATTTAATACATTTTAAGGACTTTTATTTGAGGCTTTTCCCCAATGACTGGCATAGAAGTTTTTTCATGTATCTAAATCATACTTAGAAATCTATTTTTCACAGCTAAGAGTGCCATCATAACTTCAGTTTTGTCTTAAAAATAATGATGAGATTTGACTTTTTCTATGCTTTTATTTCTTCAGGATTATAAATGGTGATGTTTTTATTTGCTCTTTGCTCTTCAGATGTGTCAAGGAATTTCAAAGGTAAATAAAATTTTGCAATTGAAAACAAAATTCCTACACTGTCAGACAACCCTTATTTGAAACATCAGGAGTGAATTATTTCTTTGCAAATTATTTGAGTGTGATGGGTTTGATAAATCCCAAAAAACTCAGATTAAGGTTTTAGTTTTAGCTAGGCCCCACTTCTGTGGGTCA
>JAWWEU010000111.1:70456115-70499816 GCA_035583155.1 Acropternis orthonyx | reverse complement strand
ACTTCTTTTAACTGAAACTCTGTCACATTGGGAAGTGGTTGGCATTTTGCCAAGAGTCAAACCAAAACAATAACATTGAGTAAGAGAATGCATAAAAAAAAATCCATCTCAGTTTTTTGAGATATTCAAACCCAGTTGAACAAGGATTGTGGACCCTGAACTAGTGTAAAAGCTAGTCCAGCTCTGAGCAGTGGGTTATACCATATGAGCTCCAGAGGTCCCTTCCAACCCAAATGATTGTATGTTACTAAAATCAAAATTTCTTCATAAATTGTACTACAGTCTTTCTAGACTTATTTGAGTGTAGAGTCCTTCCAGATTTGAACACTTTTTTTTTTTTTTTTAAATCAAAACCTGGCTCAGAGTTCATTTATCTTTTCATTATTATCAGTTGCAATAAATAAATCTGTTACCTTCAACTGGAGGATTAGAAAATTATTAAAAATTACAAGGAGACGTCTTGGTATCACTTTAACAAGACTGAGCAAATGCTCAAGAGGAATCTCCACAAACCATTTTGCTAATTCACTTAAAAATACTGTGTAAGAAGGCATAACAGAATCAACCGGATCATATTATAACTAAGCTTTATTCTGTAAGTGCTTCAATATACTAACAAAACCCTTATGTCTTTATTACCCCAAACCATCACACTGCAGCTAACTTAAATTGCCCGATGTTTTAAATGTACTTTTACAAAGAAATCTCTGTAAATGCAAGATTCTCACTTGAAATTATCCACCGATGGAACATTTAAGAATATAAAAACAGGAGAAGTACGGCAGTACAGGTTAAGACGGCTCGGTACAGAGCTGGACTCTTCCTTTTGCAGTAACTTAGGGAATGTGCCATACCACACATAACAATCCCCAAAGTAGTCAAGAAGGATGTAAGTCTTATTTATTCTAGAATCCATGAAATCTGCATAAGCGGAAATAGTTTGTGATGTTAAGCCACAGATGAATCTTCCAAGTCTGTTTCTTTCAGCACAACTCCTATGGGTTTACAGGAGCCACAACTCTCCCACCTGTGACTGAGAGTGACCTAGAGTGAGTGTTTCTGTGTCCCAGGCACAAAAAGTTGTTATCAGAAGCTTGAAGGACAAAAATTGCAATTACATTTATTGATTAAATGGCTTCACTGCTTTTTTGGGGGATGCACACTCAATGCCGTCCCAAAATATTGTCTAATGTCAGTGTCCACTACTCTTTTTTGTCCACATGGCTTCTCCATTCATTTGCTTTCCTATGGCTTGATGTTCTGTCTTGTCTATTAGTATGGAACTGGAGGAGGCAGCAGCAGGAGGAGAATAAACAGCAGCTATCCAGCTGGGATAGGAGAAGCTGTGTTCCCAGCCTGTGAACATGGAAACCTGAGAGAGGTCTGTATCAGAGCAGGATGAGGTTTACAGCATCTGAATTCCAGATCAGTCCTAACACCTAATCTTTGCTGTTGGACATTTGTTCATCTCCTGAAAAACAGTGGTTAACCCCCCCCCCCACCAATACTTTTTAACCTCATCTCCCTAATGAAATAAACCTTCTTAACATTATAAAATGTAATTATCAAAGAACAAAGAATTTGCCCTCCTGTATTTATGATGTACAGTTTACATACTACCCCATCCTTCCAGTACAGGTTGGTAATTTTTAAAGGGCACTAAAATATGATAATAACAAGTATTATGCTTGCTGATGTATTATGAAATGTATCCCATTAGTCACTTTATATGTGAAAGGCAGAAAAAATTTCCACCTAGCAACAGAAAGGCTTTTAGGATTAAAAAAAAATATTTGGCAGGCAGTAGGCGTGTTAAACTATGCCAGGAGGAACCCAATTGGAGGTTTCTAGAGACAACAGGAGCATAAATAAGTTGCCATCAGTGTCTCCCACCACAGAGCTGGAGGAAAAATAAAAGATTTGTAACCTGAAGGAGCAACAGGGAAGTGAAGGGCAGCCTGGTGGCAGCCATGGGCTGGCTGCAGAACTCTCCGGGAGGAACCACTGCTCTCCAAAGCCACAGAAACATGGCAGCAGATATTCCAGCTCACCTGATCCCCTCTGTGCCATGCTCCAGCTTGTCATGTGGGCCACTGTATTTGGTTTCTGTGGCCAGGTTTTTGGTAGTGGGGACAGCTACAGGGGTGGCTTCTGTTAGAAGCTGCCAGAAGCTTCCCCCAAGTCTGGTGGAGCCAATGCCAGCCGGCTCCAGGATGGGCTTCCTGCCGCTGGCCGAGGCCAAGCCAATAAGGGCTCCGTGATAACATAGTTAAGAATGGAAAGAAAGTTATTGTGCAGTTGAAAATTGCAGCAAGGGAAGAGCATACTGAGAACACATGAACAACAATGCAGACACCAATGTCAGTGCAGAAGGAGGCAGGAGGAGGTACTCCTGGCACTGGAGCTGAGGTTCTCCTGCAGCCTGTGGTGCAGCCCATGGTGAAGCAGCTGTTCCCCTGCAGCCCATGGAGGACCACAGGGGTGCAGGGACCCACCTGCAGCCCATGGTGGAGGAGCCCATGCCAGAGCAGGCTTTCCTTGGTAGGACTTGTGGCCCTGTGGGGGACCCATGCTGGAGCAGCTTGTTCGTGAAGGACTGCACCCCATGGAGAAGTGACCCACGTGACAGCAGTTCTGTGAAGAATTGTTGCCCATGGGACGGACTCACGCCTGAGAAATTTGTGAAGGACTGTCTCTGATGGAAGGAACTCCACAGGAAGCAGGGGAAGGATGGAAGGATTCCTGTTCCTGACAGCAGCAAACAACAACTGACTGTAACCCCCATTCCCATCTCCCTGCACCACTGGGAGACAGGAGGCAGAACTTGGAAGGAAGGAGGGGTGGGGAGAAGGTGTTTTTAAAATTATTTTTAGTTCTCACTCTTTTGCTCTGATCTTGTCAGTAATAAATTTAATTAATATCCCCACTTTAAGTCTGTTTTGTGCGTGATGGTGATCAGTAACTGACCTCTCCCAGTTCTTATTGCAACTCATGAATCCTTTGTTGGTGTTTTTTCTCTCCTCTGCCCAGTTGCAGAGGGGAGGGAGAGAGTGGCTTTAGTGGGTACCTGAAGTCCAGCCAGGGTCAACCCACTACAGCCACAAAGAAGATACTTCACTTCCTTAGCTTAGAAAAACTGATCCACTACCAAAAATGCTCAATTAATGATGGCACTGGTGAGACAGATTGAGAGATTCTTGCCAAGACTTCTTTTTTCCCTCCGACATAAGAACACAGCTGGTGTAAAAGATCTTACCACTGGAAAGGAGAGCAACCAGAACACTTCAATTTTAGACACAAAGCAAGACAGGCAGGGCACAAGAACTTTTCCTGTTTATATCAGTAACTACCTAGGAAAGCTTTGTTTTCTATGACCTGTAATTTATCCTGGAATAGAAATATCCCTGATGGACTAGGAAAAGTCTTTCCCCAAGAGAATTATGTTTTAATCACATTAAATATTTCATTCAATTCTTTTCCTTTGGAGAAGAAGCTCTTTTAGCAGAAGAGGAGTATGCAGCCAGCAAACCTCCTTGCATAGCTCAAGAGTGGCCTGTTGAAGAGAAATAGGCAGCAATGCTTCAATTCCCAAATGCATCCAAACCCAGGACCAGGGAGTTCAGAAGGCTTTAGTAAAGACTAGAAATATTCTCCTGCCTCAGCAGGGCATGTACCTTAGCCACACAGCACTACATTCCCCAAAATCATCCTAAGATGAGATAGAGATGAGATAGAGATAGAGATGAGATAGATGCTTTTTCCACTTGTGAGATGATATTGCTTTCATATCTGACTACAAGGAGTAAAATGAGCAAAATTAATATAAATAGGAAGGACATCGACCTGTTGGAGCGAGGAAGTGAGGAAGGCCACCAGGATGATTAGAGGAATGGAGCACCTCTCCCTTGAGGAAAGGCTAAGATAATTGGAATTGTTCAGCCTGGAAAAGAGAAGGCTTCAGGGTGACCTAATTGTAGCCTTCCAGTACCTGAAGGGAGCCCACAAGAATGATGGGGACAGACTATTTACAAGAGCATGCAGTGATAGAAAAAGGGGAATGGTTTTAAATTGAAAGAGAATAGGTTTATATCAGATATTAGGAAGAAATTATTTACTGTGAGGGTGGTTAGGCACTGGAACAGCTTACCCAGAGAAGGTGTGAATGCCCCGTCCCTGGAAGTGTTCAAGGCCAGGTTGGATGGAGCACTGAGCAACCTGGTCTAGTGGGAGGTGTCCCTGCCCATTGCAGAGAGTTTGGAGTTGGGTGATCTCTAAGGTCCGTGCCAAACCAAACTATTCCATGGTTCTGTGATACTATTACATGAGCATAATGAATGCATGTCAACCCTCAGTCTGGCTTCTGGTGCTGGAGGGAGCTGGTTTATTTACAGGACAGTCTTTCTGTTGCACACTGCAGACCACCAGAGGAAGGAGGCCTGAGAAAGGACAAGATTTGTCAGCCCCAGCCTTATCGAAGAGGCAGGAGATACACCTGCAGGAGTCAATGTTTGTGCTCTCTCTCTCTGAGTCATTACATGGACATTTCTGGACGTCTCTGCTTGTCAGGAGGAATGGATCACATCCTCAGCCAGAACTCACCAACACCCTCTTTCAGGAGGGTGTTTGCCTTTTAAGTAGTGAATGACAGCATTTGTGCCTAACCTTTGGTAAAGGCTCTATGCCGCACAAGAGGGAAGCAGGCTCACTCCAAACTGAGTGTTTGATAACAGTGAAAACCAAAGAAACACTGGTTGTGCCCCCTGCAGCCTGCCCCCCAAATGCCAAGCACAAGTGGCCCAGTGGCACCCCCATGGACGATACCGGTGAGCAAAACAGTGCTGGGCAGGGGAAAGTGGTGTGCTGCTGGTTATCTGAGAAGACATCACATGCTTTCTTTATTATTCCCACCTACTGGAGAGGGTGCCGAGACTGATAAACCTCTGCCTGGAGTAAAACTTTTCCCATGCTTTATGTCAAGCAGAACCCACTTTACTCTAGTTTGGAGACAAGTTGTGAGCTGTAATTTGAGGATACCTAAAATGGCTGTGCATGTCCCTTCTGCTCAACCTAGTCTTTGTGTTCTCTATCATGAATTAGGTAGGGCAAACACAGCCAGAAAAAACATGGGCTGAAACCTGCCATCAGAGCTCGGCCCCATCACACAACCAGTGCCCGAGGCTGGAATTCGATCATGAGCGAGCTAATAATAACAACACACAGCAAAGAGCAAAGTACCTTGCTGCTGTTGCTGAAAGCATGAAAAATGCCATCTTAATTCAGAGAATTATTATGGCATATTATGGCAGGGCCTGCCGATAAATGTGGAGCAAGCTAGAAGTGCTATGCTATGGCATGTACTCTTATTGCAATAATAAAAAAAACTACCTTCTGAAAATACAGTTTCAAAAAAGGAAAGTATGTTCCACTGTTTATTCAACAATAAAGAAAAAAAAGAGCTATGACACCCACAAAACACTCTCTTTAAAATGGGCAAAAAATAAACTAAAATGAGCCAACTTACTTTTCTGCCTCTGAAAACCTGTTAAACGCTCCCATGGCCTGAAGAATATTTCAGACAAATTATCTGTATATTTTTCAGATTTGTTTTTCATCATTCTTATTATGTCCATTTTATAAAATTTTATTCTTGAAACGGGTAAAGCTCACAAAGAAACACAGGAACTTCAAAGCCTGGTGGCACTTCATGGATTTAATTTTACCTAGATGTGAGAAAAAACCTAAAAACCTTTAAGACATTGCCATGAACTCAGTTATATGCAGTGCTTGCATTCGTGTCAGAGGCAGCAGCATGCGTGCAGGATCCATCAGTTTGCCAGGCTGCTTCTTGTGCTGCTCCATCTGGGAAAGCAGAGGTGGGCTGCTGGAGTAGTTGAAGTAGGATCTCAGCTGCAGAAAGCCTGAAATCCCTTGCTCCTCACTGCCCTTGACTTCCCAGCAGACTGGGAATAGGACAGGTGAAGAAACTTAGGCCTACCATGGGGTTGCTGTCGACTGACATCCCTCAGGGTCACCACTGGTACTCTGTTGGCACCAGAGCTTCCCAGTGCCTAGCTGGATTCAGGCTCTTTCCTTTTTCACATCTTCTGTAGCACAGTGGATAAAGCCACCCTAGCACAGGAGGAGGCTGCACCAGTATCAGCACAGTCAGGGTTTTCCATAGACACCCTGGGAGGAGACCTGCATTTCATTTATGACAATCTTCTAATTATTATCTGGGATTTCTTAATGAAATAGTAGAGAAATCCTAAATTTGAATGGAAAAAGATCAGCCTTTTCTGTTTGCAGTTACTTGCTGGAGAGATTTATTCTCAGGAGTTATAAACCATTCTCCAGCAAGGAAAGAGTGTTTGGGATTTCCAGCATTAATGCTCCTAAGAAATCATTTGGCTGTCACTAACATTATGTAGATAGACGGTTCATGTTTATACTCTACAAAATGCATTTACAAGAAAAAGGCTGACTAACTCAGAGGTCAGTTTCTAATTCAAGGTTAGTGCTCAACAGTGTTTTTTTTGCTTGTGAAATAAAACAACTAAAGTCTAAATTAAAACCATGTACTCTAACCTACCTTTCTGTAGTTACAGATATAAAGAGGGTGGAAGCAATTTTGCTGTCAAATTTAATGCCACTGTCTAAGGAGTGAAGTAAAACTTCCTACAGAAGCTTTTGCACAAGTACATGCATCCAGAATGCCCGACCTAGAAAGTGTGAAGTGCTTGAGCACATGAAACCCAACTTTCAGTAACCTGTCACTGTTATGGATTAAAGACTTGATTTCCCAGGAATACATTGAAATAAATAGGAATTTAATCCACAAATCATTGCCTTCATTAGGAACAACAATTCGCTGCAGGGGGGTGGGAGGGGAAATCAGCATGTAGATGTTTGGTCCTCTTTTAGATGTTTGGATATCCCAGTCATGGTGAAAGAGGTGAGGTCCATTAACTCCCTTTGACTCCTACTCCATGGTAATGTTGAAGATGACTACCAAATTTCTGAAAACTGTCGCTTCCAAAATTTGTACAAGCATTTTATTTTCCTTTCTAGCTATTTGTTTATTACTGCTTAAACATAAGCAGGTCTTTAAAGTCTCACTTAAAATTGAAATGAAAACTAAACCCCATCCTTTTTTATTGGCTGCTTGAGTGTAAATAAAACTTTACATTCACCCAGCATCTTCTTAAAACGTTTTGCCTGGAGCAAGTTGGAGTGCTCACCTGAAGACTTGAGCAGAAGGTCATTGATGCTGTTCAACTTCTGCCAGACTAGAAATAGGCTGAAATGTTTGTGTTTAGACCCATGAACATGTCCCAAAATGGTCTGAGGACAGAGGTCTGTGTCTCCATCTCTCAATACCCCTGTGTCTAGGAAATGTTTGGCCCAGGTCTGTGAATGTCTGTCAGGGTGACAAAAACCCAAGGGAATGTAGTGCTTGTTGAGTAGTGGGACTGTGGGGTGCAGGCAGCTAGCTCCCACGTGGAGCCAGCCTGGTCAGAGGCTTCCCAGCTCCTTGGATACTGAGCTATGGACCCTGCTTGGGGTCATGTAGCCTCTCCCACAGATCCCAAACAACACTTTTAGTGCTTAGAACTGCAGAAGAAAACCTTCAGTTTACAAACAGAGAATTCAGCTGCGAGGCATTCATCTGTAGAGCCACTAGCTCAGAGAGTAGATTTCTTTCTGGCAAAACTGTTGTTTATCTGAAGTAATCTGCTAACTTTGAAGTATAAAATGCAAGTTGGATTATGAAATAAATAACAAATGTTTTCACTTCATTGCCTCAGTGAAAACAGCCACTTAATTTGTGTTACTGGGATTTGCACCTGTTCCACAGCATGAAATATTTCATCTGTCCAAGAGCTCAAGTGTCCTGTTTCCCACAACGACCACCTTTCATAGTACACTTACACATCACAGTGGCCAAGTGCCTAACACAGACTACAGGTGCTGAAGGAAATACAAATAACAGCTAACTGTAGGATGTATCTTCATTCAGTGAAGGCCAGGGCATAAAGAGCATCCATTTATTTAACAGCACTGGGCAGGGACAGCATGGGCATGTGGCAGCTGAGTGCAGGGCTGGGTTTGCTGTGCTGGCTGCCTGCCTCCACCCAGGTTGGGAAGGCTCCTCTCCCCTACACAGAACTGGAAGTGCCCCTGCAGCCCACAGCCAACGCAGGGGGTGTGTGTCAAATGAGTCTCCCAAATGCTGGGTATTTGCATTACCTGCAAATGCACCCTGGCCAAAATAAAAATAACAGGATGCTCCAGGTTCAAGGCACTGTCTGAGACACTAAATTGAGCCTGAAAACCATACTGAATCTGTCCAGAGTAAAACTAAGATCTCAGAACTACTATGAAGCGTACTAAGTATTCACTCCCCCAAAAGGATTTCTCAGATGCTGAACCTTGTCTGTCTCTGCTGAAACCTCTCTTATTTCCCAAACACTTCTCTCATTTCAGGTGTTACATTCATATGTTACCTTTAAACCTAACAAATCCTAAATTTTTTTGCTAAACTGAACTATCATTAAAATGTAAAAAGTTCCCCTTTGAATATGTGCCCAGACTAGACGTAGTGGCACTAGAAGAACTGCTGCCAGGATCATCTCATACACAAAATTTTTGTACCTAAAAATGGTGACCACAAGCTTCTACAGTAGGCTCAGCATTGTCTGTAGGTCTAGCACAGTATCCAGGGATGGGACCCAGCACCGAGTGGGAGTAATTAGAGGCATTATCACATAACATTGAGTCTATATAACTTTAATAGCTCATGTTGCATCTGTACCCAGATTCTGACCACGACTATAGGAGTAAAATGCCTTCCATGAGGCAGAATATGCTGCCTCAAAAGAGCTTTAAGCTTTTGGATTAAGTGGAGAAAAGGTTTTGAGTGGATCAGCTGAGATAGCAATAATTGTCATGAGGTTTAATGTAGCTTGTGCAGAAACTATTTCTCAATTGCTTATGGTGGATTTTCAGGTGTAAGACCAGGCAAATTGAGCAGACTGTGAAAATAATCCTAGCATAGCTTCCAACAACAGAAGTTTAACTTTTTTATTGCTAAGAAATGTGATATTACAAAAAACAGTAATACCAGTTGCTGCAAAACCAACAACAACATAAAATATTGTTAGCTGCAGTCATTCATTATACATCATCTGATTAAAAGAACCTGAGAAGTAGCATTTTCCAAGACTTGCCCTTAGACAAAATTACATGTTTTGGCAAAAAAGGTCTGCTGTGTTGACATGTACATAGTGCAGCTCTTTGCATACTGAGGAAACAGTTTTTAAAAACTTTACAGAAGAGAGCATATTTTTCCCGCTGTTCACTAGACTCAGATCATATTAAAACACCTCCAAAGGTTTTTCATTATTTGAGCAGGAATTAATCAGTTATTTGTCTGAGCGATTTCAATATGGTAATGAAACAATGTTAGAAATTTTTGAAAAAACAAAAACTAGATTACAACCAAATTATTGGAATTTCAATACTATTGTCCTTAGTTGGAAATGCCAGTATCAACTTTGAGAGATGCTATTTTCCAAAAATCTAATGAAAAATGAGAATGAATGATTGCTGCCAGCTAACTGTTGAAATCATATATATATTGCACACATCTATAATAGATGATAATTTAATCTTCATTTAATCTTGAGGGTTATGCTTAGCTTTCTATCATTTAGGGACTTTAATCATCTCTCCAAATGTCAGAATTACCAACCTTTGTCAAACTTCAATTCACGAGAATGATAAAGCATGCCTTCACATAGCAGTTTATCTCTATACCCTACAGTTGAAAGATCTTGAAATGTTTTCCAGTTAATAGAAGTTATTTTTGTCCAGTAGTTAAGAATTGCTCGATTGCAATTTTAAAATTCTTTAAGGACGAGAAAGATGGTGATGAAGGAAAGATGTTTTCACTGACTGAATGCTCCTTATCTTCATCTCATGCTGTGATAAGTTTGACTGCTCTAATTTTAAAGCTATCTAATCTTTTATGTGCTAAAGCATATGAAATCATGCATTATTAGAAGTATGAATTACAAGAAGAGTTCATTTACTTGGTGTTATATATAACTTTTATCTAAAATGCATTATGTGGTTAAAAATTTTTCATTTAGTAATATTCATTAAGTCTCAAACTTTTCTTTCAGAGAACAAAATTGCTTCAACCTGATTGAGATATTTTTTCTGGGGAAAAAAATGAATGACTTTTTTTACAAAGTCTATAATCATCAGTGAATGTTTTGATGCTTGTCAGTGCATTGGATGTGAATCCTGTGTATAAAGGATGTTCTTTACTGGGAGATCCATTCAAGTGAGTGAACAGGCTTTAGGAGTCTCACACTGGAAAACAGTCACATATTCTTCCTTCAGAAATGCAAGTTTTTAAATTTCGTAGACCATGTGGAATGTGTTATATTCATTTCACTGTTGCATCTAAGGCATGCATGAATATTTTTGTTGTACACACATAATAGGAAGGAGTACAAAAATCTATTAAAGGAAAACTACTTAAGGCTGAGCTTTCAATTTAAAGTGATTTTAATTGTAAGGAATTTTATCAATTGATGTTCTTAAAGATACATTTAAATGTAGCAAAACAATGCTTATCAGTTTACCGATAAACTGAAGCTTATCCAAGTGGAATGAGAGCAGTGGACATTTTCAACTTGGAGAAAATCAAATGATACTTGAAAGGCAAAACAGCTTTCTCCTGAAATGTTCTTTAAAATAATGTTCCTGAATCCTACCCAAAATGGTGGCCAACCTGCCCAAGAATGATGCTTTTGGCACAGATGATTTGTTCTACGATGAAAACACACTGTGAGACTGCACTCACAGTTTTAGTTTAGTCCTAGGACTCAGGGGTTGGGTTTTTTGTTTTCAAGTGTCACTAAATCTTTCTCCTTGCCCCTCTGCTGCTAGATTAATTATTTTTTGGTGCAAGGGCCCTTCTTTCAAAGTCCTCCATTATTCTGTTTTGACCATACTGGGGAACTTATCCAAGTCAAGAAAAAGGCAGCCTTTGTCACTGAGGGGCTGTTCATGAAGTGGATGGTTTCATATATTACTGGGGGAGAATTGCCTTAACATTGCCTATTCACACTGCTGTGCCAGGTGCATCCACTTACACAGCTCAAAACGCTGCTACCACCACATCCGCTGCTGCCAAGACCATTATGTGCTCTGAGTGATGGAGCAAGAGGCAGGACTTCTTCTCTGCTGGGAAGCGGAGGGAGAGAGACTGATCTTTGTGTCTCAAAAAAAAAAAAAAATCTGCTGTAGGGAGCCTTTTAACTCACTGCGGCTCTGCAACTGTGAGCCCTTATGAAGAAGATGGGGAGGAAAATAGCAGGAGTTTAGAACAAGACTCTCCTCTGCATCACTGCCCCAATATACTGTAAGGAGGACAAAGGGAAACTGGGATATAAATAGAGAATGACATTTTCCTTGCATTGTCCACAATGAATACATTTGTACATGAACAAAATCGTTGGAACAAGACAACATGCATGCCTGATGTTGAAGAAAAGCTTGTTTGTGCTTAGTACATTGGAGACATTGTTCGAAAATAGTTCATCCTTTTGTAAATATTGCCTCGGCATTGGTGCCAGGGTCACTGTTGCTTTGCGCTATCAGCTGAATAAGTATCAGTCATGCACATGCTGCTGGGAGAAATTTTAATACGGGCACCAGACTTAAAAGGAGAAAATTATCCTCTTAAGGACTGTCCCCTTCATTTGTAGTTAATACTCCCTGCTTTAATCTTACTATACTTTCTTCCAAACTTACCCTGTTTTATTGCACCTAAAGGGTGTTTCATACGTGTCACCAGGAAATAAAAACTTGTCCCACCCCTCAGGCACTGCTAGTGTGTGCAGAGAAAGCAGACATCCTTTTCTGACAAACCCCTTGTTGGAGGAAAACTTGCTTTGCTTTCCATCTGCAGTGATAGAGCTACAGTTAGATCCAGGCTATGCTCCATCCTTGTGCAAAGTGGCTCATGTCAGCTGAGTGGCGCCGCGATGGAAATCTTGGCTCTTTGCTTTGTTTGCTTGTTTTCTGGAAACACATTTACGTGGCAACATTTCTTATTTCCTCACGAAGTTCTGAGAATTCAGAAAAACAAATACTTGTACCACATGCAAAACCAATAATAAAGTATGTTCTGCATCCAGTGAAAGACTTCTTGTATCCCTGAGCAGAAGGCAAATATGATGAACAAGATACTTTTGTATTCATCCCCATACCCAGATTTCTGGCAAGATAAACTACAGTCTGAAACTACAGAAATTGCAGGACCCTCCAGCATTTCACGCAAGCAGGCAAATACAGCTACCCCTCTGACACAGTCAAATGGATGAGGGGAAAGTGAACTACTGACTTGGCCAAAAAGTAGTCAATGGAAAAGCTGAAAATTATACCTTTAAAAAATGTTATGATGTCCAGTCAATTTTGAAAATGTTTCTCTACCTTAAATAAGGTATAGTTCAAGTTCAAACAAGATGTGGCAGCAGCTCTTGTACCAGGTTTACACAGTGTCTGAATATAATGATGCCACACATCCTGAAGATTACTATATTCTGCTACTCTCTGCTTTTGTCTTTATGGCCATGCCCCAGGGTCGAAAAGTGGCACCCTTCAAATCAGGCCTCCAGATTTCACAATTGGAAGTGGGAGTTTCATTAGGCTCCCTGACAGAACGGGGACATCACAAGTGTTTTTCTTGCAGCTTGTGCTGCACCCAGTTTGAAGCTGTGTTGTGCTCACCTACCTTCACCTGGGCAAAAGGGCCAGGAGCTCAGTCTGCTCCTGGCTGGTGGCATAGGGGGCAGGGGACAGGAGTCCTGCTCTGCTGCTGGCTTGCTTGGTGACAGCAGACAACTTCTGAGAGAGCCCTCTGGGAAGGAAAAGGATGGTGGCGTAGGTTGGAACCTAGGGAGGCTGGAACTAGGCACTCCTTAAGGTCCTTTCTGACCTAACCCCTTCTGTGATAGGTAGGCACCACAGGAGTCCCAGTTTCCAAGGAGGTCCATATGTTTTATCTCAACAACTGCTTTTATGCATTTAACCTCTGCCTGCATTTATGGCACAGATGTTCTCTTCTGGGTGTTTCGTGCTCCGACTTGCCCTATTACCACCTTGATTGCAGTTGTGGGGATTTTTTTTGCTATGTTATTGCCTTTTTTTTTGCCATGTTATTACAATAATAAAAATGTCATATTCTGCTATCTCCTAAAAAAAAAAAAAAGGTAAAATAATCTATAGGTCAAGGATGAATGTCCAAAGACTAGTAATTAGTTAATGGAAAAATTACTTCATAGCTGATAATAATGATTTGCTAGAAATTACTCCATCATATGTCACTTCAGGCTTTACTGATAAATACCTTAATGCAGGCAATTTTTATGTCTTCTCCTTCAGGTCTGCCATTCAGGAACTATTTGGAGTTTGTGAAATATTAAATAATTGTCTGCATAACTGTTAAACCTATTTTTTCCCCAGAAGTTATGCTGCAGCCCCACCCAAGCAAAAACATACCTATGCTTTCACACATATAAGAGTCAACTAACAAAGATAAAAAGTACAGAACTGAAAAAAACCACAAAAACAAAACAAAAGACAGGCCACTAAAATTCATGGTTCAGTCTTTATTATTATTATTACTCAAATAATTTGTGGCTACTCTACAAGGTGAGAAATGGACTTGTATTTTCTAGATTGGTTCTGTAGTTTTTGGAACTAAAATGTTGACAAGACTGCTCAAAGCCAACTACACTATGCAGACAGCCTTTTTTGTTTGGAGCTCTGAACACCCTTAGTCCTCATTTCAGTGTAGTTCTCTGCACATTGTCCAGTGCTGCAATGGGGCCAGGATTCCATCCTTTCTCTCTCAATGGTTCCAAAATAGTAAGAAAATCTAGGGGTCAAAGGAGAACAAAATGCTTTTGCAGTAAAGTTAGGTTGACTAGAAATGTGAATTTAAATAAGAACTAGAATGTCTTTCTGTACCATACACTGCAGTGATTTGCTTTCGCATATGGTAGAACTCAGCAGACTTTTGGAGTAAAATTTGTAAATTTCATTCTAAAAAAATTGGAGTAAAAAAGGACCTCCAGCCGAGAAGAAAACAGAAGATCCAAAAGTTGCCATTGTAGAAGTTTGGACTGATTATTCAAAGAAATAGAGAACTAAGTAGTCAAGGAGACAACATATACTAGTCCTAAACAGATAGACTTTCCTCCCTAGCTGCACTCTGCAGTGGGTATAAAGCCTCAGCCTTGTGCCATGTTTCTGGTAAGTGGAAAGGAAGTTTTTCCATATCTTCACAGGACAGAATGATAACAGAAACATTGCAGTACAATGGAGTTATTTCAAAATACTGCTTCTCTCAGTATTGTGTGGTTCCTTGACAGACCATAAATATAAATTTTCAAGAGAAAGCACTGTCAACAAAGGAATGTCCTTTCTTATGCCCTGGGAGTGATTTAAAAGTGAGCAATTTTATTAATAGGCTTCTAGTAGTAGCCTATACAAGGTTTCACCACTATCTTTAGATGACACTGACATCATAAACACGATATATTATTAATTATAATTTACTTTTATCATCCAGGTGTCCCACTTCAGACCAGGGACCTTTCCTCTAGGCTCTGTAAAAATTCATTAGAAATGTGTTTGGAGAGATTAAGATGAGTATCTGGCTACGTCTTGGCCTTGACTGTGAAAGAGCACACTGTCAAGCATCTAAATAACATATTTACTGATGTTCAATTAGGTGCTAGAGAACAAAATTGATCACTATGCTTAAAAATATTTGCTGCCACCTTACAGCAGTGAAAAATGTTACCATCCATCATGCACATGGCAGACCCAAGGGCTGAACACCAGCTCCTGCAATCACCCTCCATGCCTTGTGGGGGAGCTGCTAACTGGATCCAGCCCTGCTTCCTCCTTGGCTTCAGTTTTCCATGTGTACCTGAGGAGCAGGGAACAGGGAAGGCTTTGGAAATCTTAGAACAAAAGCCCTCCAAGAAAAACTGTGCCCTTCCTGCCCATGTTTGGGTAATGGATCCAAGGCCTTTTAACGAGTTCTTGTAAGACAAGTTCCATGTTGTCCCGAACAGCTTTCTGCATTTCATACTTTCCGAGCACAAGTGATCCAAATCACAAATTATATCACAGATGCAATTTAGTCAGGAAACCAGATACTGGAAATCCCATGTACACACTTGCTATACCCTACACATTTGCTTCTTCCCCAGCTGCATCTCTCCAGTGCCCCACTGAGTGAGCACTGGACCTCACAGACCCTCATATCTGACTTGTAAGCTCCCAACTGCAGCTGAAACCCCTACTAGTTTCTTAGCATGCAGACAAGGATTTAATTACATTTTTTACTTCCTTTATTAATGCAAGGGACACAGTCATTCACTTCCACTGCAACAGCCAAGTCCTCTTCTGTACCAACAGCAGCTCCCTGCCTTTGCAGGTTGTGTTGTTGGTACAGGGTCATTAATAAAAGTATTAAATTATTCCCAGGTGCCTCATCTAGGAAACCACGCCAACAGAGTTTGCCATCACATCTCTTTGGCCCAGGGTTTCGTGTGTTCCAGTGTTACAACCCTGGCCACAATGCTCTCTCTTGCTTATTGATTTTTGGCACGGCATTGAACAACTCCTTTACTGTTTTTAATATATTTGATCCACAAGGATAAAAGAGGGGAAGAGAGGTGCAAATGAGGGTCAAAGTATAATCAGACTATTCTACATACTCACCTTCATCACCCCTCAGCATGCTTCCAGCAGTGCCATGGCTATCCTCTTATGCTGTTTCTTTTCCTTTTGGCTTTTCTGAAGGTAGGGGAGAAGCCTGCGAAGCAAACTGTTGTTTTCCTTTAGTACAGTGGGTTTTGTTTGTTGATCTGATATTGGCTTTCTAGCTTGGATTTTGCAATGTTTTTTAAACACAGGAGTTGCCATGCATTTATGCTAAGGGCAGCCAGGCCAAAGGAATGTGCAAGACTTGGAAAGTGGTAGAAAAGTTTTGCACAGCACCATAATAATGGCATTTTTTCTTTTTTCGTTTTCTTTTTTTGTTTGTTTGTTTTTGTTCCCCATCCCTTTCTTTTTCATTCCTAACATTTTGCTTGCTTTTTGAACCACTGCCAAGCAGTGCATTGATGTTTTCATGTAAGCATTTATTAGAACCCCACGATGCTGCTTCGAAGGGGTAGCAGCCAGCTGAGACCCTGTCATTCCCCCCTGTGCATCACAGGGAAGTTATCTACACCGAGGTTCATCTGCTCTTTCATTGCTCCGTTACTCACCCTCACCCTGTCTCCATGATCACAGTAATCTCTGCAGCTTCTATCCATGCCTCTTCACAGAACATTTCTGAGCACGCTGTACAATGCTGGTGGACGGGCTCTGCTATTTGACTCCCATCACGTTAATTTCTGACCTTTGCTTCCTCTCTTTTCATATGGTTTGTCCACGTGAGAAGCTGCCTCTTTGCCTGTGCAGCTTAACTCTTTTGAGAGCCTCAGGTAAAGGATGTCAAATGTCTTTTTTTAATTCCTGTTAAATGTGTCAATGAGATCTCCCCTCCCCACACAGAGGGATTCACGAGCCATCACTTTTCTTTGCAAAAGTTGCCTGTTCTAACCCCTATGTCACGCTTACTTACCCATTTGTTCACTGATTCTTTTCTGTAACTAGTTTACCTGGCTTGGCCATCAGGCCTAGTAGTCTGTACTTACCTGTTCCTTTCTCTAGAGCCATTGCTAAAAATTAGTGACAGTGGGGTTTTCCTCAAACTAATTTTTTGACACAGTTAATAGTGTTTTTACATATATAACCTGTAAGATAGATGCTCTTTTCGGATTTCTTCATTTGAGTATAACTTCAGGTTTTTAAAGGATGTTTTTTAACTTGTAGCAACCTTAACCAAGTTGTTTAGCTATGTTCACACTCTTTTAAGACTTTATAAAACCTACAAAATATGACCAGGCCTTAGCTGGACTGAAAGTGAGGTGTGAAAGTCTTGGAGGAGTAAATTGCAGGATTTAGCGGCTCTTATGCCTATGGTCTTCTCAGAGACACGCTAAAGACTCCAAGAAAATCCATGTTTCATCACCATCTCTGTGAGTGAGCCTCTCCATGAATCCTTTAGATGGAGGTAAAATGGCAAAAATAATTAAGTTATGTTCTGGCTTTCCTAATTTCTGAGTGGGAAAACTTGGTCCTTGAATCCAAGCAGAAAAGCAGTCACCTCAAACAGGATTTTAGAAGTAATCAGAGTTTAAAAGGATGAAAAATTGGGACTGCCCATCAGGAACTTGGATGGGAGGAAGCATGAGATAAAACTGGATAAATATAAAATAAGAAAAACACTACAAAGCTCCCCTAAGAATATATTATGGCACATTAGCCAGACATTTACAAAAAAATACCAAACCTCACTTTTCTACATCAAGTAAATTAGTTGGCCTAATCTGGCTGGACTTCAGGAAAACATTTGTTAGTATGTTACTTGAAAAAAAAAATAAACTAAGGAAGACAGCAATTGCTAAATTAACTCAATATGAATAAGAGCTTGCGAAGTAGTTTGGAAGGGAAAGTCTCAAGCTAGAGGAAAGCTGATAGTGGACTTCTTAAAGAATGATCTTAGACAGATCCTACTAATTATTTTCACTGACTAAGGAATGATCATCTGAGGACACAAAGCTGGGGATACTGTTTGCATGAAGTAGGGCTGGAATATGGTATAACAAAGGGCCCAAAAATAATTTTACGTGATAAGCTTGACTCAGTACCCTGGAACTCTGCATATACCAAACCTAGGAAAAGTTCTTCCATATGGTATTTTCACTACAAAGACAAACCAAGTGGTCATGTTTCTTAGCTGTCCCACAGGCACAGAAGTAAAATATATCAAATAAAACTGCTCTATAAAAATTCTGCAATACAAATGTCATACAGCAAGTTCCAGGGGAAGATTAAAAAGAAACAAAACCAAAACAAGGAAACAAAACATATTTTTGTTTGTTCAGTTAGAGACAGTGATAATGTGACTAAACTTCCAGAAACAGAAAGACCAAAATCCTGTAGATTCTTCTATTAAAAAGTCACTTTTAGATGTTATTCAAGATTGTCACACACCTCTTATACACCCTGATCCCCCTGCAATTTCACAGACATCACCTGTAAACTGGAGATTAACCTGCAAGATCAATAGAAACAAAATAATGTGACATTAAGTCCATCTCCTCTGTTGGTTCTGTAAAAATGTTTCAGAATTTGGTCCCTTGCTCCCAGAACTGTCAAACAAAGCTAGTGCAGGACACTGAGTCAGAAGTGCTGTACAGCTTTCAGAAGGTGTACCTGAAATAACACACTCTGCTGTGCCTGAGGTAACCTAACACTAGAGACAACTCTTTTGTAAGCTAAGTTGGCTTACCAGTAATACCCTGCACCGTATCAGGTGCGTGTGCCAGCTCACGTCCATAGTCGTGCAAAGTGTAGAGATTCCTGGACAAATCTGGACATGCCAGGAAATTCTGAGGAAGCCCATGGCTTGGATGAAACTGATGACACCCTTTTATAAAAAAGCCTTTTGACACCCTTGTAACGCAATACCATTATGATAGTGCAAAGGTCAAGGTCATAACCTAGGAAAGAAGAACTTTCAGCATCCATAAAAAAAGGTTGAGTTGGGTGTTTCAGTCAGTCGTCAAGGCTTTTGAGATGTTTACAGCAAGTACCTCTAATACAAAAATAAATAAATAAATAAAAACATTAGTTGTTGCATATCTAGCAGGGATAGGAAGGTATTAATGTAACCATGAGAGGCCCTGGCAGCAGCTCCTCTATAGCACTGTGCCTACTTCTAACCCTGCAGGTTAAAAGATTTACTGGCAGTGGAGGTGCAAAGGAGGACTAGGGGAACAGTCAGGGAAAAGCACCATTCACTTATGACAGGTATGGCACAACTGGGTTGGATGAACTGAGACTGACCAGAGTTTGGCAGTGACCTAGGAAAGCTCAAGAGGAGACAGACCGAAATGGACTTTGTACTAGACGAGAGAAATGCTCTTCAAACTGAAGTCAAAGACCCTGTAGAATGTGAGAGCCTCAGCTGGTCATGATACATATTCTCTGAAATCTTTAACCACACAGAGGAACAAAAAAATCAGCTGATGATAGGGGTAGCTTCAAGATGGAGCCTGGTGTCTCTGCGTGTTAAGCTGAAGAGTAACATGGCTGCCTGCAATAGAGGATCATGCCCGACTGCAGAGGAGGTCTTCTCCAGCCCTGCTCACATGAAGGACGGAGCTGACTATGAAAGCTCTGATTTTCAAAACATATATCAAATTTACACATTTGTCACCAGCCAGTTTATCACCACCCGCTATCTTATATTCAATAGTGTTACACAAGAGTGTAAATTAACGTGAAGTGCAATCCTTCTAATTATTACAGTTGGTGAACAAATGCATATGCAAGTATCTAATTAGTCACGTTGTAGTTGCCTGTCTGTGGAAATACCCTCTTTGACTATGAAATCATGCTGCCTGCTTTGGCTTATACAATGATGTGTGTTGCTGTGACTCTTGCATAAGGAGAATTAGTCCTTCTGTTTTAATAATACTGCACCATTCTGCTCAATTCTGAGCCCTTAATCTTGCATCACAGTGAAACACTGTAGTAGCAACACATAATTGTCTATTTTTGCAGCTTTCCATTTTGTAAAACATTAGTTTCTGACCTCTGCTGAATGTGTACAGAGGCCTACCTTGACACAATATTAGATTAATCTTAACTGAACAGAGTCCCAGTGTAGCTGTAATAGAAAAAAGAATAAGACTTCACCTACTCGTGAATTCCAGGTTTCAGTCTTCTCTTCTTAGAAGAATGTTATCATTTCACTATGACACATGTGTGGTTTCACAAGTTCTTTTTGTTTTAGACTGAAATGACTTGGCCTTATTAGATCCTTCTAGACCCTTCAGTTTCAGTGGGGTTCCAAGTGCCTCCTTAGCAGTACTGCAAAAGGAAATCCCCTTAAACCACACAAATCCCTGAAAGAGCTCAGGGCAAAACCGAGTGGATCTCTGCCCCGACAGGCAGCGTCCCCCGCTTGTGCAGCACTGCCAGGGATGTCCATGGCAGCTCTGCCCAGAGACCGAGAGCAGCACAGCAGCCTGCACGTTTGGCTTGCTCTGCACGGCCAAAAGGACTCCCGCACCCAGAGCACATGTGCTGTATTTGCTTGATGTTTAAGGGAGCTTATTGATGGGATTTCCAGGGCAACACCATCACTGTGGCCCTTCTGTAATTTACAGATAATGGGCGACGAAACAGAGATGTAATTTGGAGAACTGGGCACGATACAGGGTCATGTTCTCTAAGTCAGGCAAGATCCTTGCCTTTATGTTCAGTTTGTAGGGCTACTGGCTTGTTTCTGAATTAACACTGCTTCATTTATATGAGTGTCAGCAATGGACAGATAAAAAACAAGTTTGTGTCGTTTTAAAAATACCTGGATCTTTTCTCCAGAATATGGTAATTCCTTATCTTATTGCTTATATATAGCAATTCAGATTCCTCCTAATTACTAATTAATTGCACGGTTATTTTTTACCTTCTTCCCCCTCTCCCAACACACAGAAATGTATATAGTTACGTACATGCACATAACGCATACCTCATCAAAATTATTTCAGCATAAATATGAATACCACGAACCAAAAGTTTAACATTCCTGCTACAGTGAAAGATGACTGCCACCTATGGGTAAGAGCTCATGTTAACATATTCAGATAAAATTTTAATATTACTCTTTTTAGTTAATTCAATTTGTAATTATCTAGCAGGACAGAGTCTTGATTCGTTTGCTATATATTTTGTCAATAACAATCACTGCTCATCCTCTGAAAGTTGGGTATGGAACCAACTCACTGAGGAAAGAATATCAACTTCACAACGAATAAAAAAATAGGGTACAATGTTCTTATTTTTCTTATTCTGAATAAAGACAACATAGAAGCACTCTAATCCTCCATGCAAAGAAAAAAGACTCACTGCTACACAGCTAGGCCCAGCATATCAGAAAATGCTGTATTTAACGACTACTACAATTTTAAAGTTTAGCCCTCTCAAGGTTTTAATATTTTCCTTGCTGCTTTCTTTTACTAAATACATACAAATAGTTTAGCTATGCAGTCCCATGAAAATGTGTGTATAATCAGTGTGTTATAGCAATTTTCTTTTCAGAATTTTTCATTTTTCTGAGTAAAATGAAAGCTAAGTAGGGGAAGGGAGGCAGTAGAAAAATATATGGCTTGATTATGTAAGCCTCAATTTTTCTGATATGCAGCATTTACCTGGAAAACTCAAAGGAAAGTACAGACTGGAAAGCCAAACTTATTTTATCAAAATACTTCTTTTTTGATTCAGCTTTCAGGTACTTAAAAGCAAACAGCCTGACAATTCTGTATATCCGACTATGAAAGAGAAAAACACTCAATTACGGTTGCTATACTATAGTAAACTGCATTAAAATGGACATCACTATCTGTTTCTCAGAAATAGCATACGTAAAAATAGCTGGAAGTCTAGCAAATTAATGCAAATATTTCAGTTGGGGAAAAAAATCATTTTGCTCTGATAAACAGAAGCTAATTGTAGGCATTATATTTCTCCCTTTCGGGGCCAGGGTATTTCAGAATGAAATGCGATGGAACTCAACAAAAGAGAAAATTATATTAAAAGAAATAGCAACTAATACAAACTAAGAATAAGTCTAATACTAATTTTCTTTAAAATCTCCCTTTTAAAGTAATCTTAGTCCCAGACCTTCTCATTCGTATTCTACTTTACTAAATATGATCATCAGCCCGTCCGAAAAACCTGAAATCAATATTACACTAGTGCTTACTTCATAGGTTTTCACTAATTTTTTATTTCTAAAACTATGTTATAAACTTACAAAATGCTGTAAAAGCGGTCAGTAAATGTCGCTCAAATATCTGAGGTTCACACATCAGCATTTCGTGCTTGCTTTCCGACGGCATGGGAACCCTTTATAATCTTCATAATTCAGACGCTTGTGGTAAAATCTTTGTGCTTCATAGACAAAATCATCTTGTAGGTAAAGGAAATGCTCCAAAGAAATATGTAAGTCATGTATTTTCCTGACGTATTTCAGACACTGCAAAAAACAGCATTCTCCAATTTACTTCCTTGTGTCCACTTTGGCTACCAAATCACACTGTCGACTATCCAGTAACATTTCCCTGCATTTTCAAACCACACTTTAAACTTAAACCGTTTAGTCCCCTTGGATGGGAACTTCATATCAGGCAAAAATTACTCCTTATCATGTTTGATGAATCCAGCTTAAAATAAAATACCAGAACTGCATGAACATCTGCGACAAATTACTTGTTTCAGTCATGCTGCTCTCTCTTATTTAATCTCCCACTGGAGAACAATTTTGTAGGTATACTATTTTACAGTGCAGACCTCCTCCACCAACCCACTGCTTGCAAAAGGAATTTAAAAAAAATATTTGCCATGTGTAATAACAAAATCTGAACATAGTTGAACCTTTTAAAATAATAACAAGAAAATGGAAATAAACAAATAAGCTAGTACCTCAAATTTAAAAGAGCATCAAAAAGGTAAAAAAAGATCAGAAATATGACAGAGGATCCTTAAACTAATAGATCTATTAATGGAATATGAAACAAACCCTCCTTGCCTGGTGACACATCACTGAGTTACTACTTGTATACTTCTACAAGTATAAACGGAGAGCAAAATTTTTCTATATATAGTCAGAATGACAAATGTTGAGATATTTCAATTTCAGAATCTTTAAAACTGAGGCCTTCTTAAAGGACAGGACACTCAAAAAGATCTACATGATAACGGAAAACCCAGACAGGTTTCTCCTGATTTTTTGCCACCGATGATCTCGGTGTTTCATAAAGGGAAAAAAACCCCACAAGTCAGGCAGTGTTCCTAAATCTCTGAAGTGCTTGTTGTTAATTTTATGCCTTTACAAAAAGATGAGTAAAATTCTACTTCTCAGGTAAAGAAATATAGAAGGTTGTATCATAGCTTTAAAAAAATGATTCTTTCTGTTCTATATAGATGTCTCATCAACTTCACTTGAATGCTCCCCATAACACAGATTTTACTTTAAATAATAGTACTTAATGCCCATATGGATTTTTTTGTTACCTAATAGCTTTGCTAGATTGGTCATGGATTTTTTACTGTGCTACGTATTTTTTCAGTACTTAGTTATGTGCCTGCATTTTTCAACAGACGTTCAAAATATTACTGCATTCTGGTCCATTCCACTGTGTTTTGACACTGAAGTGCATTCACATATTCATAATATAAAATGCTTATAGACGCACCTAAACAAAAAAACAGATTACCGTGCGATATATTGGAATGAATGGGACATCCTTCTAATGGGGGAAAACCTGTTCGTTCATAATAATTCAATTTAAAGCTGGGAAAGGGAGCAGTGCACCTGGAACCAACTCAGAAATGCAAGGAGATTCCAAAAAAGTCTGCAGTTACCTTGTTTTTTTAAGTAACCATGCAGAGCTGACAGCTATTAGCAGTAGCAAGGACTTGCATAATGAGGACTTGAAGGAAGGCTTAGTACTATCCATGCTGGAGTGATTTAAAGAGAATGAAGGCACGTATTTCTTTATGATGCATTATGTAACAACACAGAGGGCACTCTGAGGCATTCAAAAAAATACGGGGACCCACATTTGATCTTGTACTTCTTATTTATCACACAAATATTTAATAGTGTTTATAGCGTAAGGCTTATGAAACACCTAACATAGGAATGTTATCTGGTACAAATTAGTTTGAAATGTTTCAATGACATATTTTATGTTTTGTACATCTTTAGGAAAATATAATTAGGCCCTATAATTCATTTGCTTCAAACTTCTGCAATACATGCAATCTCAGATAAAATAAAATTGTCAAAATCAGTGATAGCTGGACCTTCTGGTTCACATTAGTGTGAAGAGAAAACTGCTGTTGAGCTGACACATTGATAGATTACGAGTTCTGCTGAAGAATAGCTAAAAATGGTGATTCAATCTTGTCGCTACTATATAAGAAGAATAACAGAAGTGGAGATGGTACTCATGATATCATGTCTTTTATCAAAACCCTAAAGGGTTCTGGTGCATCGAACACATTCTCTTCCTGAAAGCTTTTGGCTCTAAAAAATGACTGTGTAAGAAAATGAAACTAAATTGGCCTGTTAAAAAAACCAAATCATTTGTGCCCTAAATTTATTTAGACATTAATATAAAGAGCAGAGTGTTAAAAGACTGTCTTTGGGAGGGAGGTGGAACGGTGTCCTTTCTCTTTCTCTCTCTCCCCCCCCTTTTTTTTTTTTTTACAGTAGAGATGCTGGTCTTGTAATGATGAAATGGAGAGCTAGGAGGATTATGAAACACAAGTAACATGAAGGGCAAATCTGACAGAAAGAGAGGGATAATATTATTCTAATTATTTAAAACTTAGCTGGGTTTAGTTCCTTCACTAACTTAAACCAATACAGCTCTCCTGAAATCAATAAGGTGATACAGATGTATCCAAGACATATCTAGCATGTATGATAATGCAAATCATCATCTTCTGTTAGGACAGTAAACATAAGCACATCTGTATAATCATCTTTTCTCAACAGCTCCCTTAATCCTCAGATATGCAAAAGAGAACTTTTAAAAGAGGCACCTTAAGTACTTCTGCTATTCTACCCCTGGTCCTCCGTTGATCTGAACCTTGTGAGGTCATTTACGCTGAAGTGAAGTTAGATTTACACACTGACTTCTGTGCCTCAGTGCTTCATACTTCCCTGTGCTGCTGCAAATCACCACGGAAGGCTCAAGATGGAGGGAACAGGGCTTGGGTGGCTTGTGCCTTCCTCCCCCAAACATCACCAAATGCTCCCGGCGCTTACTTCTGATGCATCCAAGGAGTTCTGCAACAACAGAAGGGAAAACAAGGCTTCACAGTCCTCATCCTTCACTCAGAGGAATAACAGGTAAGTAGAAGGAGGAAACAGAAATACAGGGGAGAACGGAGGGAACTATTTCTTATTAGAGGCTCCTCTTTCCCTAATGGAAAGAAACCTTGACAGAGATTTCATCACATTACAAAGATATAGACAGGCAGGCACCTCAGATTTCTGATAACTCAGTGGGTTTGTTCACGGAAAGATTAAGCATTCATTTGGTTTTTATTTTTACTTTTACTGGGACCTCTAAAGTAAGTATTTGCAGCTTGTCCTGCAATAATTAATGTTTCATGTTGCATAGGAATTTCTTATCTTATAAAAAAATAGCTCTTCAACAAAACTGTGACTGAAGCTGTGTTCTTAATTTGAGGAGGGATGGAGAAGAAAAGCAGCAAGGCAAGAAGTTTATCACCCTGCTCTGAAATGTAGGGAGAACCAGAAACTGATATTTAAAAAAAAAAAAGCCTCAACCCTGTTCTGTGTTTTGCCTACAGTTTTTACACTCGCATTTGCCTTTTGAGTATGCAGGCCGACATCTTTAGGATATTCAGGCAACGTATTAACACATTGTGGATACGGGAAAGAAACAAGTCGGAAATATTTGGAGGGTGTGAAGCAATAAACAGTAACCAAGCAGTAATGTTTTACGCAATGCTATTACGGCTTGAGAGCAAATAGATTTATCCATTCTCCTTTCAAGCTTGTAAGCTTGGTAACAAGTGAAATGGGTTAAATTTTCTGAGTTTGGAACGCAATTGGTTTATGTGTGTTCCACAGTGCTACGCAGCTCTCAAACGCAGGAGCTCTTGCGGCAGAAAGTCTGCTTTTAGGACAGGCCCTGGAGTGGGAGGCTGCGGCACGGCATGGGGAGAGCCAGGTGAGGCTGGCGGGGCAGCGGCGGGGGATGCGGGACCCGGCAGGTACCCGGCCAGCCAGCCAGCCAGCCCGCCTTACGTAAGGGCTCCGCTTTCGCCAGGCTACATCTCGCCGCCGCGCAGGAGGAGAGGCTATTCCATCTCCCCGTGCAGCCCAGTCCCCTGTGCCAGGCCCGGTATCCGCACCCTCGCGGTTTGGTTTTCAATTTATTTTTTTTCCCTTTCCTTCTCTCCTCTCCGAACAGCACATCTACACATGTAGTGGCGTTTACCTACTCGCTGGCGCCGCGGCTGCCGCGCAGCCCCTGTGGGCGCCGGGCGGGCACCGCGCAGGGTCCCCGGAGCGCTGCCGAAGGGGAGCCCCGCGGTGCCGCTCCGGGCGCGGGCCGGCTCCGGGCGGGCAGCACTCCCTCCCGATCCTGCTTCTGCTCCTGCTCCTGCTCCTCCTCAGCGGCGGCGGGAACGCTCCGCTCCGCGGCCAGCGGCGGGCAGCGTCCATTGCAGCTCGGCGGGTCCCGGTCCGGAGTCCGGGGGCTCCGGCAGCCGGCGCCCGGCCCCCGCTCCCCTAAGCACCGCTGGCCAGGTGCGTTTATTTCTCAATCCCGTCCGCTTCCCGCAAATCCACCGTCTCTGCGGCCGCCGAGCCTCGCCAGCGGCCCGGCCAGCCCGCGAGTCGCCACCGATCGCTCTCCCCTGTCTCTCTGTGTCTTTCCAAGCTCTCCCCGCGGAGGAAGCAGCGCGGCGGAGCCGCTCGTTTTGTGTGTCACCGCCCGGCAGACGCCGCCGGCGGGGCGACTAAAACAAAGCGGAGAACCGCCACTTTCCACTACTCTCCCTTTCCCGCGCCGAGCACCGCGGCTGGCTGCGAGAGCTCGCCTGGCAGGGATGAACCCGGAGCGGATCGTGGGGGAGGGGGGGTAAGAAGGAGCGCCCACCCGCGCCCAGAGCCCCGCAGCCCCCCGCTGCCCCCGGCGCGCCCCGGCGCTGCCCGGCGCACCTGCCAGCCCGCCGTGCCGCGCTGTATTTCCCTCCCTTAGCGACAGGGGAGGGGCGCGGCGGGCGCGGCCCCGCCATTGGTGGCGCGGATCGGCGCGGCGCGGGCACTGGCTGCGGCGGCCGCCAATGGGCCGCGGGTATCCGGGCGGCAGCAGGCTGCGGAGCTATTTCCATCCCGGCCGGTGATGTCAGCGCGGCCGCCAAGGGGGCGGCGGGCGGGGGCGGCCGCGCCTGTCAGCCCGCGTTAGCTGCAGGGTGGCCGCCGCCCGCCCGCGGGAGCGGGGCGGTGAGCCAGAGTGGCCGCCGCACCTGCCGAGCCGTCCCACCCTGCGGGACTCGCAGCACCCGCTCCCTTTCCTTGCTAACTACAGATGCGGGTCAGTTTCGGGGTGCTGGCAAGGGGTGCTCTCGGTGGTTGTGCGAGCGCCGCGCTAAGCCCGCCCTCGCCGAGAAGGCGAAAGGGCATCTCTCTGCGTTAAAAATACTCCTGCAAATGTTCAGCGGGAGAGGTGCCCTCGCTATACTTTATTTGTGCTCTGTGACGCTGGGCCCCTCAGCTCAGGAGGGGCACTGAGGTGCTGGAGCGAGCCCAGAGAAGGGCAATGAAGCTGGTGAAGGGTCTGCAGTACTAGTCTTATGAGGAGCGGCTGAGGGAGCTGGGGATGTTTAGCCTGGAAAAGAGGAGGCTGAAGGGTGACCTTATCCCTCTGCAACTCCCTGGAAGGAGGCTGTAGCCAGGTGGGGGTCGGTCTCCCAGGCAACTAGTGACAGGGCGAGAGGACATCCTCTGAAGCTGCAGCAGGGGAGGTTCAGGTTGGACAACAGGAGGAATTTCTTCACAGAAAGGGTGATTGGACGTTGGAATGGGCTGCCCAGGAAGGTAATGGAGTCACCATCCCTGGAGGTTTTTAAGGAAAGGCTGGGCAAGGCAATTAGTGCAATGGTCTATTTGACAGGGTAGCATTAGGTCATAGATTGGACTTCATGATATCAGAGGTCTTTTCCAACCCAATTTCCAACCTTCACCCCTTGAAGGCACACAATTTGCCTCTTGGTGTCCCAGGGTTGCCTGAGGTTGCCTCAGGTTTTGATCCTGAGGGACTGCCATAGGTGGGAAATCCTGAGCTGATTTAAAGATGCATATTTGGGTCATGAAGCACACCAGCAGTAGCTATAGTCACCTGGTTGATTTTCCTCTTCCATTTCTGATTCTAGTCATAGCAGGTCCTGTCCTGTGGGTCACAGGGAAGGCTTTTGGATTCTAAAACCTGAGAAATGTTTCTCACCACAAATGTTCTGTTTTTTATTGTCTCCCCAGCACAGCAATCGCAGATGGAGCTGAAATGATGTTAGGTTACAACAGAAGATAAGCAAAGCCCAGATCCAAATGCACTGGTCTGTCTTGGCAGAAAATGTAAATTGTGTTGTGCTTCAATATGCCGGAGACCTGTCCTGGAGCTCATCTGGTAGCCTAACAACAGCTGAAAAGTGGGATTAAAGGTGAGTTGTTTGACCCAAGGCATTTAATCATCCTGCCTGCAGTCTGATGCCCACTACCCTGATAGTTCCACAGTTCTTTCCCTAAAATGTGACCCAATCTGATCCATGATGTGACCAAATGCAGGCATCTTCTTTACACAAAGGTGTGACACTCACTATGGGAGCACACATAAACATCAGGTAACAGACTGCAAGATTTTCTCATTTTGCAGATGGATGTGTGCTGTGACAATAGCTATTTTGGCCTATGTAACTACATGCACTTTGGTTGTCCCAAGATGTGTGCTCAGCTATGTGGCTCTAGAAGGGCATATGGAAGTGATTCCCTAAAAGCAGTTCTGTGGTGTGGAAGCTGAATGCACAGGAGGTCACTGAGCTAAACATTGTTGGTGCCAGAGAAGATTTATCATGAGGAAATTGGGACTGGAAGCCAGGAGCAAAAAAGGCTGCTGAAAACGAGAGAACTGAAGCTCTCAATGGTCTCCCAGACAGGACAGTGGGAACAAACAGCCTATGTTGTTTCATGATGGAGCTTCATAAATTCAGTTGGTATGAGAGGCCAGGTTTGACCTAGGACTTGACAATTAAAGCTGGAGTGGGGAGTTGGTACACCCAAGGAAGGATGAAAAGTCCTTACTGTTAGATGTGAAGAAACTGTCATTGAAACCATGTTTCTTTGCTGTGGCAGGATATGGCAACAGAGGTAGGGGACAGCAGGGGAAGGCTGGTCATGGAAGTGGCTTCTGCAAGGGTATGGGATGACATAATTTGGCATCCTCAAGATGAAACTGGTTTACTTCTAAGGACATTCTTCCACTGAGAGTCAGATGGAAGAATGCAAGAACCCCTTTTAGGAACTGATTCCATGTGCCTTTTCAGTACCCTTGGCATTTCCTTGTTTTCCCTATTTGGGAAGCTGCTTGGAATAAAGATTAACTGCACTCAGTGTGTTGTTTATGTATTTGTCCATCCATGCTGCACTCCAGATTTTCTGTGAGTTACTGCCAAGGCTCAGGAACAATATTTTTTGTTGTTTCAGTTGAACTTTTTCCCCATGGTCCCTGGCTGTTACTTCCAGGGTGACTAGAGGAAGTGTTGCTTTCCTCTAAAATATCAGATCAGGATTAATGAGAGATGAAAAGCTGGGCAGAGGTGTTCATGGTAGTCCTGCTCCTGACTTGTGTATCTTGCACAAATGGTTGGGACTAATTTGACTGGAGAAGAAATTTTTCTCTAACATGGGCTGTTGCTTTGGAGGGGGTGGAAAAGGAAGGGGGAGGCATTCACATCCCTTGGCAAGATGGAATGTGGTTCACTTTGTAAAACTAATTTCAGTGTCTGGGGCAGGAACTGCTGGGATGGACAAAGCCCTGGCCCTAGAGCAGTATATACTTTGTTTGGGGAGATAGAAGGTGTTAATATAAGTGAGTGGAAGATGAATGGATCTTTCTGGACTGCACAGCTATGGCATAAACTTACTGGAACAGAAAGGAATGTGATGAGTTCATATGGTCCATCTCATAATTTTACTACCATAAAGCAAGATTCAATCTCCCCATCTCTTTCCTGGTAAATATAAAAATTATGCAAATAAGGGATGAAATTTTATAACCTCCCCAGGCATGTCTTCAAGTGCTCTGCTTTCCTTAGCTTAGGACAGTCTTCTGTTGCCTCCAATTAGAAACTCCTTATGTGCAGTTTCACTCAATTACTTCTTGTCCTATCCATAGAGAACACGTTTTCCTTCCTTTTCAACATAGAAGTTACATATTTTGAAGATTATCAGCATATGTACCTTCAGTCTTCTTTTTTTTTTTTTTTTTTTCCTTTTCATTAAGGCTAACCATAGTTGTAATATGTTCAATTTTTGATTATCAGTAGTTTTTTCTAATTCTCTTCATATGACCCTGGGAGACTACAGTCCCTAATCCCTCCTCACTTAGTCCTACATATCTGCTTAAGAAAGGTCTGGAGAAACAAGTCTGATAGTTATGTCAACATTTCCTCATAGTCTGATTTTTTATATTTTTTTTTCTCCTAAACAACTGTGGTGAATGAACAAAATTAATGGCAGGTAAAATTTGCAGCCTCTGGGAAAGGAGCACACACTGCAGGGGAAGACGGATGGTGCTGAAGTGGTGACATCAGCTCTAAAGAGAAAGATAGGGACAGCTGGGTGCAGCTCCATTGAAAAGAAAAATAAAAAACCCTTAAATTTTAGGATGCTTAAGGAAAGAGCATGTTGAATAATGAGCAATAAAATATTACTGTAAATGGTACTCACTGGAAATTATGCTGTGTTGCAGCACCTCAGGTTCAGAGTTTTACAGGGTGTGCAAAGATTGCTGTTAAAGCTGGATGAACTGATGCACAGAGAAACTAGGAGGCATGTGAGTAACTGAAGCTCAGACCAAGGCAGAACTTCTCTGGAAATCTGCCTCCAGTCTCAACACTGCTTCATCCTGGCCAGTCTTTAGAGATCATTCCTTCTTCAGACTAATGATATGTAATACCCTCATTTTTTCCAGTTAAGAACACATTTTGCAGAAGGGTCTGTAACACTGCATAGGATTCAGCTGAATTCAGGCTACAAGATGGGGTCACTGCAGTCCTCTGATTTAAAATATCTCTGATAAAAATCTTCTTTTAAATATTCTGGTCAGGACTAGTGAAGCTTTTCAATTTTTAAATGTGTTTTGTGTGGAAAATCCCTCTGTTAAATAATTAGCAAGTGCTCTGAGCATTACTGCATATTTTATATTTCATCTGCCTGGAAGAAATGGACAGTTCTGTTGCTATAGATTAACCACAATTTATTTTGTAATACTCTGGCTGCTGGAAGAGAGAGACTTCTTAGTTTACTTCCTTCACATCCGATTATTCAAGGAATGGGGCTGAACAGAAAAAGGGTTTAACCATAACTTTTCTATTCCCAGTCCCAGCAGACATTTGAGTTCACAAAGAAAAAAAATCTGCACAAGCTGAAAATGTGAAAACCAGAGACTCGGGGATTCAACAGTATGCAGGATTGCAGTGATGGATCTTATTTCCTTGGCAGACACTGGCTATGATGGTTTGTTTATTTTACCTTTGACATAGCCTTATTCCACATTTCAGTGTAATTTTTTCTCAGGCAGCAAAAAAAATATAAAAATCATTGCTGCAGCTGCTGTTGCATGAATTAATCCTAGGTACCAATGGACACTAATTTTGTTTAAAATTAAGAATTTGCCATGAAAACCTGTTCAGATTTAACCTTTTCCTCACAGAAATGGAGTTTAAATTATTTTTTTTCATGGAATTAAGGATAATATCACCTTTTAATTCATTTTGATGATCAGATCTGTTTTCCTCAGGCTCTTTGAACAGCAGGCTGTGTCAGAAGTGTGGCCTTCGCTCTACTGTGGGCAGTTCTGAATATCTCAGGGCACTTAGTCTACACCAGTAGTCCTCAGAAAGCAACACAGCATGGTAGCTGTCACATCTGTTTTCCTAGAAAGTTATTTTGTCCTGTTTTCAAGGCAAACTCTGAATTCTCAGATGATTTTGTATCCCTAGCACTTCAGCTGGCAGCACTATTCCTGAAGGAAAAAAATGCTTCAATCTTCATGTGTGTTGGACCTAACAGCCCTCCTGACAGTCAGTGGGAGGCTTTAGTATGCCAAAAAATGCAGACTTGGGGTTCTCAGCCTGAAGAAATTTTCCTAGATTACAGAATCCAGACAAATGTTGATTAACGAAATGTACCTACAACACACAAAAGTTCTCTAAGAGTATAAGCTAACATGCCAGTTTTCTTCTCTGGTAGTAGGAGTTCAGATGCTTAAGCAGTTGTCTTCTGAATTTCACAGCTCTTGCTTAAGTGTCTGTTGCAGTTTGTTTTCTAAGCTATGTTATACAGAAAGCCATTACCTGCACATACTGTCTCTGCAAGCACTGGGGCTCAGTCAGATATCTTGCCCACATCAGTTTCTTCTACAGTGTTGCCTGTTTAGCACTTGCAACAAGCATCCTGTAAAGCCCTTAGAAAAGTCTCTTCCAGCTTGCCGGAGACAAATGCGTAGGATGCTGATGACCATCAGGGAGCATAAAGAGGATGGTTGCAGTGGTACCTGGTGGTGTGTTAAGGGCCAGATCCCTAGACAGGCTAACAAAGGATTGCAGGGAAAAAAATTAAGAGCTGGAATAAAACCAATTCTCCATTCTGGCAATCAGACTGGGGAAATGCATGTTTCCTTGCAGCCCTGCTGCAGCTTGTGAAAGCTCTTCCATCTCCAGAACACTGCCAAGACTGATGCCAATGAAAATAACACGCAGAAACATTTTTAACATTTATGCCACTCATTTGCAATTCAAGTATGGGGGACTGCTTGTGTGCTGAAATGCAGGGAAGCAGAATAGAACAGACCAATCTGTTTATGAAGACTGGAGGGGTTATTTACCATCACTGAGATTAAGAGAATTTTTTTCAATGTTATTGATCAGTATTTCTAAAACGGCATTGAAATGTAGCTTTCCTGTTGTGATAAAGTTGAATGACTACCATCATGATACTTTGTTAGTAGCTTGGGACCACATATCAAAAGGCAGGTGACACCAAAGAAGTCTGTAAGAATGTGTCCAAAATAGCATAAGGAGGAACTTTATGTAGTATTTCCTAGGTAAAATGTTCCTAAGGCAGCGTAAAATTTGACTTTATTCTTTCATTAAACTTACTTATACATATGTAACAAAGTCTATTTTTTTTTTAAGTGCTGGCTTGTTTAGGCAACTACTCTTAGGTTTGGGATGAAGTATAGCGTGATGTGATATCATGTCAGTAGGCAATATTAATCTCTGCTTAATTTTCCATAAAGGGCAGGGTACTTGAGAGGAATGTCCTGTTACAATCCTCTGTAATAGAGGGGGAAGTTTGTCAGCTGAATTGCCCAGTTTGTGGATTATTTTTGTTTTTAAAAGTTATCTATCACATTTTGGTGTTGTCTTTCTTCTCCTCACAATCCCCAAAAAACAGATGATTCAATAGCTCGGATAAAATTTAAGTTCAGAGATGACTCTTATAGTAAATACCAGCTTGACATTTAATATAAATTCTTGCCTAAAATATCTGCAATAAAGCTTAGATCCTATAGGTATGCATATGTATGTACTGGTACAAGAGGCTGATCTAGGTGGGGGTTAAGCACCATGTTCCAAAAAAGCAAGTCCATGTAAACCACTCATCACCTCTTCATCATCTGAGCATATGCACACACCTACCATTTTTGTGACACTGTTTTAATCCTGTGTGGAATGGACTCATGAAGACAACTGCATCTTTAGCATACATGGAAGCTTACTGAGCTCAGTACAGAGCTATTTCCAGTCAAGAATGCATAACAGCAGAGATGGTTATTGTCCACCCCTCTTCTAATGGCCAGCTAATTAGGATAGAGGACATGCTGAGGAAATCAGACTTTCAGCACCCTCAGACAACAATTCCTCCTTACTGGATGACAGATCTCACCTTAGTGGCATGAGTGGAATAATGACACATCCTCTTCCATGGTTTTCAGAGTTGATTTATACCCTCTGCCATGCTTGCATAGGACTGTTTTTTTTTCTATAATCACTTAAAATGCTATGCTCCTCTGGTTTCTGTGGAATTTGTGATTTGTAGTAAGGAAAGGGATAATTTTAACACTGGAATTGAAATTGTGCCTGACTCCTGAGTAGACAGAGAAAAATATCTCTAGTGCTATTTCCTTAGGTCTTTAGTTTCTAAGATATAAAATGTACGTCTTTGCTCTGGTACACATACTCTGTACCTCAGCTTCTCTTGCATCCTTTGAATAATTATTCTGTTAGGAGCTGTAAGTCACACAGTGCTTTTCAATTCATGCAATTCAGCATGCAGGAAAAGTGCATATCAAATTTAGGGACTGAAGTGGAATCATCAACCATTCGCAAGGCAACACTGGCAACAAGGAGCACTCACAGCTTCTTGTCCTGATCAATACAGAACACCAGGCAGCTACTGGGTTAACTTGTCCTAACTCAGAGCAGAAGCCCCTGGAGTTAATCCAGCGTTACTTAATTGTGTCCATGTCTTTGATTGGTGTCTTGTTTTGGTTTTGGTTTTCCAAGGGCATCATAACTCATTTGCACAATCCCTAGTCCATAATGAATATACATACCGGGATTTATAACAGGTAAATTAAAGGAGATGTGCTCATGAGACAGTGAAGCACACAGTAGTACAAAGGATAAGGAATACCCTTTTCATTCTGTCTGATAAGAATGATCACTTAGAGCAGGATCTAATTTTAATTTCTAAGTTATCCAAATACCTGCATCGAAAAAGGAAAACAAAAAGAAAACAGGTCATAATGGGTAGACTGGAATCACAGGTGCTTTGGTATCTTGCTTTTGTACCTTGCATTCAGTACCTGGTAGATTACCTACGGTACCAAAGTACACAGGATTTATAAAGATGTTGTTGAAGAATGTGACAATGTAGGCTGTAGGAGACAGTAAGAAAAAAACTGGTCCCACCTAATCTTTTGCCTCAATCTTATATGACTTTTTCAGAGTAAGAAAAACAAGTCCTCTTAAGCAAGTCGCAAGTCAGCTGCTGCTCAGAAAAAGGGGTGCACATCTGGATGGCATCCTTAAAAACTGAGAGCCAAGAAGTTGTGATCCGCTGCAGAGAGCTGAGGGCACATGTTAGTCTTCAGATTAATTTAGATGAATTTAATTTATCAGTAAATCAGCTATGATAAGATGTTGGAGTGAGATAACCAGGTTGTAGCTGTGAGTGGGAATAATATTCACAGCAGAACAAGCTGGTTGGGTATGTGAAGAAGCATGTTGCTGGAAAATCCTGTGAGACACTTCATACTAGCAGTATCATATATTAACTTGTGTCACATGCTGTTGATCAGGCAGAATTCAAATGCTGAAGAGACTGAGCTGTGGCAGAGATTCTGGCTTTGTGTAATTGTCCAACAACCCAGTGTAGAACACTTGGTAGCATCTTAACCTCTACTTTCTGCTTGTTATGACTACATAGTGCTGTTTCATGGCAGTTTTGGGGTTATTTGAAAGACTCTGGAGAAAGGAGCCTGACTGGCATACAGAATTGAAATAGACACAGCAACTGCTGGAAGATGCAAAAGGATTCATAGGGGAGGAGAAGAGTAAAGGGCAACAGAGAGAAGCAGAAGTGAATAAGCATGGAGTGCAAAGATGTGCAAAAAAACAGAGGTGTGCCATTATGGTATAGTTTAAGACCCTACCTAGGGGTGAAAGGACCTGTGGGAAGCTGAAGAGTGCATCAGTGTTCTTTGCTTAGCATGGCAGACCTGTTTCTCTAATTATTTTATCTGTGGTATTTCTAGAATAGAAGTAATGTGCAACCTACACAGCAACATGGAGACAAGCAGTAAAGGCAGTTCAGCTGCAGATGCTGATGCCTGAGGTCCCTCATAATCCAGTATGTAGCCAGCAGGAGAGGATGAAGCATAGTAAAGGAGAGGAGAGCCATAGTGCACTGGGTTAACAGCTGTCAAACAATAGTTTTCTAGGAGTTAGCTTGGGTTAAAGCTCTTCAGACCTATTTGCCTGGGGCAAGCCTCCAGGCTGGAATGCTGTTAGGAATTTGTAGCTTAAAGCTCCTTGGCAGCAGTTGCCATTTTTCAGCATTTGTGGCAGTGGAGCAGGTTCCTGGGAATGGTAAGGGAAATCTCAGAAGGTATTTGTGAGGCACCTGAGAGATGTGTGTAGGGATGGGGAGGGAATCTGGCAGAAGTCAGCCAGGTGTCATGGGTCTGTGGCAGACCTGGCAAGGAGGGGGAGGCTGTACTCTCTTTTCCTTCTCTCAACCTGTCCACATCTTTTTCTCCCCAAGGGTGGCTCCTCATGTTCTTGGGAGTTTGCAAATTTTTCCAAAGCCCACGACTGTCTCCTTCCCACCTTAAGGCTGTCTTCAAGTCAATTCTACCTAGTAAAACCCCTCCTCAAGGCTTTGCTGTAGCCTCTAATTATACTCTGCTGAAAAGAAGAGGATGCTGGTGTGACTCCTGTTAAGGAGCAAAGAAGGGCAGAAGGTAGGTGAGAATTATTTAGGCCAGAACAGCAGGTTCTGTCTCCCAAGTCACAGACAGAGTCCCTTACAGTCTTCAGCTGTCCCTACTGGGCTGATATCGCTTGAGTAGTCACACTGATGTCAGAAGCCTGCACTTCAGTCGTTGTTATGTTGCTATGTAGTTGTCAGGGCTGTACCTTTTGGTAGGTAAAGCAAAATCAGGCAAGTGTCATTAGGAAACCATGACTGGTAGAAGTAGCAGAACTAACCTAAGACAAGAACACTTGCCCAGTGACTTGTTACACCTGTCATCAAGCAGTGCTTTAGGACAGACCACCAACCAGTAAAGATCAGCCAAGCTGAATTGTGGTCTCTACCTCATAAAACTCATCTACCTCAATCTGAAGGGCAGTAACAGAGCTCTACCTTCAGGTGCATCTGGGACCAAGCTTGTGTAGCTGGAACCAGCACAATTAATGCTACTCTTCCTGATTACTGACAATTGCTGGTCCTGTCAGCAAGGAAAGGGGAAGTAGAGAAAGCCACTCTTCTGTAACTTTGTGTCCTTTGCATTATTAATCACTCTTTAACAGAGGTAATGAATAGCCACACTTCTTCCCACAAATCCAATTATTGCATAATAATTAATGTGTGCATTTAGCCCATCCTGACCTAAACCACAAAATGCTGAAGTCTCTCATGTCAGTTCAAGACTGCCTTGTAGGTTTCTAAACCAGGATCAATTAATGGTAGGTAATTCTTGCACACTCTCTCCAAACTCCTCTCCCAGTTTCTGCCCTTTCTTTTTAAAGTCTGGTTCCTAGTGCAGTGATGGTCAGGCAGCAATGGCCATTGGATACATCAGGATCACAGCTCAGTGCAAAGAGACCTAATGGACACATTAGCCTCAACACCTTTGGGTGTATATAGAGGTTACAGTTATGCAGCTTTGCATCTAGTTTAAATGAGCAACATTCAGTTGCTAACCAAATGTGCATGGGTGGAATAGAACATTTTCCTCTTCATTCCAGATCTGTTTTCTCTCCAAACTAGAATCTTGGCCAGTTGACCTATCCACCTCATTGATAATGTCCTCTGTCTCCTAGCATAAATAAACAGCTGTATGTGTTTCTTGCAAGTTATCCTGACTTAGATGACTAATGATCTCTTCATTCACATATTACCTTTGGTCTTCTTGGGGTCCTCATATCCATGTAGTGTGTAAAACTGGACCATTCTTCCCCTAAGCTATCCCTAAAATAGTTCAATCTTCTTGAACAACTGAAACTTTTCTCGTTCCATAGCTTTATTAATGAAAGATAAGTTTCAGTGGTTGGAGAAGCATTTTGTTCTTGCTCCTGGTTTTCAAGGAAGCTGGTTCCTAGTTTTGCTCACACGATTCTTCCATACTACTTTGTCTATCTGAGTTTCAACTTATGCTTCAAAATGCTTTCTTTCTCACTAGTCTTGAAGTCTGAATAGTGCTTTACAAACATGTAAGGTAGGCCATTTTAAATGTTATCCTTCTTTCAGTCACTCTCCAAAACTATGTCAGGATGGGCTTATCATGGCTGGAGTTTAGTTGCAGGCATTCTCGTATTTACACTCACTATAATAGCCACACCTTCATAAATGCCATCTCTTTCTGCATCTACCTTTGTCCTAATAATTAAAATGCAAAATATTTGTGACCAAGAACATTGTCATATTGCTCTGTACTTAATTTTTATTAAAATTGGCTTATCATTCATGACTGGAATTCCTAGGTGCTACAGAAATACTAATTTATTTTTTAATTTTATTTTATTCATGTATTCATTTAAAAATACAATGTGGTTTTAGGGAGTACTTTAAGTGATTTTAGTGGAATATTCCTGAGAGTAAATGCAAAATGGTTTCTCCATTGCTCAAATTGCCATGGAGTCCTTCTTCTTACCTTGTTTGTGAAATCAATATTCAGCACTTTTAGTGTTTATCTGGACCCACACTACAAGACCATAAACTGGATCAACCTTCACTGCAAGAATGCTGTGATATTAGGACAGAGCAGTTTCAAAACCTCAGCAACTGTGTATTCTTTTAGATACTTAAAGTAATAGATTTTCTAAGCTGTATAATCTCACCAGATTCTTAAAGGACACCATCTGTCTGTACCATCACAAAAGTCCAAGTATGCCCTCCCCCTCCCCCAAAAATGCGGGATGTTTTTGAATCATAACTGTTGAATGTATTTTCACAATTTGAGAAATGTAACAATGTATTTGAAGATGAAAGTGCATTAACAAAACTGAGAAAGCGGATTATGGGACTTTTCCTCCCTAGACCTGGTGGGAATGTGGAATTTGAGCAATGTTTGTCCTTTGTTCCTCCAATTCAGGAACACCATTCTTCCTGCACTAAGGACAGAAATCATAACACAGATCTCTGGATGTACCATGGGAATAACAGAGCAGGATACAGAAACTAAATATTTACTTCAGACCATGTCGCACTCCGTTTAATGGTTTCCCAAATTAAGAACAGTAGATCTGATGAGCTTTCTCATGAACCTTCTTTCTGTTGAACTATGACTTTCTAGTATTCTGCAAGCCCAAAGGATACAGCCCAAGGGTGGGCAGCTGTGCTACATCAGGGCCTTATATTGATACCCCTAATAGATGAGAAAAGAGCTCAGTGTGTAGAGGAATCTAAGGCTCCATTAAAACCTTATTGTGTGTTAATGCACATTTAAAATGATCAACAGCACTCCATCATCTGGCTGGGGTAAGCTACAGCCCACCCTTGTATGGGCTTGTTTTGCCAATGAAAACCCCTTTTATTCTTATGTACTCCCATTATCGTTCATCAAAGAAATTTTGTTAGTGTACTCAAAAGTATACCCTCTCTGCAAGAATCACTCACATTTCTGTTTATGTCATTTAGAAGTATAACTGCATAAATGATGTAAAGGAAATGTTTATATATATACACCTATAAGAAGAAAAAATGAGAGATGAGCTGATATATATACAGATGGTCATAAGGAAGAGTCACCTTGTAGGCAGGTGGAAAGAACAGTGTTTCTGTTCATAACTGAAATCACAGAAACATTTACAAAGTAGAATGAGACTTCTGCTTCCATGCCTATTCTCTGTATCCACACAACCCCTGAAAGCTCTGCTAAGGTGAATTTCAGTAATAGTTCTGGATTTCAGGAAGATGCAGAGAAAAAAAATTCCCATTCAAAAGGTCTCATTGGATCTTGCTTGGACTGGTAGTTGAATGGGCAGAGTTCCCACTTGTCTCAGCTCTTCACGAAGTGTATTTCTTTTGTACCCATGATGGCAAAAGGAGCTATTCTCTATGTGTCATGTTGCTGGTCAGAGGCTTCCTACATTCTCAGGGACCATCATTCCATCTCCTTTCTCGACAGTATCATTAAATCTTATGCTGGCATGGGTTTTTGTGGAAATCCCTCATGCGCAGAAATGAGTAAAATGATAATGACAGCAAACTGCCTTGGGCTGAAGTATCAGGATGCAGTTTCACAATTAGCCTAGGCTGGCCTCAGTCTGTTTTACTGTATCCTTCCCCTATGCCCCACACCTGCCAGCAGCAGAAGTGGTTCTACAGTTACATACAGATGGATCAGCCACCCCATTTGGCAAAACCACCTGATTTGCAGATGGGATAGTGCTTGTTTTCCACTTAGGCAGGTCCCTTCCCTGGCTGCACAGCCCTATAAAAGCCAGTACCAACACTCAGCAAGGGGGCAGGACATAAGGTTGTCCATATCTTTAGCAGCAATGCAGATGACTTAAGTTGTTAAAATCTCTCACTAAAAAGCCTCTTAGAACAGACTGATAAAATTGAATTGTGGAAATTGCCAATCTGTTCTTGAATTCCAGCATAGCTAAAATATAAAATTGCTGTGTTACTTCTTGTGGTGTGCCATTTGAATTGGCCTGAGTAACAGAAGTATCAAGGATAGAGGCTTTGGGATATTTTTGGTAAGCATAAGCCAGTATGTCTGATTTCTGTACCAAGAAAATAAACTAAAGCTGTAACCAAAACTAGAACTAGTGCATACAGTAAGTGGCTAGAATAAGAAGAGTCAATATAGCTTTGTCAGAGGAAAGCTGTCCTTCAAAAAACTATTAGAGTCCTTTATGATGAGCACATGAAAGCAAACAAGGAGCTGAGAGGGTCCAGTTTGGTTTTTAAAATACTTTTGACCAGGCCCCTCAGCAAAGGCTCATAAAAAATTAAGTTTCTGGTGAGGCAAGAGGCAAAATCTGTGGCTTACTAACTGTTTAAAAGCTGTGCAGCAGTGAACAAAAATATAACTGTTTTCACAACAAAGATTTGTTACAATTTCACTATTGGTCTTTTATTACTAATGCTGAAAAGGTGAAGAATATGATACAGCAATGAGGTTTACTGATGGCACTAAGTTCTTGGGGATACTAAAATCAAAAGCCAACTGCAAAGTGTTGCAGAAGGACACCAGGAATTGCTGAATGAGAAAAAGCTAGCAAAATTAGGTTAACTTAAACAAATCCTAACTTTTCCATATAGGACAATGTTTTCTGAACATCACTACCATTCAAGAAAGAGGCCATGGAATCATTTTGACCAGTTTGATTAAAATAGTCACAGTTCAAAGATAAACCACAAGAAAAGACACTGAGATTAGAAAAGAAAACACTGGTATAGCACTCTACTTTTCTTTATCTCCTATTTCTCTAGGTTACAAGGAGGAGCAAGAGTAATGATCACAGTTATGAAACCTCTCTATCTGAAGAGATAGTAAATGAAAAGTAAACAGGCTGAGATGTTTCTCTTTGGAGAAAGGGTAACTGAGGGGATACTACAGAAGAAATCTATAAAATGGTGACTGGTATTAGGGCAGATAGGGAGCAATCACGTACAACTTCTCACAGTAAGAGAACTGAGTGGGAGTCTATACAATTCTAGTTTGGCAGGTTCAAAACACAAGAAAGTAATTTTCCCCATCATGTTGAATTGAATGTAAAATATGTGTATTTTTATGGTAAGAAAAATGGGAATGGGTTAAAAAAGGAATCAGAGTAATCTTAGAGACAAGCCTACTGAAGACTATTATGCAGTGGTCTAGAAGGAAATCTTCAGCATGGAATCATTGGGAGCTACAGAATATGCCCTGGAAAGAATCAATCTGTATGTCTAATAAGCTTTTCATAAGCACCCACAACTGGCCACTGCGAGGAAGAGGGGACTGAGGTACAAAGACCTTTGATCTGGCCAACTACAGACATTTTAATTTCTACTTTCCAAATAGAGTAAACGACTTTAATGAGGCTTCTAGTATCAACCACATAATTTGAGGTTAGCACTGGTAAGAGGTATTTTAGATGTTACATCCAACTTGATATTGCTTTGATTAACAGCTATGAAATATCCAAAGGGCATTATTTGGCATCATTCAAGTGGCTTTGGTCTTATGCCATGAATGCAACAAGCCTGTGTATAAGACCAGAGCTCTTTCTCCTGGTAAACACCATGCCATATGTTTTTATCAGGCACTAATTTGGGAGAGAATTAATCTTTAGAAAGTTATTACATTGGAGTGTCCTAGTTATGTCAAAGTATAGAGCTGGGGGCTTCTTCATTTATACAAATATTGCTAAACATTTAATTTCAGGTTCTCAGTCTGGTGGATAATAAAAAATGACTACCTACCAAACTTGCAGCATTAAGTGGCGACTTTATTTTTGGGAGCTCATCGGAGAGGGATTAATATTACAGGAATGGCTTTGTTTCTCAGCAATGTCTCCTTAAGAACAGCTTCCTCTGAACACATATTTCTATTTTATTGAGAAAAGGAAATATGGTATTAGAAATCAATGTTTTTAAAGGGTAATTTAAAGAAATCTAATCTTGGCAGATGCTGAAATATTTTCAATTTAGAACAAATAGTATTTCTGTCATCCAGTCAGCTTTTTAAAATTAGACCATTACTCCTTGATAAGTTAATTACAAAAGAAAAGGAGTCTCAACCAATCTAAAAAAAGCATATTAATGAAAGTATAGAGCACATGTCTAAAATCTGCTTTTACTGATTTATGGGTCAAATTTTACTTTTTATATGAAAAACCTTGTCTCCAACGTCTTCAATCATAGGGAAAAATGCTCAATTTTTCATCCTATCACAACTCATTTTTTACATTGGTACAGTGATGGACTATTGTTTATTTGTGCTACCATCCATTATAAAAAGTGACAGCATCATAATTGAAAATATTTAAAATATGGTGCATTTAGATAATTCTTTACTTCGGTATAAATATGACTACACAAGAAATGCTGCTGCTGGAAATTGCTAGGATGAGCTACCGAAATGGAATTATTGCTCACCAGGCCATATTCCTCTGGGGGTAGGAAATGAAAAATACCAGAAATTCCTTTGAAATGCAAAAAGGAGAAATGGAAGGAACATTTTTTTGTTGTGTCTGAGGCCTGGTCATCTTTAGTCAAATCTCTGTGCTCCAGGGCAGATGCCCAATACCACAGACTGCAGAAGTTTCTCACTGCTCAGATACTTGGGCTCCATGCAGACATGAGAAGCACGGAGTATGTTGCAGCCACGAGTTGAATTGTCTCCAGGTCTACCAGCTGAAACCTGGGTTCACTAAAATCCCTGGCAAGTCTTTCAGCTCAGCAGAGTCACAATTTCACCCCAAGGATTTTGGGTGAAAGCAAGTAAAACTCACAAAAAAATTTGCTGTTGGTGATTAGCTTTGTAGTATCTGCCCACGGATATCTCTGTGCTGCATGGCTGCATTTTGGGCTTCTTGCAGTAAGAACCCACCAAGGTGCATAGTGGGAATCCTTCCTGGTTAGTGCTGGGGTCTGAGCCCGAGTCATGACAGGTATCAGTCTAACAATTTAACAATACGAATAGTGGCAAGCCAAAGCCCAGACTAAATGCCCTGCCTCTGAGTAGCTTCCCAGTATAGAAATTAGCCACAGAGCCAGCTGGTTTGGCAATCTCTTTGGGAATCTCTCACTTGGTGGTGTGTGCTGAGTGGTAAACCCACTTCAACTAAAATCCTATTTAGCCTCTGTTATGGATTTAAAATCTTGGAATTTTTCTTTCATCTACCAACCCTGCACCTCAGAGAGATCACCTCTCTCTC
>JAWWEU010000111.1:70406402-70456015 GCA_035583155.1 Acropternis orthonyx | reverse complement strand
GTACTTATTGTGATCTTTTTACTAAACTGTAATTCTGACTTGTAATCTGTTTGTGTGTTAGACTCATTCCTCCTGCTAGTTTACCTTTAAACCAGCACAGCCTCAAACTGGAAAAAAATATAATGGAAGACAAAAAGGTTTTAAACCTTACTAAAAATATCAACATGTATCTTTCTTAACCCAAAATGTTGCTGTCCTAAAGTGGACATGCAGGTTTAGTCTTTCCAGATACTGTACAATTTCATAGAATTTCACAGAAACTGCAGAAAAATGGCAGAGACAGCAAATCTGTGTTATGGGGGATGTTGTTTCTGTGAAGCTGTAGGGTATCCAAAAAGGCTAAACGAGCTTGCCCCCTTTAGGACTGAAACAGTTTTGGGGGAAGAAAAAATATATGTTGTATAATAAATATACTGAACAGAACTGGCCCTAGAATTGAACCTGGAGGCACATTGCTGGTCACCAGCCAGATGTAACCCCATTAACTGCAACCCTTAGACTGTTGGATACCAGGTAAAATCATAAGAAATTTTAAGGAAAAAGTGTTTGCAGAAGATTTCTATACTTCAACTACAGAAGGAAAAAAACAAAAAACACCCAACTTTCAGTATATACTGTTTAATGGTAATTTTAAGAACCCTGAACCTTTGAAAAACAGGTAATTTTTCAATTACATGTGAAGTCTCCTTTATACAAGGCCTGCCATATTACTCACCACATCAATACTATCTCAGAGATAACAACTTCCTATAAATTGCAATATGGCTTATCTTCCTAAATATGGAGGAAAATTTAGGCAGACACTAGGCCTTTGGCTGCACATCTCCATCCCCTCCTTTTAATTAACAGCAGTACACCTACCACTGAAAAGTTTATAACTTTATACTGTTACATCAGAGTAACTTAAGGACACAACTACCTCCATTATCAGAAAGCCTACAAGCACATTGTCGAGCATCATTTCTAGATGCTTAGCCCCATCTCAGTGGACACTGTAATACAGAGCTAAGACTGGCCCATCTGACCATTTCTTTAAAAGTTTTATAGCAGGTGAATGTCTTTTACCATGTATACCTGAACTTACAAAGTAATTAAGTAGCACATTTCAGGTGAGCCCAAGGAGCCCCTTAAATCAAATCCCTGAGCCTCACAATCTTATTGTAATTAGCCGTCTGTCTTAGGTTGTTGTTTTGTTTTGTTTATTACATCTACCCTGTGTGCTATGGATGACAAACCATAATTTGACAGAAAATATTTTAAATTGTTTATTTGCTGAGATGAGGGCTTATTTTCATTTTCCCCAGACCACATGTTCTTTCTTTCCTTTGCTTTTAACTACAAATATTCACAGCAGTAAGACGCAAAGTAATGATGTTTGCCCTTTCTATTTAGAGGGAAAACTTGCCTGGTGATGTTTGTTTTATCTTCACCTTACAAAGTGACACAGTTTAAAGACCCTTAAGAACAGGCATGTTAGCTCTGCAGTTTTGATTTGGGATTGTTCCAGGTTAGACCATTTTCCAAACACCACTAATTACCACTGTGGAACAGTTTGCATTTTTATATAAATGAGCTCCCTTGCTTTAAGTGTGAACTTCTAATTTCCACAATGGAAAAAAAGGAAGTCAGAAGTTCTATATGAAAAATAAATATAAGCTGCATTGAAATTTGGACTAATTATTCATTAGTTCACATTAACATGCATTAGGGAAGTTACTTGAGAGCATGGCAGCAGCATTCTGAGCCCAAGTTCCAATTCTGTCCCTTGCTTGGGGCTTTTCAGCAGCAGTTTGTTGAGTTGCTTCAAGGTGGAGCAATGTGCAAGGTCAAGTGGGGAGTGTCACCAAAGGCCTGTATTAGGGACTGTGCCTGGCCTGGGAGAATGTGATCTCCCAAGCAAAGTCCATTATCAGGGACTGCATATGACTCCTCTGTTTATCATAGTTATTAATGTACCAGCTCAAAAGGTCAAGTGACTCGCATGAGATTCTTAGTTTTCATTTGAGGACAAATGTGTGTCTAGCCTTGTGCTTCTGGAGAAAAGATGAAAATGTAAATATACAAAGACTTAAGAAGTAGAAGAATACTTTAAAAATCATTAAAAGACACAATAAACATGAAGAATTTTTGATCTGATGTTATGATCCAGGGAATGAATTCCTGATTTTTGAATCAGGGATGGGAAAGATTAGGATGGATGATAGAAAGAGGGGTGGAGCAATCTTCCAAAATACTGATTATTTAAAGAGCTCTTGTCACATGTTTAAAACTTGAGAAGATCTTTTATTATCTGTTGCTTGCAAAATAAAATTATGAAGAATCCATGCAGTGTTGTAGACTACAATCTTTCTGGCTGTTATCTCACTTTAGTCTGTCAGAATTTTACTAACCAATAACTTAACACCCGTTATTGCAAATTAGATCCACAAAAGCCATATCTGCCCACATAGCACAGAATTTCTGGTCCACAAGGGTCTCAACACCTGCTTCAGGGCTGGTGATTCCCATCAATCAATTAAATATGTTTAAATTTATTTAAAAAATTAAACCAGATTTTAAGTGAAATACAGTAGGGTTCTGCTGGTTACAGTTTGCTGTGTGATGTGTAATGGCTAACAATGGCCAGACTTGAAATGCTGTTTTGGTTAGTGCTTGTTCCAAAGAGTGAAATGCTGGAACAAAACGTAAGGTAGTTTAGCAAGCTTCCAACTGCTACAAAGAATATGCAGTAAGATCTAATAGAAAGAAAAAAGGTTAGGTTGAAGAACTCAATGGAGTGTGAGAACTCTTTGGGTAAAATTTTCTGCTTGCCCCAACTCCAGCTTTTTGCAAGTGCAGTCTCTTGGTAGATGTCTCTAACTAGCCTTTCAGTGTAAGCATTCCTCTTGCACCTCTGAGTCTCCTGTCAGGGGTTCCACACAGGTTTGGTGATGGAAATATGGGGTAAAAGTCATGTATCTTGCACAGTGAAGTGGGGGAGGAATGGCTCTGCTGCCTGCATCGTCTGCCATTACCCAGGACATCTCCATCTGCCAGCTGTTGCTGGAGGAAAGTTCCAGTCCTCATGTTCCACTAGGATGAATGTGACACGGTGAATAATCAGAACTGCAGTTGCATGCCCCTCTTCTGGCTTGGAGTTGTTGTACTGGCCTTCAAGAGATGGGATGCAGAGTCTCTGTTTTCTACTATGAGTTCTAACAAATACTGTGTAATGATGACCTGTAAGTGGTTCATTTATTTTCTCAAGTTTCACTGTTGAACTGATTCATAAAACTGATCTAAAATGTAATGCAGCTTTCATTCTTTTAATAGTTCTCTGTAAGAATAATGTGGGGTGGGTTATTGGGGTTTTGTGGATTAACCCCAGCTGGCACACACATGTGCAAAGCAAAACTGGGAATTCATTACCCACATTCTGTGGACAGACAGGTGTTCAGCCATCCCCAGGACAGCAGGGCTCCATCCCACTTAACAATGACTTGGGAAGGCAAACACCATCAGCCTGAGCATCCCCTCCTTTCTCCTTCTTCCACCAGTTTACCTGCTGAGCATGATGCCATATGGTATGGAATATCCCTGTGACCAGTTGGGGTCAGCTGTCCTAGCTGTGTCCCCTCCCAGCTCCTTGTGCACTGGTGGGATGGGGTGGGGTGAGAGAGAAAAGGCCTTGACTCTCTGCAAGCACAGTTCATCAGATACTAAAACATCCCTGTGTTATCAACAGCATTTCCAGCACAAATCCAAAACACAGGTCCATGCCAGCTACTGAAGATAATTAACTCTGTCCCAGCCAGAACCTATGCATCTTTTTTAGGGGGATTCCACATTAATTTGCAGTTCAAATTTGCAGTGCATCCTTTTCTTGGAAACATGTGCTCCTAACAAAATGAATTTGTGTATCATTCAGGGATCAGGGTCCCCAAAAAACTTCCTGGAATTAGAACAAGTATTTTCTTATTAGCATTTGACATTGCTGGCACAGTATGAAGAGAGAACTTCTCAATCAAACTTGATGACTCAAAAATTCCCTTTTGATTAGCTAGCCAGTAGTCAAATTTTAAAGGGTCAAATTCTGAAGCACAGCTGCTTCAGATGTGAAGTCTACCACTTCTTCATAAATGCCTTTCCTTTCGTATCTCCTGATGTAAGGCAAAACCTCAATATCTGAGAAGTTTCCAACAACTGTTTTCTAAAAATTACAAAATTAGAACATTTTCTTTTAGTGACCATACAGCCTTACTTTTCACTTTGAACCTGTTCTCTGTAGTTCAGCTTTGTTTGTTTGGTTCATCTATCACTTACAACACACCCTGGCGTCCAGTCACAGCCAGGTCTTCATTATGTGAGATGATGTATAAACACATTGGTAAAATGATGCTCCATCCCAGAGACAGTTGTTGTTGAACACAATCCTAAAGATGACCAGAAACTTGAGCAAGGAGGAAGACTGTTAGTCAATACACTACATAAAACACAACAGGCTGGATTAAGCTTGGCAGTAGGTCATCTTGTGGCACATATTTGTAGTCTTAGGTTTGCTTCTTACATTAATAATTACTATGTTGTTCTTGTATCACAGCTGGAGAGTGTCAGTAAGTATTTGAGAGCTTACTCAATGAAACTCCTTGTGTGGGCTTGCTCCAGAAGCGGTAAGTGAAGAGCTGAAAGGTAGAAAAGAACTGCCTGAAAAAGTGGTGTGGTAAAAAAAGACAATTAAAGAAAGACTGGAGCTTTTAAACCCCTCCCACCCAGAAATGCTGTTTCTTGTACCTTTAGTTTCATCTGCTTCTCACAGTCTATCTATCCTGCCTTTCTAAATTACCCCAGCTTTGGACTAAAAGTATCAGCAGCTGTAAGACCCCACAGGGTGTGATTATCTTATTTCCTGTCTGTCGATTATGTTTAAACATATGTTAAACTGTAAAGGTCATTTTTCTAGCGTGACTCTGGAGTACACTTAATGATAGTCTTGTTACTGACTGACCTCCTATACCTGACAGAGATTAAACATCTTGGACAAATTTTCATTGCTTGAATCTGTGCCAAATCCTTTTAATGTGTGAAGGACTTGATCACTTTTAAATTAGCAGTGTAGCGCAAATAAGGTTCAGTCATTTGATGCCAAAATGTCTGCTTGATTTTTGAAGTAAAGAAACAAATTCATAACCACTATAGGAAGAGCAAAAGAAAATGTATCTGTGCAGATCTTTGTCAAGCCTTATCTGATTCCTCAGTACGTTCTGCCTGGACAAGGTTGAGTGATGCTGCAGCAGCCAGCAGTGCCACAGCCACACTGCCTCACATTAAAGAACAATATCTGTGTCCTTGGCTTATCATCAGAAACATAACCTCAGCTTTCAAAATAAGATACACTTTTTAAGCATTCATACTGTGGAAATTAAATTAGACCATATTGTAGTCTTGGTTTTAGCAACTTGTACTTACTCTACTTCCAGTGTATTTAGACTTACATGCCTCACAAATTTTCCTAAATCTACAATGGGGCTATTTTCAGGGTGGGAATTTATGCACCATTGGCTAGTAACATTCCACAGCATGTTGCAATGCTGGCCTATTGAGCCTTGCTGAATGGGAATTTTTTTATCATTTAAGAACAATTCTTTGCACTGCCTGTATTCTATATCTTCTCCTCAGAAAAAGGGATGATGACAGCTGATGTCTCAAAAGATAAGTAATCTTCCACTACATACCCTCTGTCTACAGTAAGTTCTCTAGATGTTGTACATGAGGTTCACCAGGAAAATTCATCATGGCAGGTTACCTACTTTATTTATCCATTCCACTTGATACACCTACTAAAAATAGCTGTTCTTAGATGAGTGAGTCTTATCCTCTTAGATGTGTTCATCTGCAGGATCCAATTCTGTAACTAATTTTACAAAACTGAAGACTCATAACATGAATGGGCTGCATTCACCTACTAACAACATGTGAAATTGTATCCCACAGGAATACTTTTATGATTTAAAAAATCCTTAGGATAGATGTCAATTAAAAGGAAAAAGAAAGAGGAAGGATTCCATACACCCTTTCATGCTTATTTCCTCTGCACTGTGTTTCCCTTTTATTGCAGGTATCCTCAGATAAGCTTTTTATCACCAAGTTAATTTTGCCATTTCTTATGTCTTTTCTCTTCTTTGCTTTTGCATATTTGTCGTGGTTTAACCTGGCAGGCACCTAAATATTGTAGAGGTGCTCGGTCGCTCTTCCCTATCCCAGTATGATGGTGGAGAGAATTGAGTAAAAAAAGTATAATTCATGGACCGAGGTAAAGACAGATTCATAAGAATGAAAAGGAAAAAAAAAGTAAAAATAAAAAAGGTAGCATTAGAATATGCAAAACAAGTGATGCACAATGCAATTGCTCACCACCCACTGACTGATGCCCAGCCAGTTCCTGAGCAGGCCCCAGCCAGGTTTGCCTCTAGTTAATATACAGAGCATGATGCCATATGGTATGGAATGTCCCTTTGGTCAGTTTGGGTCAACTGTCCTGGCTGTGTCTCCTTTCAACTTCTTGTGCCCTCCAGCCTTCTTGCTGCTGGGGTGGTATGAGAAGCAGAAAAGGCCTTCTTTGACTTAGCGTAAACACTGCCCAGCAACAACTAAAACACCCCTGTGTTATCAACGTTATTCTCATCCTAAATCCAAAACACTGCACCGTACAAGTTACTAGGAAGAATATTAACTCTATTCCAGCTGAAACCAGGACAATGTTCTAGATTGCACTACTACTATATGAGATATTTCTACTTATTTCCAGGTATTTCCTGCATTTTTATTATTAATGACAATGAGATGGGAAACAAGCTCAGCATCAACTGATAGCTGATTAGTGGTCATAGTATTTGTAATGAGAAAGAGCAGATAACAGTCAAGTTATGAAGGAAAGGGTAATGATTAAAGATTTTGCTCACACCCTAGACTTTTGCTGATACTCTAGAGAAAGTAGATAACTGAATTTAAGAGCTTCTCACCATGAGAATGGTTTTCCTTACATCATGACTGAAGGCTGCACTGACAGAAGACCACAGAAAAGCTTGCAAAACTAAAGCTTCTGGTTTAACATTGACAGTAAATCTCCTGTGCACTAAGACAGAAGGGATGGGACAGATTGCTTTTTGTTGGGCATAGGAACAAGGACAGAAGGAAGAATATTTCTTTCATCCAATCCTTCCTTTCTGTGCTCAGGGGCAGGTTGTAGAATACAAGAAGTGATGAAAAACAGCAGCTGCAAAAATACAGAGCAGTTCAGCCTTTCTTCAGAGGCGGTGCTGAGCAGGCCAGCAGGGCTGCAAAAGGAGGTGGGCTTGGCACAAGTACATCTGCAACAGTGACAAGGTCACACAAATATCACTCAGGTACCTATGAATATTTGAGCTGCAGCTGCTGCCAGAAATAAAAGTGGTTTTTCTTCCAATGCAATTCTTTAAGTAGAAATATATTTTTATATGTAGGAGAATATCAATCCCCGCAGGAAAGTTTGTGTTCCAAAATAACAAAGAATGCCTTTTTACTTCGTTTATTTATCATGGAAAAGAAGTGTCTATGCAGAAAGCTTTACATTCATAAATATACTGTTGGATTTTTACTGGTTCATTTTTCAGGCAAACTCTAAAACTATTACTTGATTAAAAACCAAAAAACCAACAACAAAACCTTTGATGAACAACAGGGATATTATTGATACTGGTATGTTCTGGGGATGGTACCCTTGTATGCAAAATTCGTTACTAAATTCAGATGAATCTGGACCATCACGCAAAACACTGTCAGCAATGAAGCACCGTGTTTAGCAATTTAGGGAAGAAATGTGATGCAATAGAAAGGAATCCAAAGAAGCAACGGAGATGGTAGACACTTGGTTGTGTGTTTCACAAGCACTGAGCTCTCTTAAAATAACATGGAAGAAAGAAAGAAAAGCCAGAAAATTATATATCAGCAGTACTGTTTCCAAAAATAATGGTTTTCAAACTTTTCCATGAAGCATTAACAGCTCTTTAAAGGATAATCTTTATTGCTTTGTAATGTACAAAGCAATAAACAGCTGCTGAGATTGATTAATAGCCAAAGCAAAGTTGAGGCATGTAATCAATCTGAAAAGCCATTTATTGTGAGTATACTACAAAGCAATAGAGATTATTGCTGTTGCACAACAAAACATAACAGAGAAAACACACGGACACATACACACACAGAGCAAAACCAGTTGTTTTCTTCTCAAGGCTCCCAGTGCTATGCTGCATTTTTCCTGAGCCTTTGACTAAGGCAGGCAACCAGCCTGCAAACAATCTACTGGGAAAAGTAATGTTCTAATAACTTAGTGTTATCTGAGGAAGAAATAATATTTGTTTTCTTAGTTCTGTAGCTGGAAATACAAAATTCCACAGGTATTCATCTTGTCCTTGCTAGTGGTACTGCTATTCATATTATCAAGAAAAACAAAGAAATGGCTCACCAATTGAAAAATTATCTAATTCATGCTAACGCAGAACTCATTTAGAAATGAAGGCTGTTTACTTTTGTGTGTTTTTATGAATGGCTACTAAATAACTTCAAAGTTTTTCAGAGGAATACTGAGTGGAACAATTGGATCTCAGCTGCAGCTATTTCTGGCAACTACCTCAACTCATCCTTTTTATACAACTTTAATACAGCTCTTAATGTAGTTTGGTTTTTGACTTCTCCAGTTTTCCTGGGAGGCTATGTCAGAATCTTACGTATCCAGTAGTTTTAAACCTTTTAAAAAATTTGCATTCTGATTTTCCAGGTCAGATAATGCTCATTTGTTCCTGAATCAACATTACCTTTTGTGGGAAATAGCTAACCTTTTAGCATAAATTGGTCTTTATCTTCTTTAAAGAGATGATATGAATAGAGTTTCTCACTCTTCCCTCTAGCAGAATAAACAAGCTGTGCCACTGTAGCCTTACACCATGATAGGTTTGTCCCTTGATCAGTCTCACCAACCTTTTTCTGCACTCATCCTAGTCTTAGTCCCTCTCTGCTGAATGTGGATGCTCTGGATGACAGCAAGCTACAGAGGAGGTCTCAGCACTGTCTGCTCCAGACACTCACTTGGACTCTCTACTGAAAGATCTCACCCAGTAGACCCACGGATCAAACTTGCCCATTTCACATTCCCTTAACATTTGAAGCCAGTGGTTAACTTACACTTCCAGGCACAGCTTGCATATTTCTGTTTCTGAACTGGTGACCTTGCAGCTTATGACAGAAATTTGTATTAGTACAGAAGGGCACAAGCTTGTAATTTGCACTATTAAGTTTCACTCCATTTCTATTACTCCAGTTCTCAAGGTTATTCAGGTCTTCCTGCATGGTATTGACATCCCTTTCCTTATTAATGATGTCTCCCACTTCCGTGTCAACAGCAAATTTCATTAACAAACTCCATCTTCCTATTTTAAGGTAATGAATAAAAATATAACTGGAGATGTATCCTTGAGGAACTCTTTGTAAAATACCACTCAAAATCAAGTATCACAATAGCAGGAACTGAATTCTCCAATTTCACATTTACAGGAAATACAATTCAGTTCAGTGGAAATTACATTTTAGATCCTAGTGGATATAAACTTTCCAAATTCTTATCTTCAAAAATCTTAATTACTTCATACTTGAAATTACCAAAAATTTAATAACACCTACTTAAAAGAATAAAATAAGGATTTTCATAAATTCATGTACATATGTCTTTACACCTATAAAAATTTGGAGTGTAAGAATTGTACTCATGATGTAGTGGTCACTTTAATTATTTCTAGGCATTTGACTCTGGTAGTTAAAATAATTGTTTTAAAGTTACTTTGCCCTAGTAGTCAATTTTACCCTTTAGCCAGTCTTATATTTAATTCCTTTTCACTTTCCTACTATTCCTGCAAATCACATCTTCCCTAGAGAAGATGATCTCCATGCTTGAGGTGACATTCTCCGTGAATTCCTTTTCTCTGTGGATTGGAAATATCAATTTTCCTCATTTTTGCACTTTGGGCAGCCATACCATTCTTCTTTCAGGAAATACCAGGCCTTGATTCATGACCTTCTTAGCCCTTCCCTACTTTTTACTTTTTTTCCCCAGCTGGAAAGTTCAGCGTCAACAAAATGAATGAAAATCTTTCACAGAATCATAGGATAGGTCAGGTTGGAAGGGACCAACCTCCCTGCTCAAGCAGGGTCATCCCAGAGCACAAGGTACAGGATTGTGTCCAGAGGGTTCTGGAGTTCTCCAGTGAGGGAGATACTCCACAACCTCTCCGGGCAACCTGTTCCAGTGCTCAGTCACCTGCACAGTAAAGTTCTTCCTCATGTTTAGTTGGAACTTCCTATGCACCAGTTTGTGCCTGCTGCCTCTTGTCCTATTGCTTGGCATCCCTGAGAAGAGCCTGGCTCCATCCTCTTGACACCCTCCCTTCAGATACTTAGGCACATTGATGAGGTCCCCTCTCAGTCATCTCTCTTGAGGCTGAACAGGCCCAGCTCCCTTGGCATTTACTCATAAGAGAGGTGTTCCAGTCTCTTATCACCTTTGTAACCTTTCACTGAGCCTGCTACAGGAGCTCCACGTCTCTCTTGTACTCAGAACTGCACACAGTTCTCCAAATGTGGCCTCACCGGGGCTGAGTACAGGCATAGGATCGCCTCCCTTAGCCTGCTGGCAATGCTCTTTCTAATGCATCCCAGGATTCTATTGGCCTTTTTGGCCACAAGAGCACACTGCTGGCTCCTGGACAGTTTGTAGTACACCAGGATCCCCAGGTCCTTCTCTGCAGTGCTGCTTTCCAGCAGATTGGCCCCCAGCCTGTATGGGTGCATGGTTCAATAATTATCAGTGATATTTCTTTTTTTCCCTGCAAAAGTGTCACTATATTTGCAAAGTGATTTTCACTAAAGTACGTGATCTTTTGTCAAACATTTTTAAGAAAATTTCCACTTGCAGAGCCAAAACAAAGCTTGTTTTGCCTCAGCTGTGTCTAACCTTACATTTGTGCTGCTGATCAATCTGAGAAGATTGCAAGAGATCTTTTTTTTTTTTTCCAGCAGAGTGTAGATGGCCTCTTGTTATCATTTAGCAGAAAATGACCTGCTGGAAGCTGGGTTTAGAGCACTGGCACAGTACTGCAGAGAGGGAGCTGCGGGGGGGAGTAAGCAAAGATGGACAGTGGCACTGCAGCCTAGAGAGAAGCGATGTGCAGTGCCAGTGTAACAGGACCGAAGAAGAAATCTTCTGCAGATCAACCACTGAATAGCAAGACTTCATGCTAGCAGAACTTTAGCCATAAAACTGCCTTGCTCAAGCAAAGCTGGCAACAGGAGTCTGCAGAAGGGGGGATACAGGTTATGATGAACGTTGGCCTGGGTGTTGCAGGAGTAGGGCAGCTGGGGTCTCCCCATGCCTCTTGTGCTGCTGCCACTGTGTGAGCAGCCACCAGGATCCCTGTTCGTTAGGCATCCCAAGGCTGTGTAACCTCTCTTGCTGCTGTTGCTGGCTTTGTTTGAACTAGAAAGTAAGTTTTACTGGCAGAAGTTCTGCTGGCATGTGCTATTGATATATCTGTTTTGGCAGGATGTGTTCACATTTGGCTGTTTTTTAAACATGCAGTATGTCCTCCGATCATCAGGTTTTTATCAGCAAAAGAAGTCTGGCATTATTGGAAGCTGACCCAGAATACCTTTGTGTTGCTTTTGGTAGGCTGCCTTCTGGTAATTCTTTGCAGCATGTTGTGGAACTGCCATTGTATACTGTGAGGTACAATGTCCCATCACAAAATCTGTGTAAATATTGGGTCAGATTAAAAAAAGCCCTCTTCTGTTTTGTGCAATAACCTATTTTGATATGTGTTTTTTCTCCATATTGCAGATTTTTCACTGCCAGAAACCCAGACTGTATCAAACAGCAGAGCTCTCTTGTTCATTTAAAGCAGATGAAAGGATTCTTTCATATCCAAAGAGCTTAAAATATTGGGCACTGTGGACAAGTGGGACATAGAAACAATGAATAGTAGCTAAATATTTGCAGTAAGTATTTGTTAAACTACAAGAACAAATTGTAGTTTTGAGACATACCATAAACACTGCATGGGAGAAAATTTTGGGGTTGCATGTTAAGTTTGTGTTACCCCAGAACATTCACCCTTCGTAAAGAGCTGCTTAAAGAGGAGATGGTGGGGAAATAGGTGGTGCCAGCCTTCTGGAAAGCTGTGCTAGTCTGGGCATTTTGGCATTATTTGAGCTGCTCAAACTCCAGTGAGTTAAACAAAGTGAAATGTTTCCTGCTGCATGGTCTTTTTATGCTGGATAGTGTATTGGAAATAAGAGATGAACCTGATACAACGGACTTAGCTGATTGTGGTGGAACAGTAAATAAGGTTTATGTCCAATTTGGTCCCATCTTGTTTTGAATACATAAATGAAAGCAGTGCTTCTCTGTGGTGATCTCTCTAGACAGTATTTTGCATCAGTGTTGTTTGTGAGCAAGCCTGTGCTTTCCTTCCCATCCATATCATTGTCATTAATAGGGTTAAAAAGCTAACTCTGGCAACAGGGACAAGGTAGTTCTGATTGGAAAGGTGTTTGTAAAAACAAAAATGCTGTAACTGGAAAAAAACAACAGACATACCAACCCACAAAACTGTAATTTAGCAGTCTCCTTCAAAAAAAGCATACAGGGTCTCATAGGTTCCCTCCATTTGAATGGAGTTTCATCCTGTTTCCTGAATTCAACTCAGAGCCAGTGGCAGTGCCTTGTTTTTTTATTGTGACATTTCCAGATATTAGAAACAAGTGCGTTCCTTAGATAGCTCTCATACATGTAGAATATAGATGAATGGAAAACACATGGAGCTTAGAGACTAACACGTATGCATGTAACCTGCAGGACTTCTGTATAACCACACGCATAAGGCAAATTCTGAACAATGACTTTGACATGTTATGGACATGGAGCACCTGTGGTCTGCAGGCAGCCTGTACACATGAAGACAGGCTGAGAGAGTTGGGGTTATTCAGCCTAAGGTCTCCAGGGAGACCACCTTAGACCTTAGACCACCTTCCAGGACCTAAAGGGGTCTATAGGAGACCTGTAGAGGGACTTCTTACAAGTCCATGTAGTGATAAAACAAGGGGAAAAGGCTTCAAACTGAAAGAGGACAGGTTTAGATTAGGTATTAGGAAGATATTGTTTACTGTGAGGGTGGTAGGACACTGGAACAGGTTGCCCAGAGAAGTTGTGCATGCCCCATCCCTGGAAGCATATAGGCCAGGTTGGATGGAGCTTTGAGCAAGCTGGTCTAGTGAAAGTTGTTTCTGCCCATGGCAGGAGGATTGAACCAGATGATCATTAAGGTTGCTTCCAATCCAAACCATTTTATGATCCTATGACTTTTTGAACTTTTGCTGAACACTAGTATTTCCGTACTCTTAATATTCCCTCCCATCAGCAGCTGATAGATACAATTTGACACGAGAATGTGGTAGGAGCAAAGGCAAGGAATGCTGATGTAGATACCTTGAGAAAGTAAGTAAGATCACCATGTTAATGAACCAGCTGGGGATTCAGTGAATCCCCTTCCTCAATTATCTATGTGTGTTCAGCAAGCTTCTTAAGGGGTTCTGTATCTCAACAGTTTTGACTTTATCCACATCTCTGTTCCCAAAAACCTCTTCCAATTTAGCCAGTTCTTAGTATTCTTCACCACAGGCTTCTGTGAATGGTAAGTGCAGTGTCCGACCTTCATATGCTCCATAATGAATGCACAATGTTCATAAGTTGTGCATAACAAAATTCTCATAAAAGGAATACCTTGGGCCATTAAGCTGAAGGTTGTGTCTTGTGAGAAAAAAAAAAGTTATTTCTTCTTCTTCACTGAACACTGGTTCTTATCTTGGCTTTTAGGCTTTACATTGGACTGCAACCTCCATGATCTTCTCATTTTTCTCCAAATCTATTTGTTCTTGAAAAATGGCTGTTTCCCCAAAATCCCTTCCAGCTCTGGCTGTAGAAATTTGAGTCTTAAACTGAGAAGTAGCACCAAAGTAATGTGGAGTCCTGTCCATCTAGTTGCATCAAAAGGCAGACTAGAAGAGAAGCAGGCATTTCTCTAACAAGCCAGGGATTTCCAAATGCTGGCAGAGGCAGCAGAAATATCAGGAAATCAATCAAAGCAATCACTGTAGTAGGGACAATTGCATAGTGGCTGTGCAGCTGGTAGATCACTCACAATGCTTAGTTAGTTGGTACAAGAACTCCTTGAATGCCGGGTGTCAGCACAAATATACCAACTGAGAGGTATTTCACTTGGGAAGCTAGAGTAACTTCACTGGGAAATCTCAGCTTTTTATTGGAGGGATGGAACAGTGAGCATGGAAGGATCAAACGCTGGTCAGAGAGAGGGTAAGGTGCAGAGTTTGCAGGATGCAGTGAACAAACCCCACTAAGAAATGCAAGCTAGAGATTGATCACAGCAATTTCCAAAATCTAAAATTTCAGCCAAATCTGAGTAAAATTTTAAGGAATTAAAAAAAAATACATCAATTACAGAATAAATAAGGTTTGAAATAACTCTGGAGATCATCTAGTCCAACCCCTTGCTCAAATAAGCCAACTAGAGCAGGTCACTTGTGGACTTTTTCAATCAGATACTAAATACCTCAAAAGATGGAAACCATACAACTTCTAAGAGCAACCTGTTCTAGTATTTGACCACCCTCAGCATATAAATTCATTTTTATATTTAAATGGAGTTTCCTGTATTTCAATTTGTGCCTTCTTCCTCTTGTCCTTTCACTAGACACCACCAAGAAGTCTGTCTCCATCTTCTTTGCACCATTCCTTCAGATATTTAAACACCGATACTGGTAAGATCCTACCAGAGCCTTCTCTTCTCCAGGCTGAACAGCCCCAGCTCTCTCAACCTTACCTCATACAAAAGATGCTCTAGTCCCTTAGTCAATCTTAGTGGCTCTTCACTAGACTTACTCCAGTATGTCCATGTTGTACTGGGAAGCCCATGACTGGACCCAGCACTGCAGTTGTGGCCTCATCAGAGGCACAAAAGGATCACTTCCTACTTTCTGGCAATTTCCTAATGCAGCCCAAAAGGCTTTTGGACACCTCTTCAGGAAGGGCACATTGCTGGCTCATGTTTAGCGTCAGCTGGGACACCCAGGTCCTTTTCTGCCAAAGCTCCTTTCCAACCAGTTGGCCCCCAGCATGGATGGTTGCAGGGGGTTATTCTTCCCTAGGTGCAGGAGTTCACATTTCCATTTGTTGAACTTCCTGAGCTCCCTCTCGGCCCAGTTCTCCAGCCTGTCCAGGTCCCTCTGAATGGTGTCCCAGTTACTCTATTCAGTTTTACTTCATCAACAAATTTGCTGAGGCTGCATGCTGATGATTGGTCTCCAGCTGCATTTTCTGCTGCCAATTGCAACCCTTTGAACTCTGCAGTTCTGCCAAATTTCAGTGCAGTTCCATATCCACTCTAATAGCCCATACTTATCAGTTTGCCTGTCAGGGTGTAATGTCACAAAGCCTTAAGTCAAAAGCCACATTTAAGATAAACAGTGTACACCTCTCTCCCCTTATCCACCAACTAGTGATCTCATCATATACCCAGTGCTCTTTCCAGTGACAGATTTCCCTATTGCATATAATGGAGATCTTCATAAACTTGTTTTAAACTTATTAGGTCACTTAGTATAGGGGTTGTTTCTAACTGCTGCAAAATGAACTGCTCCACCTGCCTTTGAGCTACAAGTGGTATGAAACACAGAGCTTATTTCACAGCACATACCAGATGGTCTGTGCAAAGTTGAATATGATGGGAAGATTTTTGTCCAGATTGGGGGTGGTACTGTTGTTTTGTTTTGAAAAGGAGGAAAGAAATATGGAGGAGTGGGGACTGCAGCAACTAGAAGCAGCAAGTGTAATCAATGAACAGTCAGCAGGCAAAGTGCTTAACACTGTTCTGAATTACATTGAAATATAGGCTTTTGTATGTTTGGATATTCAGGTAAGTTTCATCTCTAGACATATTTAAATTAGCAGAACTGAAAATTGAAACTGGATACCAGCAAAAAATCTCTTTCATGTTTTTCAAATTAAAAAACCCCAAAACCAATTAATATGACATAATTGAATACTTGTATTTTTTCATTAGTTAGGCAGAAATGCTCAGAATACATTCCTTTCACCTCAGCAATCTCTTGAGCAAATACTAGCTTGCCTAGACCAAGTCAGCTTATATGTTTTGATGATTCTTCCATCCTAAAGCACTGTTATTGCAAACAAGATTTAATTATGTACCTGCATTTAAAATAGGTGCTGAGAGAGTCCATTCAATAAAAAGCACATGAGAGAAGGGATTCAAATGAGGAAGTTGTAACATAGCAAAGAGATCACTAAAGAAATATTTGCTGTAATTGCCAAAGCTCAGAAAATTATTAAAATTTAACTATTCAATTTGATGATCTAGAAAACAGAGAGAGGAGAAATAATGTGCATATGAAAGGGATTAAAGAAGAAGCCAAGAAAGAAGGCTTAGTGGGTTTAACTGGAAGGATTTAAAAATTGACTAAAGAATGATGAGATGATAACAGCAAAAAGCCAGTTTGAATCTCTGGCTTTACCAGGAAACAGATCTACACACTTTTCTGTGAAACTTCCCTTGCATTCATTTAATAAAAGAAAGGTTCAGAAGACAGTAACAGAAAAAGAGGTAACTGGAATTATCTGAAAATAGCCTTCACGCACATGCAGATTCTTTTGGCTTTTAAGGAAGAATAAACAAAGAAAAGCAAGTACAGTAATAACAAGGTTTTCATTACGTCTGAGGTATTGAACTTGGCTGCAGAAGAAAGAGGACTAGATGTATAATAATTAGAGATAGTGTAGAAGCTAGTGGAAATAATGGCATGTGTTATGTAAACCAGGTAGGGTTACATATGGAGATCTTTTTACTGCTATCATAATGCCTGTTGGAATCAAAGAAAGAGCTGGAAGAGGATATTTTTCTAGGCAAGAGGGGCACAACAAGGTTTATAATAATAATCAGAAAGACAAATTAAATTTAAAATATCCACAGAGTTCTTGTCTAACAAACATGAGAAAGTAAAAGTTATGTTAGCAAGTAATTTATGAAAGGAACTTCAAGTCAGTAATATACATATATATGTATTTACATAAAAATATATTACAGGATGCATTTATTTGGAGAGTGCTTTCAGATATATCTGAAGCATATAACAAAGGAACGAAAGAAGAAGCTTGCTTAGATGGACCCGTATTTTTTGTGTTTTTCTATTATTCACAGAGAGGTAATAACTACCCTCCTACAGCAGTTTTTAGATAAATTTCAAAACGCATTCAGAGATAGCAAACAAAGACTCTCCTTGTCAGTCATGAACAACCCACTTGCCACAAAAGGCCTGTCTTTGTTGTTGTTACATGTCTGGAGATTTTCTGATACGGGCCGTGATCACATTACCCATTGCAATAGCAGGAGGCATGCGAGGGAGCTGTTCAGTGAGCGTCTGCTGCACCTGGCCAGCGGGACCCCAAAACCTGGGGGTGTGACCTTGCCAGGAGGCAGCTTGGCAGAGTCACTGCGAGTGACCCCTTTGTACCATTCCAACAAAGCTATCTAGCCAATGGGACCCATTCGTGCGAAGCTCTGCTACAGACAATGTGACAGTGACAGTGTCCATCTTTTGGCCTTCCAGAGAGCAGGAGGCAAGCAGGAGATGCAACAGCGCTTCTGCCCTAGCAGGGATCTGCTGAGATGAGCAATCTGACCCTCAGTGCCTGACCAGAATGACCCAGGGATGGGATGGGATGGGATGGGATGGGATGGGGATTTGTGGCTGCTGCTACACTGTGACTGTGACTCCTGATTTTTACTGCGGCAAACTTTCAATGTCTCCATTTCCAACGTGTAAATCTGAGCTTAGAGAGAAAGTATCACAATGATAGTGGCATCTCAAGAGCCAGAAATAGTTAACAACCCGCCTGGAGTTAAGGAGAATGAAAAATGAACAGTCTTGCCTTGTCAGTCCTCAGTTTCAAAGGACAGACCCTGAACAAAGGACCACCTAGGCTTTTATCGAACAGTCCGGGGTCTTCCTGTGTTGGTCTCCTGCCGTGTCACCTGTTTGTTGTCACCTGCTGTGTCTCTTGTCACCTGGCTGGCCACAGGTCCCGTGCCCTGGATAGTGCAAGGGATAGGTGCCAGATGACGGCGCCTTGAGTCCAGCAGTGGGAGACTGAGACCACCACGGCTGCGGCATTTAGTCCCATGGTCTAGGTGTGTTCCAGTGGTGGTGTTCGGTCATAGGCTGGGCTCAATGACCTTAGAAGTCTTTCCCAACCTGACTCTGTCATTCTGTAAATTTTCGAGAATGGGAGTGCCCGATTTGTGGAAAACTTCCACCCTGCACCCCGCGCGGGAGAAACAACACCTCCTTTCCGAACTGGGCCGCGTGTCTGAGTTTAGAGAGCCCCCAAACTGGCAACAACAGGTGACACCGCGTAGCTTCTGCGGGCCGCACCCCGGGCTTCTGCCAGCCCAGGACTGGCCGGGGTGGGGGGCGAGCGCCCTGCACCAGAACCCCACCGTCCTAGGGGCCCAGCCTGCAGTAGGAGCCCCCCCTGCCCCAGGGACGCGGCGGGCCGACGGTTCGTCCCTCGGTGGTCCGTCCCGGGGGGGGGGGAGCCGCGCCGCGCAGGCGCCCGCCGGTGCTCGCGCGTGCGCCTCGGGCTGCCCGGTGCGGCCGCGCGGGTGGCGGCGGCACCGGCAGGCACAGCTCAGGCAGCGGAGCCTCGGCTCCGGCTCCAACTCCGACCCCGACCCTCTCCGATCTTAGCCCCGGCCCCGGCTCCCGCGTCCGCCCCGCTCTGATCCCAGCCCGTCCCCGTGCCCGGCCGGCGGCGCCATGGTGTGTACGGTTGCTATGGGAACGGCGCGGCGGGAGAGCGGGCGGCTCTGGGCCCCCCGGCCGTAGGGCTGTGCCCGGGGTGCTGCCCTGCCACGGCGGGCTGTGCGGTAAGGTAGTCCCGAGTTTAGCTCGGCTGGTTAGAGCACGGTGCTGTTGACACCAGGACTGCGGGTTCCATCCCCATATGGGCCTTTCACTTAAGGGGCTTCGGTGGGCCTTGTGGGTCCCTCCCGACTTAGAGTATTGTGTGAAAGTTGTGCGGGCAGCTTTGGGGGAGCGGCCGGAGAGGGAGAGCCCCGTGCCCGGGAGGGGCTTGTTTGCCGGGTCAGCTTTTACTCCACAGGTGCTACTAATTTGCGGAGTTCCTCTTGGCCGTGTTGTCTCACAGCTTTACTGGAAACCTCGCTCTGTTGAGGGCTGCAGGCTCCGTTCTCCTTAACTTTGTTCTCGTTTCTTTTTGACAGTGATTTCTCTGCTTCAAAATTTCACGAAGCTGAAAGTGTATTCGCTGTGATTGGTAAGTGGCTGGTGTTTAAAGTCATGTCCAGAAGATATTATTTGCCTGTTCTTACTAAACCTATGTTTGTGTGCTGACTATTCTAGAGATTTGCTAGGGCAGACAAAACATGATTTCAGATGTCAGTGAGCAGAGTGTTCATGGCTTGAATATGGGGCTTTTCCTTGTACTTACTGTTTGCAAGGATACCCACTCTGCACTCTAGCAATTAAATAACACTGGTTTTGAGTTTGGGAGAGAGGACGGGAGAGCCAGTATGGCACCACATCTGGTATCCTCAGCTATGCTTCTCGCGTCTTGATTGACCTAAGTGCTGTGAGAGTACAGCTGTCTCATTTCTCATCGGTGCTAGGACTAATCAGGGGTTCTCTACACCATCATTTATTGCTTTTAAATCTTCCTGTACAGCAATGAGAGGCCTCTGAAGTAAACAATTGGGGAAAAAAGATAATAGCCCAAGTACGGCCTTTCAGACACTGCTGTGATAATCTAATTTCCAGTGGAGAGTCAGAAGGGAGATCTGCATCTGTGCAAGTTAAAGACTACTTGGGAAATGGTGACAGCAGTGGGGGACAAGATCTGTGTGCACCACTTGTGCTGACCCCGTTGATACTGCAGCACTTCCTCTGTCTGTCTCCTGCTGAGATTGGGGACCAAAATGGGTACACTGCTGGATTTTCAGAAAGAAGCACTAATAGTTGGAATTATTTCCTATTTGCAGCTAAGATAGTTTATTTTAAAGGGTGCATGGAGTTCACGGAAAAAATAGAAATCCTTACAAATAAATACAAAGTAAGTCAGAACTAGTCTTTTATAAAGCAAGGGTAAAAGCAGATTGTACTCTGGGCAGCCAGTGCAGTCATTTCCCTTCCTCTCTTGTGCTTCTTCTTTATCCTATGCATCCACCTTCTGCTTGTTGTGTGCTGTTGCAACTTATTTTAAATTAGTCTGTGGTGCTGCAATTGAATGATTCTGGTGCCTTATGCTCCTCAAAGGCAAGAAAGCTTCTGGTGTCTTTACCATCAGAGACTTATCATCAGAAGACTTATTGGTACCATGTCATACTCCAGGTGTGAGTGTGTACGGCGCTGCCTTAACCTAAGCTCCTTGGGCCAGTGCTGAGTCAGGGGTTCTCCTGCCCGCTGCCCCACCGTGACAGCTCCTGCCTCACTGCCCTTGCTGCCCTCCACCAGCCTCCCTGCTCCAGCTGCAGGGAAAGGCTGTGCTCTCCCTCTCCTCTGAAGCAGCAATGCAGCAGTGAGCTCACTCAAGCAAACAAAATCATGGGTTCCCTTTGCAATGGTAATTGTCAAAGTGTTGTTTTATAATGGATTGGAAGGGTGGCTGACAGTGCACAGATAGAACTTAGCTAGTTCAGCTTTTAGCAGACAAGTTCCTTTGCCCGTTAAAAAGAAACAGGTAAGATTTGAACATGTCAAGAAAAGGTTATTAATGAAAATTTGGTCTCAACCATGGCAAATAAATGGACCTCTAGGATAGAAAATTTGCAGTTTGCAATAGCAGTAACAAAACCTTGTGGATGTCTTCCACCTCCTGGTTCTATGATTCTGTTACTGTATTGGAGATGGTCTTTTTCCACAGAAACACAACATGTCTTTCATGTTGCTTCTTAGTTTAATTGTGAAGAACATATACATAACTTCCATAAAATACACACTTCAGTGTCAGAGCACAGAACCCACTTGAAGAACTATTGAACACTGTGTCCTTCAGACATCAAATGTAATATATTAGATTACGTGAGAAGATTTATTAAAAAATTTAACAAGGAGAATGGAAATATATAGACCAGGAAATAAGAAATGTGAATTAATTCAAATTTCTGATTTATATTCTTGTTGATTAGATTTTAGTATTTATTCACAGCTGTTGTTTCAATGTATGCTGGATAATAACTGTATCAGACATATGGCCTACACAGAAGACTTAAGGTCAAAATCTTGACTCCCAGTAGCTGAGAGAATAGGGAATAATAATCTACCTACCCTTTTTTATTGGGAACTGACTGTATAATTGCTCCAAACAGAGTGCTGCAGTGGAACTTTTTTTGAATCACATTGAATTAAAGGGGAGAGTAGGTAGCATAGAGAACCAAATTCAGTCACAATGAAGATAAGCAATATATTAATGGTAATCAGAGATATTAAAAACACTGACAGTCTCAGACTCCTGATCTGTTCCTGTGTTTTTTTAAATTACACATCATTTAGTCAAAGAGGTTGGTGCACTTCTCCTTGGCATCCAATTTTATGTTGGGTAGTTCTGCTGAAAGGGTTGGGTGTGTATCAATGAAAGGCAGTGTGCCAGAATGTACAGGCTCTTGAAGAAGAAGCACTTGAGAAAGTAAAAATGCCAAACAGGAAGAATTGAACTAAGAAAAAAATAAGATTTTTTTTTACTTCATAGTTTAGAAATAACCAAGATGATGGTGTCTGATCTACTGTCAGTTCATTGTCATAAACTATGTGAGAGAATAGAAGTTACCAGATGGTCTGAGTCACAGTGCAGAAACATATTTTTCTTTTAGGTAAGTTTGAAAAGGAGAAGATAAATTTTGGATGATTTAAGACTCTTGATGAGTTTGCTGTAAAATGGCAAGGATGACATTTGCAGAGAACTGCACCATGATTGTGATTGGGTTTGCAGGGCTCAAGAGATGTTGGAGCAAGTCTTTCACTGCCCACTGTATTTGCCAGAATATGCAGCAGGACAGAACACTCATTGGAAGTTTGAGTTGACAACTTATGTTATATTAGTGTTATCTTTCTTTGCATGTGCTTGGTAGTGGGTTGGGGAGTCTTTTCTTTCAGAGGAAAAGTATGGATTGCTTATTCTTCCTTGTCTCTGCTTATCAATTGCTGATAACTGAGATTCAGTTACTGATAATAATGCCTCTGACCTATTAGGAAGCTGTCCTTGGTAAGGTTGATAATATGTGTCAGGTTTTTCCTAAGCTGGAAAAAACTTGCCTCTTTAGAGCATATTATTGAATTCCTGTTTTGGCTACGGTGTTTCCAAAGTAATCAAGTGTTAAGAAACAGATTTGCCATGGAATTGTGGTGAACTTCATGTGGCCCATGGAGCACAGTGGTATATTTTAGCTCTCTGTAAAAAACTAAGGGTCCTTGATGTTAAATGCTTTCTGTTCTTGAGCATTTTCCTACAGAACTGGAGAGCAGAGGGGGAAATGCAGTATCAATGAGCCTTATTTTGCACTAGTTCAACACTGTCTAGGATTTAGTTATTATATCTTTTTTAACTACATTGGGGCAGCATAACCAGTGATGTAGTTTATAGTCTAAAACTGGCATAATACTTTGTGCCTTTCAGATATATTGTATAGTGTTCTTCCTGTGCAGTACTTTCCAGAGGAATGCAAGCTTCAAAGACTGAAAATACAAAAAAGGCAGAACCATTCTACTGGCTTTCAGTGGCAAAGAACAAGACCAGTTCAGAGATTATAAATGAAGCCAGAAATATTCTACGAACACTAGGAACTCAAAGACCCTTTACACCTACAGATGGTGAAAGGAAACTTTTTGGATCTGGATTCTCACAAGGTCCTCAAAATAGACCTCCTTCAGTTTTTAGGTACCGTATTTAAGATTTTTTCAAATATCCATTAGGAGCAAGAGATTTGATTCTGTATTTACATTTCCGGTGATTATTTTCCTTGTGTTAATAATCTGTATTCCTAATCATATCCTTTGCCTTCTTCTAATGATCCTTACTGTTAATTCTACATGTCCAGGAAGTTCCTGTGGATTCGAGCTGCCAGAGGCAGTCATTACACTAATTTTCTATGTGGAGAATAGTATAAGAAAATGGTCTGCTGCTTACCTTTTTCTTAAATTCTAAATTGAATGCTTTCAGTTTAGGTAGTCCAGCTTTTTTCCTAGAACACATGGAAGCTTGCTTGTTTCCACATAACCTGTATGCTAGATCTTTTTTCAGAGCCGTCTCAGATCTTTTGAATGTAAAATTGTAGATCTTGAAGTTTCAAATGCTCATTTTCAACCAAAATTTGTACTACTTCAGAATTATTTCTGTGCGAAGTGTTGTTATGTGGTACTGTTCACAGAACTCAATAGAGCTGTCACTTAGGACAAAAGGGAAAAATTTATATAGTGAGCTATTTTCAACCATTTTCCCAATAATTTTTTAGCTCTTATGTACTAGTTCTGTAATGACTGCAGGGAGGAGATATGAGCTGTATTTGTAATGTTAGGTGTCAGGCATGCCACAAAGGATGCTGAAACATGTTTGGATATACAAGCTAGTCAGTGTCCATGCTGTTTTCATGGCAGCATGACTTCAGGAGCTCAGTGTATGTGATATTCCTTACTGCACAGTGTTGTGCCCTTACAGAAGGCAAGAGCCTGGTGATCAGGTAATGAGGTCCCTCTGGCTGACATCCATGCTTGTTTTCTCTGTGCTGGTCCTTTGTGTGGGAAGGAGCATGTTCATGCCTGCACAAGCCTGGATTTTCTACCCTGCAGTGTTCAGCTTGTGGCACATAGCTTGGGCAGTTGTGCTTATGCAGGAATTTTGGCTTATATTAGAGAATTGTTAGAGATGTATAAAATAAACTGTATCATGGCAGGTGTACAGGTGATCCTGTAATTCTTCTTCCTTATTGTGCTGGATTCCCAGGTATCAAAGTTGAATAGCATTCATGAAAGAAGAGGGATAGTGTAAAGTGTTCTGTCACTCTTCCTTTCTTTCTTCTTTTCCCCACATTCATTGGCAAAGGGATGAAACGTATAATTAAAAGAAGTAACAGGTAACACTGGGTCTGCTTTATTCATACTATGTTTCATTTCTTTGTTAGTCTTCATGCATCCAGTTTTGATTTGGCTGAATCAAGACCAGTGTCTGGTGTTCGTCTTAGACCACTGGATCACGTGAGTACTCTGAAAATAACTCCTGCAGTACCAACAGAAAAAATATGTGTCCTAGTAGTGTTAGGAAAAGATATGATTTAAAAACGTTGGGGGAAAATGGAGGCCTGTTATAATGTTAGTCTGAGACCTATAAAGTCAGTTTTGTAATTTTTTTCCCCAAAAGAAACCTGAAAATAATTTGAATGGTTTAAACATTGCGTTATAATTCTAAGTGACATTAACAAGAATCAGAAGACAGATACTTGAGTCAGCTTTCTGTTATAAGTTTACTAACCCAGAAAATGTTCATGAGCATCAACATGAGCCAACAATGTGCCCTTGCTGTTAAGAAGGTGGCTGGTGGTATCCAGGGCTGCATTAGGAGGAGTGTTGCCAGCAGGTTGAGGGAAATGATCCTTCCTCTCCATTCAACACTGGTATTAAATTTTCATTTATTTCATGTGTGAGAGTGGAAAAAAATTAGAGAAAACTTCTGACCAATGCAAAACCTGCTTTTTTGCTTTACCAGTAGATGATGTTAGTATACTGTACATGAAGAGCTTGTATTAGTCATGTGGTTCTGGGGAGTGGGTCTCACCTGTTGGCTATCTTCACCTAATACTGTGGAGAGCTCTGAAGGATCAGCTGGAGACTTTATAGTGGATTCTTTATTAGAAAGAAATTAGTAGAGAATCTTGATCATACAGGTCAGTGCTTTTATGTAGGGCAAGGGCACAACAAGTGTTTTGTGCTGGAGGTTCAGAGGGTTAGTCACATCCTTGGAGATGCAAGACACTGGCATAAATAAAACTTGGACTTCCATGTTTCTGCATGATTTGCCTCAGTGTGATAGGAAGTAGTACATATGATATGAACACCCTGCAATTGTTTTTAGTGCTCAAAAACAAATCAAAGGGTAGATGTATCTCTAGAATTGTTAGCACAAGCCGTTGGCACATTTTCTTTGATAAATAAGCATGCTGCAGATGTATTTAAATGAGTATTTATGAGGAGTAAATAAATCTGAGGTTTTCTACTCAAGCTAGTTTTTGGTCTCTACACACCTGAGTGTTGGATTTTAAGTGGCTGTGATAATAATGGTATTGACATCTGGTTTGTTCGATGGAATGGTATCATTAGTTTCTGGATATGAACATTTCTTAATCAGCAAGCCTATGTAACTTCTGTTCTGAACTTAGCCCTTTGTTATAAATCATGTGGGTTTCTTTCTTTTTTTTTAGGTTTTTGCTTATATGAAAATGAAATTATCTGTGTTTTTATTTAAAAATGTTCTTTATCTTTGTCACAGAAACCAATAGTAATCACTTCTGCAAAAGATGAAGATTCTTCTGTTTTCCTTCCAAAACCTCCTGCTGGTGCTGCAGAGGTTAGAAAAGTCAGCAGTGCTCAGGCATGCTTATTTAGAACAACTTCTCTGGGAAATTTATTTTCTGCTAAAGTGGTTACTCCCGATCAGAGTAAGAATGTTGTGATGTTTATTATTTGCTTGAAAATTTAAATGCATGATGGGGTTTAGTATTGTTAATAACATTAATTATTATATTATATGTTCTTTCAGTGTAAATTTTGAAAATATTTAAATGGCTTGAAGGCAGTTTTGAAACTGTAATTTCCAAAAATGGTGCTGGCCTTGACTTCTGAAAGGGAGTTGAAAGCTATTCAGGTGCATCTTTTTCCTGTAGGTTTCCAAGTAATGGAATTTACTGAAAGTTTTCTTCAATGGCTAAAATTAATATTAAATGCTGACATATTTAAAGAGAAAATGAGATGCCATCATCTAAGGAGATTCTGTGATGGATTGTTGAGCATAAAAGAAGGAATAAAAAGGACTTATACATCTTGACAGGCCTCCAACTACATTGTATTTGTTGTTAAGAGTTTCATTAGTGGAGACTTAATAAAGGTTCCTAAATGTGGGATTTAGAAGTAATTTTCTTGCAGATGGGAAATGGCATCTTGACTTCCTGCATGTTAGCTCATAATGAAACGTTCTGGGACTCTGTCTTTAATGAAGGCTTATTTGTAATAATGACAATTCTTACATTGTCCAGATTGCTACTTCACATGATAAACTGAATATGTCACTTTTTATCTTACTGCAAAATAAGTCTTATACAAAAAATACTAAACTTTATGTCACTATTATGTACTTACTCTATAAATATATCTTTATATAATGTACCACTATGTATAGTTTAATCCATTAGTCTTAATAAGTTGATGATACTAATGGAAGAAGTTCAGAACTTAACATAGTTATAGTCTGAATGGGTCTCTTTTCCCCTTTGGAGATCATGCAAATGTTTATGTGGAGTTTCTTTGTGAAGATTCTTATCACGTGTACATACCAAGGTACAAGATTAACAGCTATCTTTTTCTTGAGTTCCTTCATAGTATTCAGATCCTGAAATACAATCACTTTTTTCACAAGGTACAATCCACTTATCTGTAAAAGGGAAATAAAAAAAGATGAAGTATTAAAATGTTGAAACATAAAACAAAAATACTAAGAAATGCTGTTTATAAGAAGACACTGACTACTTTACTCTTAATAGTCTTAAGCCTTCTTACCTTTCAAATTGATACAAGCAAATTTTGGTAATGTAACATGAGAAGCTGTAATTAATTTTGAGCTCTGTTGTGTGTGTGTGTGTATTGTGTAAGGACACTTCTACAAAATGTATTCTCCTTGACTATTTCAGACAAAGAGAAGCTAGATTCGGAAGAACCAGCTATGATGATGCATAATCTTGGCAGAAGTAATAATAACTGCTTAGCTGAGCAAAGGCTGTACACATCATTTAATGATGAAAGTAGACAATTAATTTGTAATGAGCGTATCAGCAGGTCGGGGAGCGCAGACTTTGTGGAAGGGACAGCAGGAAAATTCTTATTTCAGATGAGAGGGGAAAGGTCAGTATTGGTCAGGTATGGTAATGTGCATCTTTCACGCAACCCTCTTCCTAGATATTCAATTGTGCAAGTACAAAAATGTTTTAAACTGATGGAATTTGAAGGTAACACTACGTATGCTTTAAAACGAAACTATGTTTAGATTATTAGAGTAATTTGCATTTCTTCTCTTAGGAAGTTTCTACACTCCAAAGACTACCATGTAAAAAAGTGTTGGTAAAAATCTGTTTGATATGCAGATCAAAACTTTTATTTTGTTTGATCATTAGTATTTCAAAACCGAGTGTTCTGATCATTGCATGCAGAATACTCAAGTTTACATGCAATGTGCTTACTTCTGCAGGTCAGTCCTGTTGTTATGAGGTGCTCTACATTCTTCCCTTAGCTCAACAGATGAGTAAAGCCACTTTCAGTTTTGGTATTGGGGAAATATGTGATCATACACCAAAAACAGGCTTAAACTCATTGTCGGTAGAGGCAGAATGTTTTGTGCTTTGAAATTTTACTTTGTGGGGTTTTGGGTGTTTTGTTTTTTTTAATGACCCAACAGGTGTAAGAAATTAGTGAGATTTATGTGCATGCAGTCTATTGTTACTGAACCTACATTATTATATCCATTCTTTAATTTCCAGTTAAGTAATTTGTTTTTCTTTTGATTCTGATCTGAATTCTTGCAGAGGGAGGAATGGTCCCTTGGCACTTTGTTCAGTAGGTGTATCAGTTGCTGCATTAGTAGTTGGATGAACTACCATTTTGTGCTAGTAACATTGACATTGCTAATAACAAAGAACAAAACCCACTTTATTTTCAAAACGTTCACCCTTACAAATAAATATTTGCCCATAGATGATACCTTCTTTCTAGCATGTCTGTAGGAAAAAACTATTTCCTTGGATATTCTTAAGCACCTTTCACATTAAAGATTATATTCTTAATTTTATAAAATGAGAGGCCTTTCATTTATTAACTTGAAGATAGCACTAAATAGTTTAGGGAATGTTGTCCATTTAGGCTATTACAGCAAATGATACATAGCAAAGCTATCATAGCGCTCTTTTATATTAAACTGTAAGCAGCATTTAAAACAAAAGAATCTGAAAGACTGAAGACTTGTGTTAGCAAAGAAAAAGCTTTTTTGTGAGTATGGAGGGAGGAAGAATGAGAAAATAAGTCCAGTGATGGAAAATGTATGAAAAATGAAAGAAAGGAAAGCACCAAGGAGAATGCTTTGGTGCAAAATAATTTTCTCCCATTAAAATCAGTGATGCAAAAACTTCTTAGATTAAGACTTCATAAATTACTGGAGTTTGACTTTCATTTAGTAAAGGTGTGGTGTGAAGTACTTTAGTGTTGCAGTTGAAATGGATAGTTCCTTTTGTGGAATGTGTATCGTGCTCTTTTCAGTCCTGCTTTCAGTTTGAGTTCCTGTTATAGTTCATGGTATCCAAGTGACTAATAGAAAAGGATATTCAGATACTTTTATTGATTGGAAAGAATGACCTTCCTTCTGAGTCATAATTTTAAAACTTGCAGGTATAATTGAACAGTTAACCCATTAGACATGCTGTCTGTCTGTTCAAAATTACATGTTTCTGTTTACAAGCTTGAGAGCTCTGCAAGTTTTTGATTTGGGGATTTTGTTACTGATGCTTTTCGCAATCAGGAATCTCATGCATCACTGAAATTAGATCTCAAATTACTGGCCTTAAGATAATACAAAAAATTGTTTTCCAATATTGTTCTGACTGGTTTTCTCCAAAATAGAAGAGTAATATAATACTCCTCTATGGTTCTATGTTGAATGCAAGATCTGTATTTTTGAATGGTCCATTTTTACCTCTCCTGTGGATCGTGCATGGTTTCTGCTTACATGAGTCAGAGATGGTTTTTACCAATGCTGCCTAAGCAGTGCTGACCTGATGCCATTTATGTGCTCTTACAGCTTAGAGTACCAGATATACCTGCAGTGCAGTGCTGCAATATGCACAAGAGTAATACAAAATGCTTTCCCTTTAGCAGAGGACAAAGATCACGAATCTACATCAGCGCAAGCAGTTCATGCCATTGTATGATGGAATGGCTATAGGTAGTCTCAGCTGTTCTCACACATTCTGACTCATTGCTAAGACTTACACCAATGAACACATTGGCCCAGTATTCATGTGTGATACTGCATGAGTCTATGGCCTATGGTCTATGGCCTTGTCTGGGTTCAGAGATGCCATTCTTCATTTGTCAAAGTACCGCAAATCTGGCCTTCTGTATAATTTGTTGAGTTTGTTCTTCATAGCAGTTAGATCTAAAAGGCTCCAGAACCATAGAGGGGTCATTTCAGTAAGAGAGTTTTGGCATTCTTTCTCAATAGAACATGTTTACAGGTATTAGATGATTGCTAAGGTTAGATTGCATCTGGTTCTGTCATAAATACTTGGGGCATCTTGTACCAAGTTACAAGATATTTTCTATTTAAAGTATATTGTATTGAGGAGTAATAGGATGAGGGCTTAAAGGAATGTGAAATCTTTTATTACCTGGAGTCCTGACATTCTTGATGTGAAACAGTTGTGTCAGCCTCAAGTCTATATCCCAGTGATGTAAAATCCTTGCTGAAATTAAGCAAGAGGATTGGAGGTATAGTACACTTCACACAGGAGAAGGTGTGTTGGACTTCTTACTCCCCTTTCCCCACAGTTCCTATATGTGTACTGAAATAGCTTTTCTAATGAAGCTGGTTTTCTGCTGATGATGAAATGCCAAAATAGCATGGCAGATTTCTGCCATTAGTGCTATCATATTTACTTAAAAGAGAACAGAAGGGAAGTACTTTATTCCAGCAAGAGACTTGCTCACTTTCCATCTCATGTTCTTTTGTTGTCGCAAGGACTGATGGAAAGAATGAGCAGTGCTAATGAAATCACTACTGCTTTATAAAGGTACTGGGGAAAAAAAAGAAAAGGACCTTTTGAGGGGAAAAGTTATTTGTCATTTTATTTGTAATTCTATTTTGCAAATAACCATCTAGTTGTAATAGAATAGGTATATTAATTGAAGCAGATTGAATTTATTGGCATGTTGCCTCAGGAAAGCAAGGAACAATTTCTGACAATCATAGAGAAGCTAAGTTTTGTTTACATCTTCTTCTAGCCATTGTGCCTTGTCATCTATTTGATTGCTATAGAAATGAAACTTTTAAAATGTTTTCTGCATTCCTATATTTCAACAGAAGTGTCAACAGTGATGGCAGATTTGCTGATGAAGAGCAACAGTTTCCCTGGTGAGAAAAGATTTTTTTTTTCCCCCCCTACTCCAATTTTTCAGTATTCTGAAAGCTTAGATGTCATTTCAAGATTCCTTAGAAACATAGGTGCCTTCAGTGAGGAAGTTTGGTGGCAAACAGTTCATTCCCAAGTGGACTGTTCTACACCTTTTTTAACAAGTGATTTCTATAAATAGCTACAAAAGGATTAGCAGTTGCTGTAAAGAAGATATACTGTACCCTGTTTTCTCTCATCATTGCTCTCCTTATTAAATGTCTATTTGACAGTATCCTTGACATGTATTCATCAACTACTTCCATGACACTACTTTGTCTTTCTTGTGCTTTTTAGAGTTTTGGAATATTTCAATAGAAAATGATAAAAGCAGGGGACAAGTGAATCATAGATTTGTAGAATAGGGTGGGTTGGAGGGGACCACTGGAAATCACTTCTGTTTAATGGCTTAAACTGCCTTCACATCTGTGCCCAAAATATACATTCTTTTTCACTTTCAAGAAAAGGGTTCCTACAGAGAAGAGAAATTTCTTTCTTGAAGAGAACACCCATTCTTTTCTGCTCTGGATGATTTTTTGAAATGAATGACATGGTGTGCATATTATTTTGTTGTATGATTTAGCTGCTTCTGCAGATATTTTTCAGGATTTGTCTTTTTTATTATGTATATCGACAACTTCTGGAGTTCTAATAAAGACAGGGAAACAGGAAATTAATCTACTCCTAACTAATCTTTCTCTATTTCTGCCTCAGTTCCACTTGCTATTTGGAGCACTAATTTAAGAAAGAAACAATTTAGTGGTGGGAAATCTTTCACAGGTAGAGCTTTTTATAGTGTTTTCCAAGGAAAGTATGACACCCCTCCAAGAAGGTGCCTGGTTTTGTACAGGGTTAGGGGGTACTGAGAGAACACTGGAAATTAAGAACTCTTTTCTTTAGAACTTCTTATAGACTTCTAAAGATGAGAGTAACAAGTAATGGTTATCTCTGGTCTCTTAGCTCACGGACGAGACAGTGGAATTTTAGGCTCATTTTTACTGTGTACTCCAAAGAGAGTCTTAAATTTCAGGACAAGGTCATTGGTCTCCAAATCTGGGAGATCTTGGTCTTGAGAGTCCTTATTACTAATCAAACTGTAATTCTAGAATGGAAGAGTGTGCCACACAAAGGGTAAAGAAGGAATGTCAATTCAGTCTAGGTAGAACTGTAGTAACAATGGATTTAATGGATTTTTTTTTTTGTTTAAAATTGCAATGCTTATGCAAGATACAAGCTAGGAAGATGAAGATGGTGTGATTTTCAGACTCAAATATATTGAGGCTAGTGTTTTAGGTGTATTTCATGGTTAGAATTAGGCTGTCAGTTGTCTGGTTGCTTAAAGATACCCTGCCACAAATAGATATTGTTAGTATTTTCTGTATTAGGCATAAGATGCAAATACTGTGAAGAATAAAAAGTATAAGGATAGAGACTTTTCATCAACCTTGATTATTCTTTTAAGCCATACTGTTTAATATGTGCATTAAGTTCTTCATCAACAGCCTTTATAAATAAGCGTACTATCTTTTTTTTTATCACTAGAGTTGTCATAAGAAATGGACTATATGCGTAATAGTGTTTATAGAAGAATTGTTATTTGGTCATCTTTAGGATGACTCAGAGTGTAGTTGGCCTATTTGTCGACACATCTTTGCAAATTACAGTGCCTTTCTGCTAGTTATCTGTTCTCATATCAGTGGTATCAGCTACAGACTTGATTATAGTTTTCACTCCTTTTGTTTTTGTCTTTTCCTATGGTGTTCCTTGTGATATAATCCTCCACAATTCCTGAGATAATTTCAGGACATCAGTATTACTAGTTTTTCAATTATTTGCATGCTTTTGAAAAGTTCTGTAGTTGAGAAGCAGGACTGACTAGAGGCTTATGTAGTTGGATTACTACTGTATTTTATATCTCTTTTAGCTGTCCGCAAGTGATTTGCTGCCTCCGTTGTTTTTCCTAAAAGGAAAATAGTCTTTAAAAATTGAGCTCTTATACTAGTTCTTTTTTCTTCAAGACACACCTATTGCTTGTTGTGTTTGTATCTGTCTTCTGTGTCCCTCATATGACACCATAGAATGGAAGATTCTGTGGCAGCTGAGCAAAACAGGGACACATTCTCTTAAGTGGATCAGTGAAGGTCAAATCTTTGTCTGAAATGATAGTGCCTTTCAAGTGCTAAGTTAGGGGTCAGGAAGAAATCACTTAGTTTGAAACAAAATCCACAAAAACATATTCCCTACTATTCAACTAATGAAAGACAATACAAAAACCAATTCTGATGTCCTTCTGGCAACATAAAAGGTCTGGATAGTATAATGAAATGGGAATAAAAAGATTAATGTAAACTGAAATGTTAATTGGCATATGGAAAAATTAATTTCTATGAGAGTAAATGACAAAACAAAATACTAATTTTTCTCATTTTGCCAAAAGCTACAAACAATTCCTATTAGTTGCTTTGGCCAAAATACTAGGAGGCTGTTTATGCTTCCTTTCAAAGTCTACAGAGCAATGTCTTGTTGTTAACATCAGTAATTGTGGTTTAGAGTTAGAACTCTTGTTTCCTGACCACTGAACACTTATGGGGGAAGAATCACGGTAGCAGGGGCTTGTGTTCTGAAGCAGTGATTCCTAAGCATTATGTTGATGAACCTTCTCTGAGAGGATCCATTGCAGTTTCTCACTTGCTGCAGCTCCACATCTGACTCCCTTCTTTGCCTTGTGGCCCTTGCAACACCTTGTCCCTTGCTGCTGACTCGAGGGTCTGTTGCATCATCCTTGGTGCCCTAATTCCCAGGATTGCCATTAGTTGCCTTTAACTTTCCGTGGGGCTGCTGTCCTTCTCTTTGAGACGAAACTGCTGAGTCTGGCTGTGCCCTGTCAAACTTGGTCTTAGAGCCCTGTGTATCCTTGCACAGTGCTCCGCAGCACTCCTGTCAAGAGACCCGCTGTGCAGTTCATGAGACCACAGTTCTGAATAATTTAGAAAAAAATGGTAACTGGCAGGCAGTATATAAGCAACCCATTGGCTCATGTGCCAGAGGGTTGTTCGGAGGCACCTCCGCAGACTGGAGAAATGGTTTGACAGGAACCTAATGCAGTTTAACAAAGATGAGTGCAAAGTCCTGCATCTGGGGTGGAACAACCCCTGGCACCATTGTGTACTGGGAGCTATCTACATGGGAGGCAGCTTTGCAGAAAAAGAGCTGGTGGCGCCCTGGTGGCCACCAGATTCATAGAACAGTTCAGGGTGGGAGAGACCTCTAAAGATCATCTGGCCTAATCTTTTGTGGAAAAGAGAGCTTAGATGAGATTGTCTAGCACCCTGTTCGTTCATGTCATGAAAACCTCTGTCACATTTGGACTTCTGGGACCAGTTCTGAGCTCCCCAGTACAATAGAGATGCGAAATGACTGTAGAGAATCCAGCTACTAAGATGTGAAGGGAAACCTTTGTATGAAGAAAGGCTGAGAGAGTTGGGACTGTTTAACCTGGAGAAGAGAAGGCCTGGCAGGGCTCTTATCAATGTATATTGATACCTGAAGGGAGGGTGCACTGTGACACTGCCATTGATTGTGTGACAAGAGCTCTTTCTTTTCGCCCTTGACAGGCACTCAAAATGGGAAAAACTATTTACCCACGACTGACGGTCCTTTTTAAGGCTTTATTGGTTGTGTATACTTTCACAGCCTCTTTGCAGCTTTTCCCTTTATAGTCCATATAGAACTTGTAAGTCTTTGGTTGAAAGGAAAGTACCTGACTGTTTAAATAGCCAAACGATCCTTATCAATAGAAAGTATGGCATCCTGGATACCTCTAGCAATAATAATAAACCTAGATTACAGTGTAGGTGTAGTCACACTCTGAATATACATGTCAGAAACATCTCAAAGAACAGTCATTTTAAATGGCATATCTGTTTAAGGATTATCCACAATCAGGAACTGAGCTCTGATCTAGTTGGAAGGAACACCTTTGTGCCTAGTAGTCCTTTTGATACATCTGGCTTGCCTGAATAGGCCCCCAGGAGCTGCTTAGCATTTTTGTAAATCTGTTCTTCTTAACATTTAGTAAAATGTCTTGATTTTAGGGTAGATGCACCATGTCTGGCATTCCAGTGCACACAACATATGTTTGTATAATCAGATGTTCAGTGCTTGTATTGATGTATAAACAGTCTGCATCTTTTACTTACTGCAGTGCTTAGAATATTTTCAGAGATTTGTGACATTAGAAATTGTTCTCCTAGACTTTTGCAAACCTGAAAACATTAATATATCACAGATTCAAAACATTTTTCAGTTTTAAAGAAACTAGAAAAAGGAAGTTTGTGGGGACTGAAGGGGGTGGAGTAAAGGAAAATACATTGGGGAGAAATTGAGTGACTATGGAGGGAAAATGAAAGAAAAGAGAAGAGGGGATGGGGAATGAATCTGGGTGAAAAACATGAAGGCAGAAACTGAAGCACAACTGTAGGAAGGCACTCTCAATTTGCTGCTGGCATCTGAGAAGGTTTTTGGTCACTGTTAGAGGACACTGAGTAAGGTGGACTTTCAGTGTGACCTATTATGACTTCTGTAATTTTTGTTATGTAAATGGCTAGTGTACTTTTAGATTAAGTAGGACTGGGTTCAGTTGACCTTACCGAAATAAAGACAAAACATAGAAGGGCTCTCAGGCTAAACAATGAAACTGTCTAGGGCTTAGATTTGCTTACAAGGAAGGAATTTAGAAGATAGAAATGATGGTTCTATAGGAATAGAAAAGGGTCTGCAGATACAGATGTGTAGAAATCGTGCACTTGCAAATACAGTTTTCTGACTGAATAACAAAAGGCATCAAAGAAACAAATTGAGAGGCAATAAACTTAAATGCCTTAGAAATTTATTTAAAATAAACAGAATCCCACCCCCCACCTAAATACTACTTTACTTTAGAACATGCTGCTTAGTAGTGAGGCCAACGTTTTAATAAGAACACATGGATGATCTTTGACATGATGGCAGCACAGACTAAGGCTCCCTGTTAGGAAGGAGCTTCTGAAGTGGTTTTTCTGTGAGTGTCTGTACCTACCAGTTTTATGTCATCTTCTGATGCGCTCTAAAGTTGAAGATAAACTTTTGGACTAATTAGACCATGTTGTAGTTCATATTTTTATTAACTATATATAAATGTGTGTTATGTAAATGTTGGTACTATTGTAGTTTATGCAGGTGATGTCTTCAGAAGGCATTATGCTGTGTGTCTTTCCAAGTATCTTCCAAAATACATTTTTGGCTTTAAATGTTGCTAATGATCAGATTTATGACTATTTGGAAAGTTTTGCATGGAGCTGACTGAGAGAAAATGGTGTTTTCTTAGTCTCCAGAAAGGCCCCTGATGTTAAGCCTAGCATTTTTTCTATTTTTGTCAATGGAAATCAGTTTGGTGGATCTGATGCCTTCAACCACACCCCTGCCTCAAAGCAGTTGCCTTAAGCAGTAATAACAGCATTTGCCAACAAAATATATCCATAAACACAAAGTTAAGGTGCTTTGCAGAGTCATGTTATCTTCTGGATCACAAAGTTGGCAATTTATTTTCATTTCCTTGTTTAAAAATGGAAAAGAAATCTCTTTCCAGACACCAGGTAAGTCTACTTTCTATGGATTCCTCAGAGCATGTACTCAGGATGTGATGCAGAGTCTGTGTTAGTAGCTCTCTGCCTTTCTTAGAGTCTGCTCAGATTTCCAGTTTACGTGGGATAGTCCTGGTTCCTAACTCTTCTTCAAGAGAGAGACCACAGATTCAGTTTACATGGGTTCAAAAGAAGAGACTCATGACCTCTGGACAAGCAAAGTTGTGTGAGGCCGTGGCACTTGCAGAAGCAGGTGGTGTGGGGCTTATGACTTTTTCCATCCCTGGTGCCCTTGTCTTTTGCTCATTCCTCATTATTGCTACTCTTCTCTTAGAAAACGAACCTGTATATTCTTCATCCTGTATTGCACTGCCTCAGTTACTGGGCTTCTCTGTTCTTCCCCATGCTACTTAGCTTTGCCTCCCAAAACTGTAAGGATATGTAAGGTGTTACAGGAACCTTGCCATGAGGAGAGGGTAATGCTGAGAGGGAATGTCTTGAAGTTGGACAATTCAGAAAAGATGATCATGTTCTCTTTTTGTTCTAGGTAAGCTTTGCTACCTCACTGATCACAGGTGTTTGATAGAGACAATTTGGCAGAGAAGCACTAATTTGTTTGTATTAGGCTATGTGTCCCTCTGAACTGGTAACTAAATAATGGGGGGCACCAGGGATATATTTGTACTAATAATTAATAAAAATTAAACAGAGGAGTTAGTCTCTGGCTTGGTGGTCAACTTGTGTGTCATGGGTTATTTTAGCACAATGAAACTATTTTTAGTTCCCTCTTTCCCAGACAAAAAGTGTTAGCTGGGAATGTCCCTACCTCTGCTTATCTGTGCCCTGTGCCCAGGTATTTGTCAAGGAAACTACCACCATTCTTGGGCCAAAACTGTAGCAGGGACAATGCTAAGGGTCTAAATCTAAGGAACAGTGTGATCCAAAATTCAGGCCCGTTACCAGACTGTTCTACACATAAAGAGGTAGCCAGTTCTCAGATGTTGAATGCTCAGTATAAGGAAGGAGCCCAAGCACTATTCCTCCATCTTGCATTCACATTTGTGATTCAAACCTTGCTGTTATGTGTAGCTTCTTTGGAGATCACTAGTTCAATTCTTTGCCTCTGGGATGTAATTTGTAGAAATGTAGTTTCCCCTGGAATACCATTGAAGGGTGAGGGTTTGCAGATTTACCATTAGCAAGAGGCTCATGGCAAGAACAAATAAGTAGATGTCTAAACATGCAGAATTTCTGAATAAATGATGCTTTCACTTAATTATCCATTCTTTCACCAGAGGAAAATACCGAACACATATTGGGTCTGACTGAGACAGAGTTAATTTTCCTTGGAGCAGTCCTCATAGTACCATGCTTTGCATTGGTAGCTCGAAAGGTGTTGGTAACACCACCAGTGTTTTGGCTACCACTAAACAGTGCTCCTCAACTTCGTCACTGTCTCTCCAACATTCACCCCTCACCAGCAGGCTTGGAGTGGGCAAGGTCTTTGGAGGGGACATAACCAGGGCAACCAGGATAACCAGGTCCCAAACTGACCAAAGGATATTCTGTACTGTATTATGTCTGCTCATCAATAAAAGCTAAGAGGCAGGAAGAGCATGGACATTCATTATTGTGAGGTTTGTCCTCCAGAGTACTCAAGCCCTACTTCCTTGGAAATGACTGGACATTTCAGGCTGGAGGGAAGTTGAGAATAAATCTTCAAATTTTCTTTGCTTCTGCACAGGGCCTTTGCTTCTGCTTTATTAAACTGGCTTCATCTTGACCCATGAGGTTTTTGTCCATTTTGTTTTCTCCCTTGGTCCTACTCAGGAGGAAAGTGATAGAGCATTGTTATTGGGCTCCTGGCATCTGTCCAAGCTCACCACACTACTGCAGTGCTGGCTCACTTGCCTTTTGGAAGTTCTCACACTCTGTGTACATTCAAGAAAGCAGTCTTCTTCATAGTGGCTACTATGATTTCTTTTATATGAGAAGGATAGAGATTATCCTGTTGCCAAGTTCTTCTTCTTCTGTAAATCATCAGAGCCTCTGTTAGTTGGTTTCCTGATGAGCCCCTTATCAGATGATCAGATTTCTGCCAATTGACTTTGTTTCCAAGGCAACCACTCTGAAGCCAGTTCCCTTCAATAGTAGGTAACTTATTTTTTAGAATAGGTTGATTACATTTTAACTGCATTGTTCTTAACAAGATACTTAAGTTTCAGTAAAAAAAAATTTAAAGATACATAAGGATAGTGAAACAAAAGTCTTTGTAACTAAAATAAAGTTGGCAGAATGGAAAAAAAATATGAAGGGATTTTATAATCTCTCACAAAATTCATAAATTGCACATTTCCCCTAAAGATAAGCCTGCCCAACAGTTGTTCTCATTTACGTGCATATTCAGTGTATTCTTTTCCTGAAAACAGTGAGAGTTCCAGTGACTTACAGGGTGTTTCACAAAAGCACAGATAGTGAGTACTAGAAGTACAACAGTAAGCTTTACTACTTACTTAAGTCTCTAAACTGGTTGATACTGGTGTATAAGAAACAATAGGCTCCAAGCAAACTTTTTTTTTTTGTGCAATTGTCATGGGCTTACCCTCCATCCTGTATATATGGTGTTTCCATCTAGTAAGTTACCACATCCTTTGCTTCAGTGTCTTTTTCTATTAATCTGGTTTTGCTTCCAACAAATCTCATAGGATTGTCTTTGCTGAGATTTCTTGCATTCATCCTGTGGATTTAGGTTTTGGGGAAGAGGCACAAACGGGATATAGTTACAAAACTCTCTTTCTGAGGAAAGCAAGCTCAAACATCCATATTCATTTAGGCATACAGTATCATCATGCTTACATATAATCCTGGAGGTACCGATTTCTGAATATAGCTGTGTTAGTATTAGGTGACTGAAGTTGTTCTCTTGCTTATCCACTGACCTTTCAGGTTATAGTCTTGATTTCAGGGGTGGATGGTTGAAAGTCAGAGAAATATTTCTGAAACTTTTAAAGTTTATAAGACAGTGTATTCACAGAAATGGAATCAAATTTGAATTTCTATCAGTGCACTGAGCTGTATTTAATGGGTGCTCTAAAACTCTTCTTTCTTAGAGATGTCAAACAATTTTAGAGTAGAGATGCAAACACTTGTGGTTTTGGGGGTTTTTTAATGATTTTTTAAAAACATTACTTCCCCAGAGGAGTGGAAATTGCTGAATATGAGCTGAAATAATTTCAAGATAGTTTGTGTAAGTATTTGGATTTTGGAGCACTTAAAAAGAAAGCATTATTCACTGTTAGCCATAATGAAGCAACTGTTCTTCTGTAATGTGATTGCTTGGGAAATTTTTGACTGATCACAGTGAGCTATCCAGTCCCTCTTGTAGGGAACTGAACTTGCAAGAGCTTTGTCTTTTATTCTGTCTCCATCTGTTGATAGGATGACTTACATCGTCTGTCTGGACTGACAGACAGGATTTAGGTGCCAATCCAGCAAACCACTTAAACAACAGTTTAGCTTTAAGCCTTACAGTAACTAAATTAACAGGTTAAAAAAAAAAAATCAGAATGACATTACTAACACGCTACTGTCATCTTTAGAAGGAAATTCAGATTAGGTTGTATTGGTACATGAACTTGAAATGGAATAAGAAGTGTTAAATTAAAGATACACTGAGAATAGAAAAAATTAATTAAGACCTTTGTCTTTAGTGCAGAATTTAAAGGAGGAAAGATTCCACTTTAAGAGCAGACAGTCTACATCTTGTATATTGCTTTTAGATCAGTGCTGCTTGAGTGTGTAGCTAGGCAAACGGAATAAATAGACTTACTACAGAGGTATGTAGTAGTTTCCTCTGGCCAAAGAAAGACTGACCATAAGATCAGTAGGAATTATGGCATTACTATTGTTTTACAAAGAAATTGCAGCATACCTGTTTCTTGTACTAACAGAACTAGTGACCGCTATGCAGTTAGCAATAGTTCATTGGCAGACCTGGAAATTCTAATATATTCTTTAAGGGTTACTGAAGTGTTTGTTTCTTTGCAAAGACTTCTCATTAAATCTTTTTAAATTAAGTTTAATTCTGTCAGAAAAATAATACTGTCCTTTTGAATAGATGAAGTTACAGTTTTAAGATAGTTGAATTTATATTCAGTTAATGAAACTGATGATAAAATAAAAATTAGCTCTTTCTGAATTTAGTTTGGTTCATCTTTCAGTTTTATTGTACAAATGGAAATGTTTTGTGTTCCATAATGGTGACCTCTTGTGGTGGGAATATGTCAGTATTTCTGAAGGAGCTTTCTGTAATACACACTGGAGGAAGTTGTATTTACATGTAACTTCTAATGAGCAGATAACTTACTTAGTAAATTAACATAACCTTTTCCAATTAGTTATTAATATACTGGACTTATGCTGAGTGTAGGTGAAGAAACAAGCATTCTGAGCACTGTACTCTGATAATACTTTTGTGTGTCCATACTGTATCTTTTAGTGTCCAGATGAAAAAGCTTGGCACAAATTCATCATGGCCAAGGAGTTCAGGCTGGAAGAGAGGAGTAACAGGTACTTCATAAGGCATTTCCGTCTCCATTCAAAAAATGTGAAGTCATATAGAAATGATCTAATTTTTGTGATTTGAAGATTTCTTTGTTATTCATTGAACAATATTTTTGGTTTTCTAGATATACTGGGTTTTTTATTGTTGTTGGTAAAGATAATATCCAAGAGATCTTCACTCTAAAAATCTGTTGATATTTTTCTCTCCTGTTTTTCCTGTATGTAGGTGTAAGAATTTGCCAATCCATTAGCATCTTCTTTGCCCATTACTCTTTGTAATCTGTCATAGTTGCACAGAAACCAAAGAAGTTATGTCAGGCTATATTATCTAAAGAAACAAATTCTGGATTGCCATGTAGGGGTGTGTTTTGCTAATTTTACATAACAGGTTTTAATAGATATTTCCTCATAGCTGGCACATTTCATACATTGCAAGTGCGTATCTGAAAGTCTGGTATGGAAACCTGAAGTTTCTACTGCACTATTATTATGCTTTATTACCATTTTTCTCGAACTGAGAAGTTGTGTTATTCCAGATCATTCTGCAAAGGCTGTAACATTCTCTGCTTTCATTTCCTTCAGAGGAGCTGAGAGTATTTACCATGTCATGGGAGTTAGTATTCTTATAAGCCTTTTAATTTATATGTGCTGTTTTATTTGTGTTATTGAAAAAAATCATGTGCTATTGGGTTTGTATCTTTTTCTATCTACTTGTCTTAACATTATGTAGCTTCCTTAGGCTGTGCATGCTGCATCTTTAGTCCCAGAATAAACAGTGGGATGTCAGTAGGAATCCTCCATCATTTCTTGTCTATAGTGGGGTCCTGGGTGGAGTGTTCATTTACAGATTATTTCTGTATTCTGGTATGAATTGTGTTCAAGCTTTTACATTTGAGAGAGGAGGTAGGTTTTAATATTGAGCTATTCGTAGCCACTCAGTATTCAGTGAAAAGGCTAAACATTTTAAGTCAGGCAGTTTACAGCTTTTGAAAGCTCAGTGTTGCTAAGGCTCTTGTATTTACATGCTAAAAACAGCAACCAATAAATGTAGACTGATTAGTGATTTTTTTTTTTTGACCAGAATGCAAAGCAGCGGTTAAGACCTATGAAAAACTGAGACAACCAACTCCAACTTGCTGCATTCTTTTGCATGAGTATTTTTGCTGTTGAATTGTGATTTGCTCAATTGGAAAGTCCAAAACAGCACCTGCAATATTTTAAATACAGCTAGTACCCTAACTTTTCATCAGCAGCTTAAAAAATCTCCCAGGATGGAGACACATAGAAGTTTACCATTTATGAATGTTACTTTTCTTTATATTCATGTATTTTCTGCTCAATCTTATTGCTAGGATTAATATTGTTTAGTAAAAGCTGGCTGATCATCTTCTTTTTGTCCTAGTTATAAGAGGTACTTGTTTTAAAAAATTATACCATTATGACTTCCAGGTTGCTGTATTTTTCTGGTGAATGAGACAAATAAAGTGGAGTGGTAAAAAAAAAGTCCATTCTTTTCTTTCTGGTCTGAAAATTAAATAGCTTTGTTAATTTTATTTTTTTTAAGTGGGAAGTTTGGTTCTGTCTGCAAAGGCATGCTTGAACTATTTCTTACGTAATGAAGTTAAGCATGTGTGTACTTAGAAAATCAGTCCCATCTTTCAGCTTAAAAGAAGTAGCTACAAATCGGAAAGAAAAGAAATAGTTGAGACAATATGTGGGTTTTGTGGTAGGAAGGAAGAGTGCAAACTCTTCTAGTGTTCTCATTTCAGCTGTGCTTTTGCATTTTCCGGAGTAGAACTTTCACTTCATTGCAAATGCTTCATAGTGTTTTATTAATTAAACTACTTAGCAATCTGAATAAGATTATCAACTCATTTGACCTAGAAAATAAAAATGGTCTCCAAAATAAGTAGCAATAATATTAGCTAATAACATGTACTAATATGTATATGTGCAAGCACCAACAATATATAGTTATTGCAATAACAAATATACTTATCAGTGTATTACTTATGAAACAGCAGCATTTTTGTATAATCTGTTGAAGCAGATACATTTGATAGGATGGTTGTGTGTAAAATGTAGGTAGTTAATACAGATCAGAAAAAGAGTCTGGCTAATTTTCAGAGCAAGCTTTTAAAAAAGGAAGTTTTTAATTGTTTCACAGTTCCAGGTAGTTCTTAGTAGACAGTCATTGTTTTAAGGTCTGAGATACTGCTCTCATGGTGTATAACTCTCATTATTGGTGTTCTCATCTAGTATGGTACTTTTTGTGTTTGGTTATGATTATATTAAGAATTTACATTGTCATTTACATGCAAGAGCTAGTAATGAACAGCGGGAGACACTTTCAGACAAATCTGTCACTTAGAAAATGTATGTATTCTACTCTTAATGGCTTTCTTCATGTTATTTAGTGACATTGTGTGACTTATTTCCCTATTAAAAAAAAACCCACAAACAAAACACAACAAACCAGACCCCATCTTTGTAAGAAAAGGTTTGGTTGCCTACAAGATAAAGAGCTTAACCCAGTCTTGAACTCCAAACATATGCTGTATTCACCTTGTAAGCAACTGTTGGATCCTTTAAACCTCAAGCTGTGCAGAAACTCTGGCTCTCCATTCATAGTGGGCCAATGACCAAGGCCAGAATTCTGCCATTTCACATAGTGCTAGGTGAATGTGAAAAGATTGTTCAGCAAGTCAGAATAATTCCCAGTGATACTGCATCCATATGAAAGTCAGTCTTGGAATCCATTTTTTAATAAACTGTGTTTCACCAACTCCCTTGTCCAATCTGAACACAGATCCATGCTCTTAGTCTTGTTTCCAGAATTCTAGTCCACTGCTTTTTTGGTCTGCCAATTTTTAACTTGATGTCTCAAATAGATTTATTTATTTATTTATTATTTGCTTTTTGAAGAGAAGTATAAAAGAAGCTGAAATATTTTTGAACGCTTCTCTTTGTGAAGTAGATGAGGTTTCTGATCATGAACAGTCACAGCTTTTTCTCAGTCACAGGAAGTTGTTTGCGGGTGACCAAGAAAACTACGAGTTGGTTGCCTTCAAGATTTTCGGCATCTTTACTGAAGGCAAAACATTTGCTATTCATTCCCAAGTTGCTGTGTGAAAAAATGTTGAATACAGTAAGGAATAGGAGGGAAACATGCATTTTACAACAATTCAGTTGTGAAGTTCTCAAAACTAATTGCATTAAGTAGTTAGAATTGCTAACAGGATGTAATAACTAACAAGACCATTTTCAGTAACTGACCAAAGAGTCAGTTAATCAATCTTAGTGTAATATCGTGTGTGTGCTAAATAAAATTGTATAATCCTAGAGGATTGTCTGTAGGATTAATTTTTTTTTAACACAGAATGACCTGTCGTGTAGGCACAGAGCTGAAAAATAGTAGGACATGTTGATATATAAGTAGACATTACCTTCCAGTTCAGCAACCAAATGAAACATTGATGTCAGTAAACAAAAGCTTTAACAGTACAGATTTACATATCAAAACATTTATCCATCTAGTTTTGTTTGAAACTTTTGTTTTTGAGAAAATGTAAATAAAAACAAAAGCTTGAGCAGGTAGAATAACCCAGAATATATCAAAATGTGACATTTAAGGGTTTTTTTCTGACTGGCAAATAAAGTATTTGTAGCTGTTTATTTGTGTAGAAGTTGAAATCTTCACTGAATGTGTGCTTTTGTTTTGAATGTATTTTGAAGGCTTAGAGGATGAAACAAGAATAAATGAATGGGAAGATGAAGAAGTCTTTTGGCGTATGAAGATTGTACCAATTCTGCATGAACTGAAAAAAAGTGGGTAACACTGTTCTTGGAAGGGTTTATTTTCTGCACTGTGTCCTGTGGGAAGCATGGGACTCATCTGTGTTTGCTACAAAACAATAACCGTAATTGTTCTGCATGGCCTTTTATGCTTTCATATGTTCAGTGACTTTGCAGTGTGAAACTGGCCTGGGCAGTCAGGTTGTCACCGGCCTCTAGGTGGCCCTGCTTGAGCAGGGTGAGGGTTGTATCAGATGACCTACAGAGGTTCCTGCCAACCTTATCCATTCTGTAATTCTGTAAAAAAAAACCCCAAACCCACAGGAGTTTAGAGATCTTGTCTGATTAAATTACCTTTATTTTAGATCACATAGCTCTGCCAGCTTAGCAGTCAGTGATAAGATAATAATTTTAAGAATAGAGTGTTGCCCAAATTCGCTGCTTTAACTATAGACTGCATTGAAGGTCTCGATTAATTTTAGAAAACTAAGGCAATCTTAATGAAAATGTCCATTTGTGCTTAAAGTATTAGATGTATTGGAAAAGCATGTAATGACCCAGAATATTGAAGCAAAATTGAGTAAATTAAGTATGGCTTGAAGGATTAAATTCTGAAATCTATTTTAATGTTTCATTCAAAAGGTTATTCAATTGCTTTCTGCAGACACTATATTTATTTGAATGGTGGGAATATAGAAAGTAGATTTATTTTTACAAGTGGTTCTGTTTTATAGAATCTTTTGCAGTGTTTGTTATATCATGGTACAGATTAGAATTTTATTTTGCATATTTTTGCAAAATCACTAAGTGATTCCTAAAATATGTAATTATTTTAAAAAGACAGGATTCTCATTCTCACATCTGCGCTGATGCATAGAAAAACAGTGATCAGGAAATTTAAAGACAGCTATGCAACTTCACATTTTCCTTGCTTAATGCCAAGATTGTCAAATATGAGCCAATGACTTATAGTTTTGCATAGTGAAATGTTCTTTACTGGTAAGCAAAATAAAATTTAGAGGTAAAATCTAATCGTGTCTTTCCCTTGTCATGAATGTAGCTAAGGAAAATCAATTTTCATGCCCGTTTTCCTCAGTCTTTGCTTGATTTGTTTAGTGTGTTGTGGATTTTTTAGCTTCTTTTAAAACTTGATTATGGCTTAGTTTCCCTAATGATGGCATTATCTAATGATACTTTCTCACCAGTCGATTGAATGCAGTACTGCAAAAACCTTAAAAGTTGAGGTTTGCTGCTTCTTAAATGTTCACACAAACTGTAACTGAATTACATCATTGCCTCCTGAAGTTGGATGGTATATTGCTTTCTTTAGGCTGTTTGCAGCACAATTACAGTTTTTCTTATAGAAAAGAATCATAGAATTCCATAATTTTAATGTTTTGAGTGGGTCTGTTAGTAATTTCATATTTTTTAATTCCATGTGCAGTCAGTTTCTTCCTACCTTTCAGCTAATCCCCTGTATGTGTGTTTAGGTCACATTTAGTTTCCTATATATTAATAGAAAAGCCTTTTTCTTCCCATTTCTCCCTCAAAAGTATTTGTGTAAAACTTTCCAGTCAAAACCAAATCTGAATTTTAACCTGAAACTTTATTGTCTAAAATCTTCTGAATATGATACGCTTGAGATGACTGTTACGTGACAAAAAGTAATAGAGCTCACAGTCTCTTTTTCCAGAGGAACAAATAGTTTTGTTACATTCCAGTACTCAGAAGGATGAGCTTCAGAAATGCCCCATGGGATGAGCGATGAATAATTGGTTTTGTTGTTAATTTTGATGAAATTAAGTGCAAGACCTTTCAGCTTTGGTTCCATTCTACTCCTGTTTCACAGCTTACTGGAGCAGAGGGTTTAGAATCACGTTGAATTTTGTTAAATTTTCTGTCATGATGGGAGTTGTAATGGAACGGTCACTGCTGTTCCTGGAGTGTGCTGATTGCAAATCAGAGCTTCCAGGCACTGGTTGGCATGGGAGATGGGTCCTTGAATCTGCTGGCACGTTTGGGGCCTCATGTTTTTTGTTGTAATTTCCTGGCCATACATATTTCATCACAAGTGCATTGCCTCCTTGAGTATGACTCTATTTTAGTTGTGAAGTACATCCTGAGTAAATGCAGAGTTTGTACAGACAGCTTAAGTGGATTTATATGGTGCTTTCTAAGTATCACCTTAGAGACAAAAGCAAATGTAAGAAAAGAAAAAATACCTCACTGTTGAATTTTAAAAAATAGACAAGACTTTTCCTTTTCTCTCTAAAGTAAACATGTGCATGATTCCTTTGTGTTGAGATGTAGCTTTTGTAATTATTTACTGTAGGTTTTATTTTTTAATATTTTACATAGAGTTTGAGGGACTTGGGTGAGGAAGTGGATGACTTTTTTGTCAATCAGCCAAGATTTCACTCAAATACATCTCGCACCTCTACTGTACATTCTAGTTTTTACACAAGTAAACAAGTTTTTACATTCACTTAATCCCAGCAAGGTGTGATATATAAAGTTATGTACATGTGGAGAAAAGTATGTCTTAACTATCTCTTTTTCCCATGTAATGTTTGGTAGGAACTGTTTAAAGACAGTTTCCTGGTAGACATTTGGTCAGTCTGATTATTAAGCATTAAAGGTGAATTTCATTTTAGCCCTAGGTATTATTTTGGCTCTGTGATTTCTTATCTTGAGTCTCCTCTTTATGAAAGAGCAGAATAAAACTCTTTCTGAGGATCATGTTGTCATTTAAAGAGATTTATTTGATGCTTTTTTTTTTGTTGTGCATCTCATTCTTTATTTTGTTCTCCCGTGTCTTTATCTATTGAGATGCTCTGGATAAGGTGGCGCTGATAATTATTTTTTGTTTTTCTCTCCCTTCCTACACCCTTCAAGTAGAAGACAATATAGATGATCTTTGTCTGGCTTGTACCAAGCTCTATCAAGCATTGAATGAAGGAAATATGCTTGGAAAAAGATTTAAAAGAAGAAGGGAGCTCCTGACGACCTTATATAAACTTGTAGACATTGATTCAGATCCACTTTGCCTGAAGCTGGCAAAGATTATTCTGGCTGTAAGTGTTTTGAAATGCTGTTTGGTAGAATGTGAAGCTCAAAATCATGAATCACAACTTGCATTTAGTTTTTTATTTCATATTTTTAGACTGTGTCTAAACTAACTCTACTGCCACAGAGATAGTCTCCCATTCATCTAGATCAGCACTTGTTGAAGCTTATTTTTTGCAGAGAAATTACATCTGGGGGAAGAAGGAGGGACACAAAATAGGATAGCTGGTGTATGGTGACAGAAATATTGTATAGACATGGAAAAGAGGCAGTATTCTAAGCTGGGATACACATGCAGGGATTTAAACAAAAAAGTAATTAAAAAATTTACACATGGAAATGAAGCTTTGTTCTTGAATAATACCTTGACCTTATTAAACACCTTTATCTGAAAATAGCAGAACAGGGTTGTTTTGGGGTTTTTTTTGAAGACAGGTGTAATTAATCTCTTTCATATTTCTGGTTAAACTTCTCAATTAAGTTTGTACTTTTGAACCTCGATTCATGTTCTGTAACGTATGTATGGACAGTCACTGGTGAAAGGATGCCAGTTAGCACTGTACTGTAGACATTGTAGTAATCTGTGTGCATGTGTTGAGGGAGGCATGTGTGCTCCTTTTTGTTTAAGGTGGTGTAAGTTATTTTAATCAGAAGATACAGTTTTATACTGAGATACTACATAGATGTTAAGTGGTGCTTATTTAAAAAAAGTTCCCTTACAGACATTTTTCTATGGAATCTTTTAAAGATCAGAAACATATAAGAAATTGTCCTTGAATTGCAGAAGAAAGGAAGACATATGTCACTGTATTTTTACCACTTTAACTTGCCCTTCACGGTCTCTCAGGGACCATTAGTACATTATAAGATCTTTTCTGATACCTGAGCATAATTTTCATTATGACATGTACTGTTGTATTGGAGTTCTTTGTGGTATGGCCATAGATGCCAAAACAGTGATTTCTGTACAGAATTTTTCTGTAAGAGTGAATTAGAGAAAAAACCTGCAAGTTATTGATATTCTACCTGCAGATTTATATACTTACTACATTAAAAGTTTATTTATCACCTCTTATTTTAAAGTAAGTCAACACAGTTTGTGAAATAGAGCTTAAACTGTGTTTCAGAGTTCTTTAATTCTACAAACTTCTTCAGTTTGGTTTAGTGTATTTAGTTAGGGTTTCATCTGGAATTTAATAGTTCTCTAAAAATACAAGTTTGCCATGATGTCTGAACTTGCAGAAAGTAATGGTTAATTTTTGCATGTAGATTTTAGTTGTGATTTTTATGTCTTCTTTTGCAGATGAAAGTGGATGGAAAAAATCTTCTTAGTGCTTGCAAGCTAGTATTTAAAATTTGCAGGAATGAAAAAAATGATTATATGGTTCAAAATGATAGATTATTGGGTATGTATTCTGTTCTTACCTGTAAATTAGATGTCAAACTTCAACAGGTTGTTTGCCTTTCAAGAGATGTTCTTAGAGTTAACTTAATCACAGATTAAAAATTGCCTACTACATCAAAGTAACGGTTGGGCTAGTCCAGTGTTCTGTGTCTAACTAACGATGGTGGCAGTGGATGCTGTTTAGGGAGAGCATGGAAGCCTACATGTTTTCTGTGATGTTTTCTCTGTGCTCCCACAGCATCCACAGCTGTTACATTCTTCTAGGGACATTAGATGGTGCTTCCCTCTCTAATCCCTTCTTAGTCTCTGTTTATAGGTCTTTTGTTCATTAATTTACCTAATTTCTTTCTGAACTTTCTGATTGTGTCTGCTTCTACAATTTCATAGAACAACAATTTCTGGAAATTCTGTGTTTGCTGTTTTAAACCTATGTACTTTTCATTCTCCCCCTTGATGCCTTAAAGACTGAGGAGAAAAAACTCCAGGCAAATTTAGTAGGAGATAAGATAAGGAGAGCAGAAGCTTTAA
>JAWWEU010000111.1:70296157-70406302 GCA_035583155.1 Acropternis orthonyx | reverse complement strand
ACCTTGGAATGGAGACTAAACAACTACTGAAGTTTTGAGGGATTGATATAGGATGGGGTTGGTATGTGTAAACATTAGGCTACTGAAGTTACTTTACTGTTACATTAAAACTACACTAACTTCTAAAATTTATAAAATTAAAAATCAAAAGCTCTGAGGCATCACCCTGTTCATAGTTTTTGCAGGATTTGTGAGAGTTTCTATGGTCATCTTACCCTTCATCTTCATGATTTTTTAAACCACAGTCATATCATGTATCTCTGCCTTCTTTTCAAGACTGAGGCATCTCAGCCTTTTAGCTCTCGCTTTGAAAGGATGTTGTGCCTTTTAGTTGTTTTATAAGTCCTGCTCTGTACCTTCTCAAACTCCAGTAGATCCTCCTTGAGATTTACAGTACAAGACTGTCTAGAATTCAAGCTGTGTCTGCACCAAAATTTTATAGAAACAAAATAACGCTGAATGTGTTGTTGACCATCATCGGGGAAGATCTTGAGAACAATCATTGTCTATTTTTATAGCTGCTGCTGCACATTAAGCTAATGGTTTTGGAGAATTGTCAGCAGTGGCTTTAAGATCTCTTTTGTGATTGTAGTGGTGTTTGTGTCATGCAACATGTCCCTTGCAAATATGAGAAATATGAAGAAAATTACAATATATGAGTGATACTCAATATTGATTGATAGTAATTCCCTTCATTTAAAACTGCAGTATGTTTTATTAATGTAGGCCTTGATCTTGCAATCCTTTATTGCATGTGTATAAGTTAAGGCATATGTGCATCTGCTTAAATAGATGAGAGTATTCATGGTCTTAAAGTTTAGTACACAATTGTTGTCAGAAATAGATAGCTTTTCCAGTAGCAAGGAAAGGATTCACAGAAAAGAAAACAGCTCAGGTTGCTCAATTGACTTGGGATACTGAAAACTATAGTTTTGCAGAGATTAGCATCATACACAGCATGTGGCTATGTCTATGTAAGCACTGGATTTTTTGCTCTCATTTCCGTCTTGATTCACTTTTCTTTCACTTGCTCTTCTTTCCCTGTGTTTTAAAAACTAGTGAAGGAAAGAACATTCACCGTAGTGGTTTATTTCCTTATTCACTCTTTATATTTTGGACCCAACTTATCCAGGTAGAAGACATGAACATGGGTTATCATCATAATTTCCCAGATCCCTGTTGCAGTCACTGGGTTACAGATTCAATTTCTTTTTCCTTCTCTGGTCCTGTGAACTATTTATGTGCAGTGGAGCAGCTCCAGTAGAAGAAATAAGTTAAAATCATTCATCTCTAAATAGACAACTACTATTCAAGACCCTGTTTGATACTGAGCAGAGCAGGAACCTGAAACTGAGAGGTTGGGCAAGAGCCTAAAGTGTACATCATTCATATACACTCATACACTTGAAGAGTTTCAGCTTGGGTTGAGAGAAAAAAAAATTTGGAAATCTCTTTAGTTTAATGACATAGGAAAGTGTTTTTATTCAATTGAAACTTGATGGAACATAGTAAGCAGAAATAGATAACTTTCAATCAGTTACTAGATATTCAAAAGTATAAAGTTGGTTAGGATTACTTATTTGTTTAAGATACTCCCAACAAATTCAGAATGTCTCAGTTTGACTGTGAAAGATCCACTGAGCTAGTGACCGTTATCAGTTGCCAGTTTTAACATTGCAAATATCTGACAGCAGTAGCATAAAACAAGACTTTTACAGTAACTTTACCTCCATAAAAAGTAAATCTAAAATGGCTACGAACATATTTAAAATGTGAGACTTGAATTAGATCCCTGTACTTTTTAGTGCTCCATTTGAGATGCTTTAAGATATTTGATTTTTAAGGAAGTAGTGGGAATAAGCCTCTTTAGAATATGTCAAATTTAGTACATAAAACTCCAGGCACACACAATCACTTTTGCAAATCTTGACTGAGGATTTCAGTGATTGCTGCAATGTGTTTACAACTTGGACTGGTTCTTGAAGTCTGGGAGAACAAAAGTCAGGCCCATTCTCTTATTCATCAATAATTGTTTCTTGGTTTCAATCCAAATACCCAATTTTTCTAGCCCACTTATTAGAAATGCAAGAGTTCAATCTGAGTTTTTTTCGGCAATTGTTAATCTCTTCAATGACTGAACTGTATCAAATATAAATGTTAATATTAGACTTTCTGAATAACAATTTTTCTTTTAGGTTGTTTGTTGGAGGTTCTAAGAAATGAAGATCTACAAAAAAACAACGAAGCTCTCCTCTATTGCATGGGAGCTATAAAATTCATGTCTGGAAATGCAGTACTCCTTAATGAAATGGTCAACAAAGGAGCTGTTGAAATGTTGCTGCAATTAATGAAGCAGATTAATAACATAAAAGAAAATTACACATATTTCTCCAACTTGGGCCACTTATTAGTCCAGGTTAGCATTTACTTTTATTTCTACAAGTACACACTTCAAGGGCAAATTAAAAATTTAATTAGAGGAGATAAGCTAACCCTGTGTGCCACTGACAGAGTTGTACCTATCTTTTAGAAGACTTTTTTTTCAGAAGTTTAATGAAGTTGTTCAGGACCATATTTAATTACCATAGATACTGTTGTGGAGTCAATTTTAGGGGCTTTAGAAACTGGGAAGTTAATAGATATTTTCAGGTACCTAATAAACCAGTTTCTCATTATTACTTTATGTTGCTGGCAATGTTCTGGATATTATAGTAACCAGATAAAAATATGTTCTCTGTCTAAATTCTATAAACTGAAATAATAAAGACAAACTGGTTCTGAATACTTCAGGAGACTACAAAAAGCTTTTTATTACAAGACTAAGGCATTTTAAAAATGCATAGGAAAATACAACTATGTTTCTTTGACAAAGTGTTTTTGAAGAACTGTAATGTAAGGAAAAATTGGTTTCAAAAGCCAACAGTGTCAGAGTCTTTTGGAGGCAAAAGACTCAAGCACCTTGATAAGTGGTGGCTATGAAAACTAATCCTTTACTCTAAAACTGTTTAAACCTCAGTGTTTTAGAAACACTGTGAGTTTTTTGTATTTATGAAGGTAGATTCCTGGCATTTGTCACTTCTGGGGACTTCACACATATATTGGGCAACTTTCCGAGGTAGTGTTTGCACTAAGTTTGTCTACAATTATGCCAGATTTCTTTAATTCTTTACCAACTAAAAGTGAGGTATTTTACACTTCTTGAAATTGTATGAGAAAACAGATAGTTTACATCATCATGGTACTCTTACTAATTTTTGTCTGTTTTTCTAGTGGTACTATGAGGTATGTCTCTGCAGAGTACTGTGTATAATCTTAAATATATACAGATTGGGAGATGCTATGAAACACTGAATGAAATAGCATGGCATAATGCATTTTGTTAAGCAAGTGGCAAACTGCTCCAGACTGGTAGAACTTGGGATGAAGCTGGAAATTTTGTTCTTGTTGTGTTCCTATTTCCTTCCTTTCTGGTCCTGTCATCATTAAGTTCCTGTATGAATCACAAAATTCTCTTTTATACACATCTATCTTTGAAATTGAGCATGTTACCTTTCTTGTGGCACTATGAATTCCCCAAACAATAGTAAAATAATCTGTGCCATTTTGTTGCTATCATGTTATAGTCTATACAAAAATTGTATGTGGGTTTTCCAAGCCTCCTGTTCCCAGACCAGATGTACAAACTTTAGGGTTCTGCACATAGTCAAGATTTGAATCACCATATTTTTCTTGGATGATGCTGGTTAGACTTTGTAAGTCCTGGTACTACTGCAGTGCCACCTTAGGCAATCAGTTTAGGTACAAACCCTCTGTTGCGGGGTCCAGAATAGATTCCGTTCTCATTGTAATTTGCGAGATGATACTGACTTCAAATACCTAAACTATAAGGGAAGTAAGCTTAGATGAAAAGTGGAGTGTGATGCCTCACGTATGGAAGCTGTGTGGTCATTTCAGTGAGTGCACAATCAGGTTGTATTTTTGGTAGGCATTTTAAAACCTGAATTAGAGACATGTATCCTGTATCTTTTTTCATGTCTATGTAATTTAAAAACCTATTTATCCTTCTGAGAACAAGAAGGGGATGGTTAAAAGCAAAGCATATTAATTACTGATGTTTTATGACTGCTGGTGGCATTAATACATATAATGGGAATGTTGTTGAGTCAAAAGAGATGGGAATTTATGTTAGATATAGAAAGAAGTCTTTGCCAGCTGTGGCATTTAAAAATAACAAATGATGTCTGAGTGGTAAAACTGATAATCAGTTTATTTTCAGCATTTTGACTATCTGTCTGAACTTCCCCAAAGCTTTGCAGAAATGTTTTTTTTTCCATTGTTGGCATGTGGATAAATTTAGTTTTTTAGATCAAGGGTTTAATTTGTAAATGTGTGAAAGGAAAATATTACATTTTATGCCTTTCTTTTTTTTTTTTTTTTAAATTTCTCATTGTCTCTGCTTGTTTTCAGTACCATTGAAAGTCTAGCAAAGCTATTTTGTGCAGTTTGAATAGACTGGCTATTTGTAAGAAGGCCTTGAGTATTTTGTGGAGAAATCATACTAACAATTGTCTCTTACTGAGGTTGCTCTTTCACTTGTTTGTGTTCTCCTCTGTAGTAGTACAGATATATAATTTTAATTCCTCTTGTGAGAAACTACTGCTGTGGAATTCCTGTGCAACTTTCTCATATCAGTTCCTTCAACAAATCTATGTGCACCACTTCTTCCATGTGAGTTAATTCTTCAGTTGTCATACACAGATGCAGGAATAGTTCTGTTTCCAGTGATGGAGTATTGAAGAAAGCTTTTTCTGTGGTTTGTGTCTTCAGAATAAATGTCACTTTTGTAGCATACTGTAACTTCTAGCAACAGATCAAATATCCAGTGACATACAGAAATAATGCATAAATACAAGTCTTCAGGGATAGAGAGCAAATTATACTGGAGGAGAAAAGCACCTTAAATAGTCACAGTGGTCTCTGAGGGAGGTTCTGCCATCTATTAATCCTGATAACTAAAGTATGTCTGTTAACTGGGACCAGCTCTTCGTTCTTTAACTGTATAATTGCACAATCACCAGATGGCGGTGTTGTACATAATCTTGCTAGCTCATTTTTATGTGAATAAAGTCCCTTTCTGATTTCTTCAGTCTTCCACAATGGATTTTATGCAGAAGTCCCACAATACAAGAATAAAAATGTTTGCAATAATTTTTTTTTCCTTAACAGAGGACACGAAGGTCATCTCTGACTCATTTTGTGTTACTTAACCTAATAGTCTGGTTATATTTATACAAAATATGGTAATGCTTATTCAAAAGCCATGATTTTTGAAGTGTCACTGACAAGACTTAACAAGTACTCTGTTTTTCTTAATTGAAAAGCATGTCTTCTCCTTTAAAAATAACATTTGTCTGCAACTAAATTTTCTGTTTGTGTGAATTTGATCTTTCACATGGCAACATAAGGATTAGGGCTGGTGGGGATTGCTGGAGCCAATTATTATGCATTTCTCCCTGAACAGTGGTGTCTGCTTGAAGCAACCAGGGTAGCTCTAGAATTCATCTGCTGTCTAGCTTCTATTATTTCTCAAATTGTACTCTTTAAATTTCAGTTGCATATTAACTGTTCCTGTGTGGATATATACTTCTATGAACTGCTGAATGTCATTCTCTTGCCACATTTCAGCATATATATTGTTTTGCATTGCTTTTCCTTTCCAACCTGTCTTTGTCTGAGAATGGCTCTTGATAGAGTGTACTGCTGGAGGATTTTGAACCATGTAACTGTCTCAGGCAGTGAAAAATTCTACTTTCTTTTTGGAGACCTGTGCACCATTATCCATTGATAAAGATTTGATTTTTTTTTTCATTATCTAATATGCAAGTCCCTTTGCTGCAGTGCAAGCTCTGGTCAGTGTTTGAACAACACTTTTAATATGTAGTTTATCCTTCATTTTCTTTGTTGTAAAGCTTAGCTAAAATTCAACAAATATTTTCCTAGGCTAACTGTGAACATCATGTATGTAAGCACTGAATGGAGTCTACTGTGTCTGTTCCATTTGACAGGATGGAAATGTCTTTTTTTCCAGTTGTTTAGTTAAAATAACAAAGAACTCCAAGTGTCTTCTCAAAATATGAGCGGTATGATGCAAGTGGCTTCCATAGGTTCCGTTTCTGTATATTCTGAATACAGTAAGATTTCATATTTAGTGCTCAAGCTAAATCCATTTGCATATCACATTCACATTATCACATAATTTCCCCCCCCCTTGCCTTGCTTCTCCATTTTGACACATTTTTTTCTTCTCCTATTACGGAGCCATTACAGAGCATTGTGTGGTACCTGAAGACATGTTCACTTTTGTCAAATTTGTTGAAATAGGACAGCAAATTTGAAAGCTGCTGGAGAATGAATGGAGTAGTGCATAGAATCCTTTGTGCAAAAACTGAAACACAACAACTTAACCTGCTCCTTGTCAGAGTTTTTCTTTAAAATTAGCGATTACCTATCACTGGGGTAAAATACTTATTTTCCAGAGCTTCTTGTGATAGCAAACAATTTGAACAGATAGTCTCTGTGCCTTATCAAACTCATTTAAAACCAAAGTAGAGTTAATAACTTCACTCTGTGAATAAGGAAAATTTCAAGAATTCCCATATTCACATAAGATTAAATGACTTCACGTTCATTTTGTAATAAGTTTTGGATTGGTTCAAGATGAACGTACATGACATTGCTTGTCTGACCTTAGATTTGAATACCTTTACCTTGGAAAAGAACCAGAGTGTTTCAAAATATGCAGTAACTTAACTCATTTTGCTTATCTACAAGTGTTAGATATTTTATGCTTAAAGCTCCTTGAAATTGAACAGTATCCTCTGAAAATATTTTGATTTCTCCAAAATCAGCTTGAACATTTAAGCTTTTCGTTTGTAGATTGTTTAAATAGTGGATTTATCTTGATTACCTTTAAATTTTTTTTAATTGGAATAAATTCTATTGTATTTTAAAATAAATACATCTTAGTTTGCAACTTACAGTTATTATCAAAAAATATATGTCAGTATTAATTTGCAAGACTTAAATATAAATTTGCAAAATCAGACATTATGCAAAAAATTACTTTAACTATCCAGAGCATTTCACCTCTTTTCCAGTTGGTATAGGGTTGTATACATGCACGAAAGGTTTTAAAACTTATGAAAGATCATGTGTCCCTCAAAGGAGGAGGTTACATGCAGGCAAAAGCAGCATAAATCTTTCATTTTCAAACTGTTATCTCAAATACACAGTCTTGTTGCTTTCACGTTTCCTGTTGTTATTTATTGGTATATGCATACCTGCAGAATGTTAAACAGGGCATTCAGACTGCCTTAGGTGTTACAAATGAGACATGAGCTTTATTAAATTCTCGAAGCAGCGTGTATTGTGTTGTAAAAAGCTGTGAGTAACAAATGCTTAAACACTGTGTGTGCAGCTGACAGCTACTCTGCGAAACTTGGCTGCCTTGCCTGCGGCGAGGTGCCGGCTCCTGTGCGGCGGTGCCGTCTCTGAGCTCTGTGTGGCGCTGGAGCAGCGTGCTGGTGACAAGGACATGTGCACCTACATTGTCAGGATGCTCAGGTGTGTACAGAGCACTGTGCCAGTCTTGCCTGCAATCAGATCCCGCTTACTGCTTCCTAAGAAGGGGAAGGATCAAGCACTAATACTGGAAGATTTACGTTGAGTTGTGTTTTTTAAAAAGCTCTGTGTATTTAATGATTTTTGTATGATAATCGTGTCCTTATTAATACTTATGGAATAGTTTATTTGTAGCCATACAAACTTGGATTCATTGTGCCTGTGAAAAGTGTTTTGTTGCATTGTGTCATTCTTTGATCCCATAGATTCTAAATTGAGATTTACCATATCTGGTATTTAAAGCTTCATAAATTATTAGGTATTCATTAAGCCTACTTTAGGCCATATTTTAAAAAAAAAATGAATGACAGAAGTTACCCAAACTGAAGTTATATCAGGGACTATGTATTGTGAAATAAAATACAGAAGAGAGAAAATGTGACCAGTGTTCATTGTTCTGAGCTGTCACAGAGTGTTTGAGGAGATAAATTTCTGGGATCAGGGCTTGAGTGTACAGATGGAAGCGCTGAAAGAATCTCAGTTTTATGAGCAGCTCAGCGGCTGCTTCCCAAGTTGTGCTTTTGAGAGGGAGATCAGCATGAGTGAGTCACCAAAAAGATCATTTTGCAGTCTGAATAGTTTCTTAGTTAAAAACTGCAAAGTGCAGTTATCAAGCACCAGCTTGCAATATCCAGTGCTAAATGGACTTGCACATTTAAGGATTTTGAAGAAGTTGTGAAATCAGCTTTTGGTAATCTCAGGAGTTTAGTTGGGTTATAAGCACTGTTTATGAACAGTGTTCTGGGTGAAGTGTTTGCTGTTGCTGCTTTGTTACTGTTCTGAATCATGTTGCCTGTGGCTCCATGTTCATTGAAATTCTGCTATGGACTTCTGTTCAGCCCCATGCATCACATTCTCCTTTCTGGATGAGATCAGGTTGTGCTTTGAAGAGCAGCCACATGTAAGGGGCTGTCATTTCTTCCTCTCCACAACTGAAAACAGGCAAATTTGGTCCTTTGCTACCTGTAAAGAATGTGAATTGCTTTGCCAATTCCATGCCACCTTCTCCACATCTGTTTCTAATTTTATTCCTAAAAATGAGTTCTAGCAATGATTACAGCACTTTGAGCATATTTCCTTCTTCTAAGGAGAAAGCATTTTTTTTTAACTTGGAAAACGCCATGAGAAGTGGGGTAATGGGTTTGTGATTAAGAATAATTGATACTTACACTGTACTTCTGATAAGAACATTAAGGTCTTATAGAATTCAATATGGAGCAAAAATAATCTGTTTTATTCAAAGTTTCCTACTGCTTCCATTTTTTTTCGTAAGTTTAGAACTGCAGGGTCCAAGGATACAAATTAGCCGTAAAATCAATTTAATTAGTTCTCTGGAAATTGCAGTCACAAAAAAAATTACACTATGCAGTACAGAGCTCAGATCTGAATTTTGTTTTGTCTTCTAGTAATACAGAATGATAATTCTTTTTTCTCAATCAGTAACTTCAGGCAGATTCTTTGTAGAGAATATGCTAATCTATTCAGATTATTCATTTCTCTAAGTCTGTAAGTCTTCCCCTAATTGGTTGTAATTGAACATCAACACATCTTTCCTGCTTTTGACTCTGTGGGAGGTAAGAGGTTATCCTAGTCCAGTGTGACTGAAGCATGTGCGATTCTCTGTTCCTGTAATGGTCAGAGTGAGCAGTGTGGGGCTGCTGGGGCTTTAGGGAACATGCAGCGATGGAACCGTGTCTGTGAGGAAGCACCTCTTCTCTGTGTTTGCTGGTGTGTTCTGTTAGTGCTGTCACTGGGCTCTACTAGGCATGCAGTAGGGAGGGACCCTTTATGTCCTCTCCTGTCTGATTCTCACGTCATCTTGAAATTACAGTTCTCCCATTTCATGCTAAGAAGTGTTAGTGTTAGCATACTGTGGCCATATGGCAAGCAGGTTGGGAAGCTCCTAATGTTCACTTCTTCCCGGTATTTGCTGTGACAAGGATAGCTGGATTTGTGTTCTGCTCTTATGTAACTGCATATGCCTCTGCGAAAAGTCGAAGTATTGGCATTCATTTCATTTGTTGGGAAATACAGCTCTGAGAGTCAAAAGCAGAGTGATTTTTTAAAAAATATTTTGTGGAAAAAGTATTTTCATTCATTTATAGTTTATTTTTTCTCTTTGTAGCAAACTTTCTTCCTACAATGACTTCTGTGCAGCTTTAGCAGACTGCTCCAGATGTTACGTCTTATTTTTAGCCCTACTAAACAAACACCAGAAGCAGCAGGTCAGTATTTTCATCTCTTGATTTTTATATATTAATCCTCTGATGTGTCTGTGTATTATTGCGTATAAGCTTGTTTTCAGTGACCTACTTCTACACATTTACCAAATAAAATTTTTAAATAGTTGACAGCATTTCTAAGTAGTGCATAATTGAAATGAACTAATTTAGGTTAAAAATTCAAAACAATACAGAGAACAGTTGATTAACTTGTCTGTCCTTTGCATGTGTAGGAACAGTCATTTGAGTACTTTTTTTCCACTTGGTTTTAAAAAAGACTTTTTAAAGCAAGTAGTTTATTTGAATATTTAGGAGTACAAAATTGTTGGGATTTCTCCTGCCCTCATGTCCTGAAAAAAAAAGTGAATTTACTAGTGTTAAGCAGTGGGAAAGCAAAGTTCCTCGTTAATGGCACAAGCTATCAAAATCTATCTCTCTTCTGCTGGAGAAAACCGTATATCTAGAGTATCACATTTGGGACGTTTGTGCAGAAATAAATGTTTAGACTTTCTCAAAATGCATCATATCATAAAGTAGAATTCTGAGTATAATTGCTACCAACTTCATTAGAATTTTGAAGCTCGGGTGTTGCTGTATAGTCCTGCTATATCATAGTGATCTTTGCTGCATTTGCTGGAGCACTGGGCCCTTGGAGTTTGTTGCGTGATCACAGTCTTACAGACTGACATACTGGTAAGAGTGGGGAGCAAATTACTCAGCTCTGTTGCCAGATAAGTTGTAAGATGAAAATAATTCTTAGGTAAGGCTTCAATGTTCAAAGGTGGAACAAGGTTTCAAAACACAGACATTAAATCACATTAAGATTATTCTTAAAAGTAAGGAACTTCCTTCACTGCTGCAGCATCTAAACTAGTTGGAGGACATTTTTATCCTATACAATTTATCTCAGGGCTAGTAATTCCTGGAGATTTGTTGGAAGGAGGTCTTTTTGTGCTGCTGTTGTTAAAGTGAGTTAATGAAGGTAACCAAATTGGCTATGCTGAACAATCTATTCTTTCTCCTGCCAAATACAAAAATAATTTCTCCCTTTCCTCTTTACCTTCATCCCTGTTTTCTGTGATAATACACATGGAAGAGGAACAAAGATAAGTTGTTTCTATTTTTCTTAATCTCTGCTGATTAACCCTTCTGCAGCCTATCTGAGCATTTCTACATTCAGGCTGCTCTTGCATTATATAGTCTTCAAAGACACTTTGGTAAAATGCTCCATAAATGCTATGCAAATAATGTGAGAAATATCAAAGGCATGATATTTTCCTAGACTTATAGTTATTCTTCCTTGTGACCACTGTATTAAAAACTCAACCAATTATGGAACTGGGAATAAGGAGTTTAAATTAGGTAACATCTTCCTCCCGATCTTAATCTGTAATTTTAAGGGAAACTTTTCTAGCCTTCTGAGATAAAAGCTTTGTGTCATAATGAATTGTAGGCTCATATATACCTTCAAATTTTTTGTTGTCAGGTAGTATTCAGAGTTTAGGTTCTTGCTTGTCTACTGTGTTAAGTGTCTACTGTGTCTAGCTGTGTCTACTGTTACTGGTCCTAAAACACATATTTCTTCACTAGATTAAACATTGCTCTTTGTGTTAAATTGTCAGTTGTTTTATCCAAATACAACTTAGTAAAAAAGTAGCTTGTGTATTTTAAAAACTCAGCTATTATGTTGTGATGATTATATATGCAGTGCTTTCAGAATAATTATTTCTTACTGCAGTTTTGAAACAACCATGCAATTGTTAGTTGTCAGCTTAGTGAAGCCCTGCAGAAACAAGAAGAGGGACATAGATAATATAATGCATCACTTTTTCTGCAGTGTATAATAAACACTTGAGCTGTGAGGAGTGCCAGTGTTTTTCCTGAGGTGTAGTTGGCACTGCTAATCTTTAAAATGCTGACAGCTAGAGAGTTACAGCATGAGTTGGTATGTGTTGAAAAGAAATCAAGTAACAGCAGTGTGAATAAAATTGTCTGCTGTGAAAAGAAGCAAAGAAGAGTATAAATCATCATTGTTAACTCAAAGCATTAAAAGTTCTCAGGACTAAAAACTGATACATGAAGAAAGGATGTATGTGAGTGTTTTCCAAATTGTCAGGTTGCAAAGTTTGTGGAATCAAGTTTTTACTGGTAGTCATGCCAGCTAGAGACATGCAGGGGAAAAAGTAGAACCAAAATAGCATTCAAACTTTCTCAAGTGCTTTTCTAACTGTGACTTTAAAAATAAGTATTAAATATCATGAAAGTAAAAATATGAGCACTAGAAATAGGATTAATGACTTGCACCCACAGCACACACTCAATTCCACAGGTATCACCTGAATAGCCTCTGTTCTCTAAGGACATGTTCACATTTATCGGGTTCACTGTGCCTGGATCTGCCCAGCTTTCTTCACAAATACATCTATCAGGCAGTGGGTCCCAAATCAACTTACAGTCTTTTGTGAGCAGGCAGGCTTCTGACTGTGAGACTTGTTCTTGTCTCCTCCCACCGCCCAAAAAAAGCCCCTCATTTCAGGGCTGTTGAGTGCCCTTTTTGCTCTTAGGATTGTTGCAGTGGGGAAGGTTGTCACAGATGAGGCCTGTAACTGCAGGGAATTTTTCCGCTTTGTTTCTGACTTTATTTATTAGGCAAAGGCTTATCTGCATGCAGTGACTGGTCTTTCTGGCTGGTATTTTGGCTGGCTTATGGAGAATTCTGTGATGAGCTCCCAGGAACCTGTTTCAGTCAGTCATAAAACATAAGTCATGTAATACCCAAAGGCAGTCACAGGCTCTTCACAATATAGTGTAATTCTGCAGCTATATTTAGTTCAGATATACACGTTTGCCTTGAGAGTGTTATTGGTACTCTGCTCAGTGATATCACAGTCTTATGAGATATACCGAAGGGGTTTTTTTATTATTATTGTTATTGAGAGCAGTGGTGTGTTTCTTTATCTATTGCTTACTTCTAATGAAATGGTTATCAGTGCTGACCTAAGTGTTTTTTGCGTTTTGGTTATTCACTTCTTCCCTCTGTGCCATCCCTCATTTGGGCTGAGGACAGCTGTTGGTGTGGCAGCACCATCATGTCAGAGAACTGACCCAGCTTCCAATAACTTTACAGCTGAAAAAAAGAACCCCAGTCCTTTCCTGGCTTACCACCTACATTGCTTTCCAGTCTAATTTGTTGAACAGACACACAAATACTTCCTTGATCACAAATACTGAGGAAACAGTGTAGGAGAGAAAACAAATTGTGAATGTAAAGGAGATTGAGTGCTGTTTATGCTATTGCTTCTGCTGAAATGCTTGTCAAGGTAACCCTACAGAGAACTTGCACTGATAATGTGGTTCTTTTCGCCTGCATTTACAAATACATATTTTCATTTGTATTCCTCCTCCATCTAGCCCAACATTATAATAGTGCCTAGAACAGTTAAAAAAAGGGAATATAGTAATTGACCATTGAACAGCAAAAATGCAAGATTTTCTTCTGTGTTTTGTTTGTACACATGCATATTCATAACTGATTATTCATTCTTTCTGAATTAGCTTTCTTTTTTCAAAAAGAAAATATCAACTTTAGGATAAATATTCTGACAAATGTGAATAACCACAGAAGGTCACTCTTTCCCTACAGTATGATTTCTGACAGTATGCTGAGCTGATAGTGTATTTGCATCTTCCTAATACTTCAGTTGTGATTTTTTTTCTTTTTGTCTGAAAGAAAAGGCTAAAGTGCAGAATATGTAATACGTACTCTTAGCATAGAATTATCAGGAAAGTAGAGCTCAAAGTTTGTAGTCAACCAGCCTTCACTGGTGCGTGTCATACAGAAACCTGCTGTTCCAATGTATTGAAAGATGCAAGTGAATGCCGGTAATTACTAGATAGGTAAATATTAGAATATCAAATAAGAATAATAAGGAGATATTACTGCTTGATGAGTCAGACACTGTCACTAAAATATGTTGCCTTAATTTTTGATATTAATTTCTACAAAAGATGCTGAAAGCTTGGGAACACATATGAAAAGAGCTAAAGGAATGATTAGAGTTAAAAAATCACAAGCAAATTAATTTATCCATGACAAAGGTCAGACTATTAGCAAACTGCCTATTAATAGAATCTGCACAAGGAAGACACTGCTGTTAGTAGACCCGTCTTTAACCTAGAGAAAAAGAGCTAATAAGAAATAGTGGCTAAACCTGTACGAATTTACACTAGTAATAAGAATAAAGATTTTAACTAGAGAGATCAGTAATTACGGGGGTGGTACCATGGGGGATATGGTTTTCAATGTTTTTTCCCATTCATTTAATTTCTGAAATAATTTTTTTAGAGAGTTACACTGCTTTTCATCAAATGTTGTTCTGGTGACAGCATGCCTGCTGTTCTTTGTCACCTTTCCCAGATCTCCAGGTGTCCACAAACAAACCTAAGGACAAGAGTTCATGATTGCTAAAAGTCACTAAGTGCAAATGAATCCTTTTCTGAAAAGTTTAGCTAAGCAAATCAGATTTTGGGGTGTAGAAATTATCAGGTAGGGTCCTGTGGTGTGGATACACAGAAGTGCAAGTACAATTACATTCTTCTAATGACCTCTCCTTAACAAATGCATCTGTATATTCACATTTGGAGGGGGGAAGGAGGTTTCCTTTTTACTGATAAAATACTTCCTGCTATCACTGTGACAGAGCTTCTCTCTGTTCTTTATTTCACATTCCTCAGTCAAGAACTTCTTTTCTTTCAATACTTCGAGGTTATTCTACACCACTGCCTGCATATCCCCCTCTATCCCCCCTCCTTTTTTTTGTTTTTTTTTTTAATCTTTAAATTGAGTTTCATTTTGTGTCAGTTGTTATTTCTGGGTTTGAACAGGAATTTTCACAGCTCAAACATCACTTCAGGATGAGTCCTGACTGTGTTTGCACGAGGTTAGCTCCAGGATGGTACAACTACTGTAGTTTTGTCTATCAGTAGACTATCAAACCCTGCAAAGGTCATCTTTCCAAGGTGCATGATAAAGCAGAAGTACAAATTTGGAAGTGAAGTGTAAATTAGATTTGAATGAGAAGCAGGGCAGGTGGTACAATTTTGACTTAACTTTATTGAAGTTTATGTAACATGAAGAGCATATTTCATTTACAGCTGATGATTCAAAAGGAACTCAGCTGCTGGCATATGACTTTTTGTTTCGTACTATCCCTTGCCTTCTGAGGGCCCAGACACCAAATAAAGTAACAACAGGTACTTGGCCAGCGTCGCACAGACTCTGGAATGGACTCCCCCTCCTTATTTATCTCACTTTAGTTAGAAGCTATTGACCTAATTTGCTTTCCTTTCCTCCTGATAAGTAAGCCTGTACTGTTTGTACTTCTGTTCATCGGGCTTTACACTGAAAGGCAGGTATGCTTTAATTGCCACAGTAAACTGTTGTCAAGTTCTGTGACTCAGCAAGTACATGAGGTACCTTTGCTGCTAGGACAGTGCAAGGAATAGATTTTTAGAAGTAGGTAAGCAAAGAAGTCTTTCGTATCCTTGATCAAATGTGTACGTTCCTGTTGCCAGAAGAGTAAGAGTTAAGTGCTGATGGAATACGTGGTGCCATTACCACCTTAAAAACAGTTTCTTCACAGATAGAAAGCAAAGAAAAAGACCATCTTCTCAAGTTTTTCTTGATTTTTTTTTTTTCTTTAAGTTTGTCTGTATAAGTGAAGTTGTGTGATGTCATATATAGCCTTCCACTCAGGTTTGGGTACACTCTGTGGACAGCATGTCTTGTGTGAATGCCTCACTATAAAAAGATGAAATAACTGAGTGTAATTCTTATCTTTAATCTAATTTGTCTTTAGTGTGATACTTGTTAAAAAATTAAATTGAACTGATAAACTTAATTTTTCTGTAAGTATGCAAGAATATCTGAATTTCCATATGCAGTTAATACTCCAAACATTTATATACGCATAGTAATTTCATTTATTATATTGATTTTTTTGCTATGTACAGAAAGGCCCATGGGCCTTGCACAGCTCTAGTCTTGCAAGTAGTTTCAAAATGCCATTCAACTTTGCATGTCTTTTTTTTACACAGAAGCTCTGAAATGGTGTTTCTTGCTCTTGCAGTGCCTACCCATGAGCATTAAAAAAAATATAGCCAAAACCAATACAAACCCTTGAGCATTGTACTGCTCGGGATAAGTCATACCAGCTTTTAGCTCTGACTCTGTTAGTTAAATTTTCACTGGAAGATAATGAATCTTCAGTACTGTTCTGTTAAAACCGGATGTGCTTAGCTAAAAAAGAAGTATTTTATAAGTTTGTTTTGCTAGGCTGTAGGTGGAAAGCACAGTTGAGATCACACTTCTCAAAATATCAGTTGATTGCTGTGCGGTACCTGTTTGTCTGTTTCCTGATTGGATAGAGCTGTTGCTGGGCTGATACCATTTTGACCAAAATTAGAAAGTCAATATAAACGAGTCAAACTAGACTGCCTGCTTTTTTCAGTTCTCTCTTCTGATTCATCAGTTGTTTGTTTCAAGTTTTTACAGCCCTTGTGAATTGGGTGTTGTGCCAGCAAAGGTGAAAGCTCTTAGTGGTTAGTCAGTAAGAATGTTCATAAAAATTTGTCTTGATGACATTTAGATGCTAGCAAAAAACATGATGCATAGTTTAAAAAAGTGGAAGCAGGTGCTGCAGAGTGATATTAAAATTAAATACATGAATGAGAGAATCTTTCCCTCACTTAGAAGACTGCTGTTTCTCATGTATGATGATAGCACTGGTGTTCTGAGAGGATGTTAATGCCAATGCCTTGTTGGAGAGGCTTAAAACCTGGAACTTGCTGGTGAAGGCCTGTGTGAGAGGACTTGCTGCTTACACATCTATTTTTCCTTCAGTATTTGTATACTTGAACAGAGTTGGACTGTGCCTGGTTAACTTACATTGTTAGTACCAGGGAGGATTAGAATATGTGTAAATATAGTTATGATATTTGAAGAAAAACAGCATGTAAGTTGTTTAGCAAAATCCTAGGTTAGTGCAAATACAGCAGTTTAGCAGGTAAGGCACCCTGATGTACTTGCAGAAATGCTGTTACTTTACCTTCGCTGTGAAGATAAAGGTATGGACTCTTTTTGGAAATGAGTAAGTTTTGATGCAAGTGACAGAGGCAAATGTTTTAATTAGTTTAAACTTGGGTCACTTCAGACTTTCAGAATTTATTTTTTTCATGTCACATACTGGTGGGTAAGAAAAAGATGGGGATGTTGCTGAAAGCCATTCAGTTAGGATGCACTCATCTTGCCACAAAAAGCTTTATCTCGGTATGTACAAAATGAAGCAGCAAGAGATGTAATTCTATATCCCACTGAAGGTCAGGCTAAAAAGTGCTGTAAGAGAGCAACTTGGTTAAATCATGAGATCTTAAGATACCTTATAAAAATAGAAAGTATGCCTCACTTAGCAGCGATAAAAGGGTAGGAAGAGCACATACAATCAAAATTAGAAAAAAAGAGCACAAAATTAGATGCAACCACAAAGGTACATAAAAAAAGAAGAAAATTTTTTATTGTACAGTGAGGAAGACAATAAGGCCTGAGTTCTTTTATCACTAAAGCATGAGTTGGAGCATATTTCAATGCCTTCAAAACAGCTAGGCCTGATGAAATTGACCTTTGGTGTTTATAAAAGGACAGAAAGGGGATCCCAGTCACTGGGATTCTTGAAAAGTTACATAGAATTGCCAGGTTGTAGGGTGCCTGTTTTTAAAGGAAGAAAGAGGAGGAACTGAAGAATAACAGACCAGTCAATTTAGATTGCATTTCTTCTAAAAATCTAGAGCAAATAATTCAGCTATCTGTAAGCAATTGAAATTAACAATTAAATGAGTAAGAACTAACATGACTTTAATAGTAACAAATCAAGGGGAAGGAGTTTAACCTCTACAATGATTACCAGGCCTAGAGGAGGGAAAGGTTGTGGTTTTTGCCCATCACAGCTGACACGTGCTTACTTGAAAGATTAGTAAGCTCTGGCCCATATGATTATTCTAGTTATGTAAAGTGCTGTTTTAAGACGTTTTAAGATTATTGTGGGCTTGCTAAAAATAGATGACCTATACTAAGTATATCCCCTTAGTAGTTACCCCAGTGCTATACTAGTTCTGTCAGATGTTTTTGATTTCTTATGTGATTTGTGTTATGAAGATTGGTAGCATAAAAAATTATTTCTAGGTACTGTATCTGGAATTCGTTCAGTTGTTCTGGATGTGGTATTACCTGAACTGGAAGCAAATTGTTATCTTCTTTTTAAGCAGCTAGTACCTTCTGATGTTTTTCATGCAATGTGTTTTGTGTATTTATTTTATTGCAGGATTTGATTGTCCGTATCGTCTTCATTCTTGGTAATTTAACAGCAAAGAATAACCAGGCCCGTGAGCAATTCTTTAAAGAAAAAGAAAGTGTTAACACCTTGACATCATTATTCCAAACCTACTATGAACTGGATTTGGATGCACAGACATGGTACCATGATAGAGAAGGAAAAGGAAAAAACCACCTAAAGCATCCTTCAGAAGCAGAAGATGTTCTGATAAAGCTGATAAGAGTGTTGGCCAATCTCTCCATTCATCCCAATGTAGGAGCCGCCCTGGCAGCCTCTCATCGTGTTGTTGAATTACTTGTTACAGTACTAGGTAATAAAATCTGTGTTGTGTTTGTTATCTTTGTTCAGCTTGTAAGGAGAGTTTAGGATTTTTCATTGCAAAAAACCACCAAAGTCAGTTTGCTGATATTCATAAACTGTTTCAGAAGGCCTGTTTTGAGACCGTGGATAAATTACTGCTTTGGTACTGACTTTTCAGTATCTGGGGAAAGATGTAGAAGTCTTTAATTCAGTGATCAGATTTGTAGATATGGTCATTAAGGATAAGAAAACAAATTTTATGTTAAACACATCTCACTGAGAGTTCATATATAAGGGAAGTTTGTTCTTATCAGGTGCTACACAGATGTGTTTGGTGGCATTTGTTGTTTTAAAGATTTGCATTTTTTGTGACTGTTCTGGATGAAGTATTCTTTTTATTCTCTGCATCCATAAGTTTCAGCTTCTTGCAAGAACATCCTCTTTTTTCTTTTCTTTTTTTTTCAACCTTTTAGCTCTTTCAGATGGAAGAATGTGTCCCCCTCCCTCCAAATAGAGGCTTCGGACTGTAGTTCCTTTACCACTTACTGATGCCTTTGTAAATCTAATTACAGAGGAGGACTGAGTTTGTTCTCTCCATAACAGAGTTTAGCAGTGACTAGATAAATCTCAAACAGCTCAGTATTTTTTACAGAGTGATGAGAACATTAAATACTATGTTAAGACAGTCAACATGATTACACACTATCTTATCACTCATGGGGGATTAGAGGGGGCAGACTCAAACTTCAGTCTGTCTCTTGGGTTGAAACTGTCTTAATGTCTTAATCATTGTGTAACTGCTTTTGGGCTTCAAAGCTTCTCTCTTCCACCATCCCCTCTTCTTGAGCACTCTATCAGTCAGTTTACTACAAAATGTTCTCTCTCCTCATGAAGTTACCCCTCTTTTATTTCCTTCACTCTTGGTTTTTGAGGCCAGAAACCTCACATAAACTGGTATACACAACTTCCAGACTCACTGGTGGGATTTTGCACTGATTAACATTCTGTCAGGAACTCTAAGACAGAGAATCTTTCAAATATTGTTAAAGATTTTTTTTCTGATTTTTTTTTCAAAGTACCTTACATTTCAGTATAATAGTCCTTTGTATTTGTCTGTGTCTATCACACAGCCCTGTTTCTGCGTGTGGATTCTCCTAAGTGCCATCTTAAAATAGCATATAGGGTCTGGGGAGTGTCTTAACTAACTAGATTTTAAACCATGTTTCTTTAGTCACAATGATTTCTGTAAATTAAGTTGGAAAGAGTGACTCTATATTCCATTTTTGGATCAGGTGTTCCTATTTGCTTCTACTATGTTACTGAAAAACAGAGTAGCTGACTATAAGAAGTGGCCGTGTTAACCATTATTGATTTTGCTTCTGAAATCTAATGCACTAAGTTAGACTCATGTGCACATGTATCTACATATGCACATGTTTGGGGTTTTTTTACTCTCAGAGTACAAGTCCATCGATGATTGTGAAGAGCTGGTCATCAATGCTGCCACAACAATCAACAATTTGTCCTACTACCAAGTGGAGAGTTCTGCAGTTCAAGACAAGAAGCTGCACATTGCTGAAAGTAAGGACTTTTAAACTAGTACTTTTTCTATAGCTTTTAGGAAGTGGAAGTATTTTGGCACAACCAAAAGTAAAGACATTGTGATAGCGTTTTGTGATATAATGTTGCAGGAATATAAAGCTCCATAGGCCTGAATTCTTCTCATAATGGTTTCTCATTCTTTTGGAAAATAATTCTCTTACTTATATGAACATTGTCAGGTTGTTGACAAAACCCCTTCTTTTCCTCCCTGTGGAATTTGCCGTATTGTTTTCTGTGTAGCAGTTTTTGCTAAATTTGTTCAAAGTCCATATACCTGAGCCAAAATAATCATGTGGCTTTTTAATTCTAATCAGAATAATGTAAGAGGTTTTTTTCTTCTTGGTACCTTCTTTACCTGCAAAATCTGATTTCTGTCTGTTTCTGGCTTAGAAATCCATTGACGGTATTGTATTGGGAGCTTCTCTCCCCTCTGACAGTATGGACTCATTTAGTGACATGTAGAAACTGCAGTTGAGTTCTGGGGTTCATTTTGTTAATGTTGTGCAAAAGGTAGAGTCTATGTCTTGCATATCTTTCTGTCTAAATAGACAAGATTTGGAGTTCGCACAACAGGTAGAACGAGGAGTAGGAAAATATATCCTGGCTGTCTTCCTAGTGCCCTGACTGGTAGACACTGTATGCTCTCTAGGTAACAGTTCTGCTATTCTGTCACATCTCATTTTATCACCTATAGGCCAGCTGCCTCTACTGCTGGTCAGAAAATGTGGAAACAAATGACTTCTCTGTCTGTGCCATTTGCTCTCCCTCTTCTGTTTTTATTGTTAGCATGTAGAACTAGTCCCATCACCTTTCCTTTGCCTGAACTGAGGACAGAGAGAACCTTTTGATGGAAGACCAGCAGGCTTCCCTCCTCCAGGAGACATTTTGAAAATACTTGCTGTTTGATACAAGTGGTGGTTCCCAAAGACAAAAAAATAATCATTTCAGACATCTCTGTAAGACAAGTTCAAGGCATGTTCAGTATTGCAACATTCAGAGACAGAAGTAATGGGAACTAAGCCAACCCCTTTCCTGTATTTATTTCCGTCACTTTTCTGTGGTGGAAGGGTTAAGGGTTGACTGGTTTGAATCCCCTGTATGATGGACTGATTTCAGTGGTTTGCTTCATACTCACAGAAGACTGAGTAACTTCTGTAACGTCACTCCTTTGTGCTGCACCAAAAACTCCCATGATGGTAGCTCTTCATAGGAATTGCTGAAGGTCTCATTCTGCTGCTGAAGTTACGGACTTCATGTGTGGAACTGCTAAGCAGGAAAGCAGCAAGAAAGTGGATACTTCAGATTGGGACGATATTAAGTAGTGGCTCAGGGAAAATGTGTTTCCTTGTTGCAGCAGCACTGAGGGAAAACAGAGAAAACAGAGCTAATGTCAGAAAATAATTTGAGTTTTAGGACACATCCCACCATAAGACCATCTGTTCAGGTTCTAAATCAAGTCCCTTATATATCACAACATTTTTTTTTTATTATGTCTTCCTGGATTTTCACATGAGCCCACTCAAAATTGCATAGCAAAACTGGCTCCCATTATTACAACTATGCTTAGACTGTCTCCATTACTCCTCATTTATTCCTTTGCATTCAGTCCCATATTGGAGTTCTTTGTCTCATCTTCAAACCCCTACACAATTTAGTTCTCATTCTACCATCAGCTCATGCCCTTCACTGCCACCAGACAGATAGACAACTGTTCTTGTTTCTTACATTTGTTGCTGTCACTGCTTGATTCTGATATTCATTGATAAGAAGCCAAACATGTATTTGTGATATACAAGTAATTGTTTTTATTTAATTCCCCTGCAAACCAATAGCGCTTTTGAAGCTGTTAATGAGTGACAATATGGATGGAGTTGTGGAAGCTGTCAGAGTCTTTGGCAATCTTTCCCAGTATCATGAGATCTCTGACTTCATCATGCAGAGAAAGAGTGAGTTGCTTTTGCATTTGTAGGAGTCCTGTTTTTAAATGTCCATGGTTCTGAAAAGAAAAGAATGTTAATAAGCTGTCCCAGTTAAAGGGTAGCAGCAATCTTCCTTGATGTTTTGCAAATTAGGGAAACTTTAGGATCCAATAGTAGTCATTCTAAACACCATTTTATTTCTGTTTCATTAAAATGGAAATATTGGAGTAGCAAAAATACGCCATGGTGCTTTCACAAAGATAAATACTACAAAAACTCTTTTTTCCTAAAGATTCAAATTTTGAAATTTCACTTCACTCATAAAGTTTTCCAAATCCTATAGGTTAGTAGTGATATGATATAAAATGAAAATCCAATTAAATTTTAATTTAAGTTCACAATCACAGATTTTTTATTCCTGTGTTCTACAGTTTTTTAGCACTTTGTAAGATGCAGTTAAGATGTTTCACTGCCTCAACAAAGAGATCTCCTACTTGCCTCTGGGTGAAGTAGGATACAAGTCCTCTCAAGTCCTTTTGCTTTGGGTATCTAAAGAACTTTGGGAAAAATGGTAACTCCTTGCTGTCCACAGAAGGTGTTGTGTCATCAGTTTAATTAGACACCAGTTCACTGTAAAGTTTTTTTGTATCTGCCTATCAGTGCTGAAAGGTGATATGCCACAATATGCAACCCTTTATATCAAGTGTGGACATACTGCCATTTTTGGAGGAAAAGGGAGAACTAAGACTTAGTAGCTAGTTACCTGTGAACTGTCTTGGTCAAAGGACTGAAGTTTTCATCTGGGAGAGGCTGTGGTCAGTGTGCCAGGCTCAGGAAAAGCTGACAGGCTTCCTCTCCATTAGGCAAGACCAGGGTTGTCTTCCACAGCGTACCCAGGCAGTGTCAGCCAATGCTGTGAGATGCTGCATGTGCAGCCTCTGCTTCTTGCGTGTGTCCCCCAGGAGCCCCAGGCTGCAGCAGCTCCAGCTGGACTCAGTGCAGTCTGGGGCAACCCTGCCACTCACAGAGGGAAGGACAGTGCCAGATGCCAGATCCTAGCAGTTCCTTCTGACTGTGCAATTGAAAGGAGGGTGATACTTTTAAGAGATAAACTGTAATTCAGTTTGGTCAGCTTGGCCTCTTCTGAATTGGATTTTCACATTTCTTTGGTGTATTTTTATAACTAGAATGTTTTGTATGTTGTTTTGAAGAAAACTAGTGTTCTACAGGATATTATACTCTCAGTCATGCGCCTGGTCTACAAGTGTCACAGTAATATGCTACAAAGATAAATTTTGGGGTGGGATATTCTGAATTTGACTGCTTTCTAAGTATACATATTTTTAATAAGTGTTTTGTAATGCCACTTATATGATAAGTCCATCTTCCCAGTAATATTATTTCTTTCTTTACAATCCAGTATACAAGGTCATGATTGCTTTGCTTGATTCTAAGAACCAAGATGTCTGTTTTTCTGCCTGTGGAGTTCTGCTCAATCTCACAATAGATAAGAACAAACGAGCTTTTCTGTTGGAAGAAGGAGGAATTGGAAAGTAAGTTCCTGATTGTGCTTATGAAAAAGGCACTTTTGAGTAGTTTGGCCAAAACGTTTCAATTGGATTCATTTTGCTGGGGCTGTTAATTTGTAATATAGATGCCAACATGGAAGATATTCAGCACCTAATGTTCATCAAGAAAGAGCCTTTCATATGGGTTTTTTTTTTGCAGAAATATTGAAGTGGTTTAGCCTACTGTAAAGCCAAAATCCATAGAATAATCTCCCAAAGATCTTGCTGATATATACAGCAGAGGAGAGCACCATGCTGCAAAGCAACTAAGGCACAGCTTTGCAGTAGTTGCTTATGCTCGACTCAACTGGATCCTACATGGGCTACAGTTAATAGGCACCTTTAATGTGTATCTGGTGTAAATGTGAAGGTTACTTCAGGAAACTGTGATATCCCACATGGTGTCTAGAAATTTTTGTAACTACTTGGTACTGTAGGGAAAACTGTCTGGTGTAGCCACACTCAGCAGAGAACAGCTTCTGTTCTCTGGGAGTTCAAGTTTAAGGCACTTATATTGCAAGGGATATTAGATCTTGAAAAACCACTGTGGATGCAACACTTGTGGCTTTGATGTTTAGATAATAGCGGATCCAGCTTAATTGGAGCAACATGAAAGATCATGTTCCCATGCTTGTAAAGCAGTTGGTCCAACCCACGTTTATGGAACAATATGCCTGACTTTGAAATGCTTTCCTGTTCGTACATCATATAATTACTTTTTTATACAGTGTAAACAATGCATAGTCTCCTCATCCTTCCTTCCCATGTTCTAGTTAGCTTACAATATAAAGCTGAAAAAGGAGAATAAAAACAGGTTGCAGGCAAATTGAAGAATAAATGTGAGAAAATTCTATTATATAGCATATAGACTCATATGAATCTGGAATTTTCTATACTGTGTCTGAAAATTTGTGAAGGAAGGAAGGAAGGATGGTAAGATGAAAGATGGTAACAGCTTGGAAAAAATCTAGAGAATTTGGAAGTGATTGTTAAGGAGGTCTCCCTGACTGTGCCAAACCAGCTCTGTGGATTTTTGGAAATGAGGTTATTGTACTAACATATAGTGGCCCTAAGAAAATAAGGAATTAGTCTCATCAGAGGGTTAAACTTAAAAAATTAGGGCAAGTTCTTTTGAGCTTTTCATTGGATGCCTCCTGTTGTTCCTTTTGCCTTCAGAGAGAAGAGGAAAAGTAAATCTTTTTGGTTGCTCCTCAATTATTGCTATTTTCAGCCATACCTGAATGTAACAGCTACCCTGTGTTCCCTTTGCTAGCCACAAGATTATAAATCTCAGTGAAGTGGAGAAGTGAGGGGAAGAGTGGGGTCATAAGGTTAGAGAGAAGAGCAGCAGCAAAGGATTACTATTAGAGAGGTCACTAGGGACAGCAGGTGACAAACAGCATTCACAGTGTGAACACTGCTGTTGGGAAATGGGAACTCTGGATGATACCTACTGTGTGTAAGCTGGTGCAGGCAGAAAAGTTACAGCTTAGTTTGAGAGCACTGCTTGTGATCCAGCCTGCATTTGGTATCTGCAAGGCAGAGAGATTGGGAGAAAGATCTAGAACCTAATGGTTCTTAATAAATTTTTTTAATTAATAAAACTGAGAGGAGACACTTGGCAGTGCAGGCTGAGGAAATACAAGAAGGGGTGAGATCTGCAAAATAGTCAGACTTCTCTGAATGTGAAAAGTACATGTGAGTCGTGAAAGTAGCAAATTTAGATTTGTTTTTTTGTGAGATCATCTGATGTGTAATAAGATGGCTATTTTGACTGAAGCTTTTTCTGCATTCACACCACCTTTTCCAGATGAATTTTTGGTGCCTGATAAAGTCTGACTTGCATTGCAATCTCTGCTTTAGTGGTAGCCACAGATTGGGGACAGTCACAGATTGTAATGAAGTTTGATGGAATTTTAGTGCCTTTGATATGGTTACATTTATGATGTATGTCAGCATAATTGACCAGTTGGGCTAAAAAGTTATAGGGGATGGACAGATGCAGGCAGGCATAAGCACATACTTGTAGATGAAAAACATGTTCACATCCTTAGGGAAGTATGCTGAATGAAAAGGGGGAAGTTGCTGAGGAGGAAAGTAGCATCTTAAGTTTATTAACACAGAATTTTCCTGCAAACTGGCATGTAGTTTGCTTACATTTCTAGACTGCCAGATTTTGAAGGGCTTGGGAGAAAATTAGATGGACCCAACCACTGTTTTTGTTTGGTACTGACAGGTTAGTTGACTGTTTGCAAGACTTTGGGCCGGCAGACTGGCAGCTGGCTTGTTTGATATGCAAAACCCTGTGGAACTACAGTGAAAACATCACAAGTGCAGCCTCATGCTTTGGAGGAGATACCGACATGTTGCTGGTGCTGCTCCCATCACTTCTAGGTGAGATTTATAATCTTGGTCTCTTTTCCTCAGTAAAAGAAATGGAAGGAGCAAAATCAAAGTGGTATTAGTTTGGTGGGGCAGCTTTAGGTGGTTGGCTGGTATAGAATATCCAGCAACACAGTAGTCTCTTGCCATTCAGCACATTCCCTCAAATCTTACAGATTCCCAAGGCGGAATTGGCCACTGTCACTCCCCACTCTAGTTTGCCTACTTGGCATGTTCCTAATGCTTTTCACCAGCTGACTTTTTGCCTGCTTAGACCTTCAGTGCACAACATACTTTGCTCTGGCTGTGGGCCCTTCTGGCCTCAGAGGTCATTGCAGGTGTGGTGAGGAGCAGGGACTGGTGCAGCCAGTTCCTGCGCAACACACACCGGACACCACTGGGGAATATGGCTTTTCCCCTCAGCCAGAGGGCTGTGGCGTGCAGCAGGCTGCGCTTGCTGCTTGGCCACCCTTTTTTTCTCAGCATGGTCTCCTTGCAGACAAGGACAACATCCTGACAATTTCTCGTCTGCTCCCTAAAGCTTGGGAGGGTGTCCTTACTCCTCCACAAATACAGGCTGGAAGGTGACTGTTAGGACCCTGATTTACCCAGTTGGATTTTTTCGTCTGAACATTTACTTTTGTCTCAGATTTTAGAGAGTTTAGTTGCTATATGATAGTCCTATAGTCAGTATTTGTAATTGTCGTCCTTTATTTTTTGAGCTGTGCTTTGCTTTTGATTTTATTTTGGGTAGGTCATTTGCACTTGTCTTTAATAAAAGCTTAAGTCCTTGAAATGTCAATGAAATCAAAAGAAACTAATTTTGATGTGGTTTTAATTGAAATTAACTAGATGCATGCTTGCTGTCCGACCCAGACAGACATGAGATTGCCATGGTCTCTTTTGTTTGTAGGCAGTCAGAAAAGTGGGTGGATTTGTGAGGATTTTTTTTCCAGTAACAGCAGAATTACTGATTTGCTGTTGTAATAGTGTACCTTGTATTACATTCCTTGCTATAATAAACCATATCCGAATGTGAGCAGTAATTCCAACTATTTATCTGAAAATATCAGTGTTTCAAGGTTATTAGTACACTTTTCAACATTCTGCAACAGAAGTGCAAACTTTACAGCCACAATCATGCTTGAATTTTCTGGCATGCAGAAAGGAATATCTTAGTTTTAGAAAAGTTTGTACCTATTTTTTCCTCTGCATTTAACATTGCTTATTCCAGCAATTGAGATGACTGTGGAGTCGAGCCTGGATAGTGACTCTCATTAACAGGTATAATTTTCATGAACTGGAAGTTCAAGTATGATTGCAAGTGCAGTTACAATTGCAATTGTAATGCAACTGTAATGACAATTAATTAAAAACAGGTTAGAATGAAACCAGAAGGTTAGTCTTTCTTCACACTGTAGTCAGAAGAGTAGCTGTAGAAGAGGCACACCTTGTTCATTGGATCTGATTCCTCTGTGTGCAGAGCCAACAAATCTTAGTAATAGCAGCTGGTTAACACTGTTCTACATTTTCCTCCTGCCATTATATACAGTAACAGCCTTGAACCGTCAGTGCTCTGATTCTATCATTCAGGAAGCAGGAGGTAACTGCTGACCGTCAGTGAACTGTACTTAAGCGTCAGCACGGCCTCAGAAAACGGAAAAAGTGGAGCATGGCACAGCAGACACTTCACCTGCTGTGCGTGGCCTCCTCCCCTTTATTTTCTCTCTCTTACCTGGCACAAGATGACAGGAGATATGAAAGAGCCAAAAGGGAGTGGAAATACCCTGAAAAGATGTTCGGCCCAAGAGACAGGCTGGACAAAAGGCACCATTTGTTTTTCTTTTGCCCTGCCTGATCCCAGGAGCCTGAGATGTCGCAGCACTGCTTTCCAATGGCACTTGTAGTTTGTCTTCTTTCAGCTTCTCTTGCGTTTCATGTCACTTTACTGGCTCAGAGCTTCTGGAGACTGATGTTCCCAGGCCTCTGGCAGCAGCTTTACCTTGCTCCGGGCCCTCCAGAGCAGCAGTGGAGATGAGCCTCTGTCTTGAGAACAGTCTTGTTTGGTCATTCAGTGAAATCTCTTTTCTCCCTCACTCTTTCCAGACTTTTTCTTCTGCTCACCTTTACCTCCAGTATCAATTTGAGGAGGTTATTTTGGAATCTTAGTACATGTGAACTTCTACATGGCATGCTTTAGCTTTGAGGGCTCCTAGCCCCTGTCTTGCTGGTGTTGTAAGGATAGGTAACCCTTGCATACTACTGGAGTCTGCACTCTAGTCTTGAGCTTCCCCCTGAGTATGTGGACCCAATCTGCTTGTCTTTTTCCTGGGCTTGCAGCCAGTTCATATGCTGTTTGGCCAGTACCCAATTTTCCTAGTTTTTGAAGAGAGTCGTGGGAAAATTAAATTATCTGAGGATGCACAGCTTGCATGTGGAACACTGATCCTTGCTGATTCTCAGTGTTACTCACGTTCTGTTTTGGGAAATTTACTGTTCAGTTCAACACTTCAGTTTTGAACTGGTTCTGACCCTTGTTCTTGTAGTACTGGAATTCTTGACCTTAGTGATTCCATAAACATTCAATCAGCTTCTGGGGGCCACAGCTGTCTAATAAAAGGGAGAAATGTTTCTTGCTCTGTGTTAGGAGATAATCAGGAGTAGGCAAAGCAATTCTCCATGAAAACAAACCCCATAGTCTCTTATCTTCCACTTCAGGGTTTCTCCCTTCTCTGCTGCTAAGTCATTTTAGGTCTGTTGGGTTACTGTGCCACTATAGGACAAGAGCTAACTGGCACAAGTTGCAATAAGAAAAAATTCCAATCAAACATTAGGAGAATAAATTTCCATCATGGCAGGGGTCAAGCACTGGAACAGCCTGCCCAGAAAGGCTGTGGAAATCTCCAGCCTTGGAAATGTTCAGTACTCAACAGTACATGGTCCAGAGCACCCTTATACATGGTGGCTCTGCTCCAGAGGTCCTGTCCAACCTAAATTATCCTTTAACATCATCAAATACAGATCTAATGTCTGAGGCCGAATTTTCTGATTACAGGTTTTCTTCCTACAGAGATATGACATCCTTCGTGAAAGAATGTGGGATTTTTCCTCTATTTTATTACAGAAAGGCTTTAAATGGCATCTCCTTATGCAGAACCCCTTTTGGAATCTACCTCACAATTAATTTTGGTAGTTTGGAAACAGTGTAGTGGCACAGAAGTCAGGTGGAAACAGTGTAGTGGCACAGAAGTCAGGTACTGTTTGCAGTTGCCGGTTGCTTTGGATGAACCAGAACCCATCCCCATGCACAGGGAATGTCACTCCTCCCGTTACAGATGTAGCAGCTCCTGCCACCTGCTCTGCACAGGCACCTTGGCATGCTTTTAGATGGGAATAGTTGGTGCTTAAGCATCTCTTTTCTTAACAGAGTTTGACTCAAAATGTGGGTAACTGAGGTTTCTTTTCGGCCCCAAGTTGTCTTACCTGATGTGACTGTGCAGTAAGCTCTCTGACAGTTATTCACTTAACATGTGACCCTTTCATAAGTCACACTGCCCATGTGGAACAGGATTCCACCTTCATTTCAGGGCCATTTATGGCCTAAAGGCTGTTAAATACCCTGCTGTTAAACAGTATGAAAACATTTGTTCAGGATTATCAGTTGTGTTTGTGGATTCCTTATTCAGGAGAATGCTTCTGGTTGCAGACTGATTTCTTTTTTCTCTTAAGAGTTTGCCTCTTTGCCACATCCAGTGCCAGGCAAAATGAAGGGGGCATAATGAGAGATGACTTCCTTTAATTCCTAACATTACTTGCCTTTATTAAAGACTATCTTGTGGTTTTATTTTTGAAATTTGTGAGGAAGGGAGGGCATCTGTAATACATTAACTAGTGTGCTTCAAGTTCCTTCAGTATATTCCTATGAGTAGACAGAGTTTGAAAGTCTCCAGAAACCAGATTAGCAGAGCAATTTGTGACAAGGAAAACATATTTGTAAGTTAGATGAATGGATTCCTTACCTTAGCAAAATTGCTGTGGGTGCTGTTAAACCCTGGCTACTTTCCAGACCAACAGTCACAGTAAATGCTTGATCTTGGGGAACACAGTTTAGATACACCTGTGAGGTGTAGCTACACCTGTGACAATAAAAGAAGCTGCAATACCCTTTTCACTGTTTTGCTGACCTCAACATTGTCTTAGAGATGTAGATTGAACTGAAAACGGTTATGCTTATCTCAAGTGCAGAGTTATTTTTAAGCCATCAGCAGACTCAACTGGTAAGCTGTATGTGCCATAGTCATAAAATACATAGTTGGCTGCATCTTTGTTTGGAAGTGCTGACAATATTTTCCTTGATTACAGATGAGAAGGTAGCGTTGGACAGCAGCCTCGCCGGAGATGTAAGGGACTGTCACAGACTATATTGGGAAAGAGAGTTCAAACCTGTGGCAGAAAAACTTCTTGACAGAATTCAAAGCCATCACTCCTTTTTTTCCAGCTGTGCCTATTAGTCCATTTTAGTCAGTCTTCTTTTTTTATTTTGGGTTGTAAATTGTATAGCTTTATATTTCTACTGTACATTGCCATTGGTTAAGAAAGGGGGAGAGCTTGGCTATTTTAAAAAACAAGCAGAAAAGCCTGGAATTTATATACTAGATGCTATCTTTTGAAGAGCTTGTATGAAGTTCTTGCATGTGTAATTACTTTTTACAATAGATTTGAGCTGATAAAGCAGCTGTTCAGTGTGAATTGTCTATTAATTCCACAGTTTCTCGGCTGGGAAAATGAAACAAATATGTTTGCTGAACTTTCTAATTTTTAAAAGGTAAATTACCACTGAGTACTTGGACCTCTATTCTGTTCGGAAGAACATTATGTGACAGGAGCCACATCTCACCTACAGACTTGGACACTTTATGTGAAACTGTGCAAGAGAGTAACCCAAATTCAGCTGGGGCACTGTGCTCTGTTCTTTCATGAGCTTCATTCCTCAGACTGAATGCTTTCAGTGGTTGGGGAAAAGTCACTTCCCCTTCCTTTGGAGATCCCCCTTTCTTTTTCTGATACTGTGTGGCTGGGGTCTAGGGTATCCTAGCTATCCCAGCTTCTGCCTTGACACTTACAGGATATAGGTCCAGCTGTCCTGGTCTTTCCTGAATTGGGACTTCACATCTTAAGGCACTCATAGCCCTGATGTCAGAGAAAATTTTCACTGGTGTATTGTGTTCTTCTTTCAGTTGTACCCACACTCCCAGGAGCCACCTGCGTGCTTCTGCTTCTCAGACTTCTGGTCCATAACCTGTGTCTCCATCCATGGGGCAAAAAAAGGCCTGTTTGTCCCTGGTCCCTCTCACTGCTGCTGGCTTGTTTTCATGCTTTCAGCACGTGGAAGTCCCTGCTTGTGGCCCATGGATTAACTCAGCAGGCACATGGCTAGCCTCAGGCATTAACAGCCCAGTTGGCTACAGGGAGCTTTACAGACCTGACCTATTTCTCTCTTTTCTGACCTCAGATTGCTAAGAATAAACCACTGTGCAGGGGCTGCTGGGCTCCTTTGGGTCAGCAGCAGTGACTGTGCAGGAGAGTCTCCAGCCTGGCAATCCCTGCAGAGGCTGAAGAGTTTGCTGTTGCAAGGCAGCGATTCAGAGCTCCCTCAGTGGCACTGCCCAGTGGTATGTCCAGGCCTCTGCTTCCAGGGGAGAAGAGGAAGCAAGGAGTCTGGGAAGTAGAAGCATGGTAGAAGAGCAGGGAGACTTTTTTCCTAGTTTAGGCCCCTGCTTCTGTGGGCCAGGAGAGGAGAGATTTCATGGTCCAGGCTTTGGGAATGGTGAGGAGCAAACTTCAGTGAAGCTAATGCAGTTTGCTACGTTCTTTGTGTCTCAAGTAGCTCCGTTATTTCTGGCGATCAGAAAGGCTCAGCACAACAGTGAGGCGCTTCAGGAGCAGGTGTGGCAGTCTCCATCACTGCAGTCCACAGGCAAGAACTGCCCAGCAGTTCCATTTGGTTTGGCTCCAACAACAGCTCTGCTGAGCTCAAAAATATCTCAATTATCATCCCTTCTTTTGCTATTTTAATTTTAGTTGAAGGGAAGATAAGTGGCTCTGTTTGTTTCTTGGAGAAAAGAATGGATTTGCTTTTGAGGACTATCAAAGAAAGGATGATGGGTAAGTACTCCCTGTGGGGAGGGAGCTAGAGGCATTTGTTCTTCACATTTGTGTTATGGCAAGGCAGGCAAACACCCAGCTGTGCAGGGCAGGGTGGGGGCAGTGGAACAGGCCCCATGGCCAAACCCTGTCAGCAGGTCTGATCAGAATTGACAAGTGCAGAGTCTCTGTCAGGCAGCTGAAACTGAGGGCTGGCTCAGGTCAGGGTGTTTAGGCGATGAAGATCTGTGCAAATAAAACACTAATTATGTCAAGTCATTGTGGACCAAACTGTAACGAAGAGCCTGGAGTGCTGTGTCCTGTAGCACAGGGCAGATCTAGGGACCCCACAGCGGGGAGTGAAGCTTCTACTTAGGACCACAAACTCCTCTGCATTTTTAATGGAAAATTCCCAAAAAACTTTCAGGCCCTTCCCCCAAAGCATGTAGCTAGGATTGCCTGCTTGTTTTGGCTAGCGCTCTGATGGCAACTGGGAATAGATGCAGCCACTCACACAGTGTTTACTGCTTGAAAAGGGAGAGGGCATTTGGATGTGTCTGAAAAGCATTGGATGGAAAAAACCTTCTGGTTTCTTGGGAAAATGCATGTCTACTTTTGACCCCAAAAAGCAGCGGGAGACTGAGGTGCTGCAGAAACTCCATTCACAGACTGGAAAGGCACAGCTCAGCTGTACAATGTGCCCTTAGACAGGAAAGTTTTGCTCTGTTTTTTGGAACATTAAAAATCCTGTATTTTCAGTTAAGAGGAAGCACCAGATGCTTCCTGTTAGTCACAATTTTTGACGGTTTATTAATCTTTCTCCCCTAGATCTTTTTAGGTAGTTTAGCTTCTTGGACTGTAAACCTAAAACTGTTCTCATAATGTTCTGCAGTAAGAGAAACCAATCTGAGCTGAGACCCAGGCCAGAGATCAAACTGATTCTAAAGTATTAGTGAAGATCTAGATCTATGTTTTTAAACTTCCATTTTCTCCCATCATTTTAAGCTCAGCTGAAAAATTCATAGCTTGTCATTTTAACTATGTTTGTGCAGTTATTGCTTCAAACATTTTTAAATGGTCTTTGAACCGGTAAGAGCAGAAGCTTAAAATTAAACCACACAGAAACACCAAGAGAAAAAGTTGTTACCTTTATTTCAAAAATACCAGTAATACTGACAAATTTAAAAAGCAATTCACACTCATACAAAAGTATTCATGTGTTCTCCAAAACCACTGTATATTAAACATCAGCATTTCAATCACGTTTTGATTTACTAAAAATAGATGTTTTTTAGCCTAGTTATTTAAGCAACTGCAAAAATCAGTAAGACCAGCATTGGGCATGTAATACAGTAGGACTGTTTGGCAGTCTAGAACAACATTCCCACACCTTGTCCTAGCTCCTTCTTGGTTCATCCGTGAAAAAGAGGACAAGAAGCTACTCGACACTTTGTGTGGGTAGATCTCTGAAAAGCTCTGAGGACTCCCGTCCCCTTCATTCCATAGGAAGACCATTGCACTTTGGAGCTCACAAAATAATGCTGAACAAATGTCCCTGTAGCATTTTAAGGCTAGACTAGTTGAGAAAATTGACTGCTATCTTTCAAATTATCAGTGTGGACTGAAGAGGTTTAGTTCTGATTAAAAAGGGAATCTAAATAACAAGGCTTTTTTGAAACCACACAGTAAAGGCTCAGACAATAGCAGTGCTCACTTTCACTTCTAGCTTAACTGGAACAGCCTGGGTGTCTGTTCACTCCACCTGCACAAATAGCAGCATCAAGATTTTCTAAAATTATTCTTGTAGGGAAAGCAAATGTCATCGAGTCCCACCTCTTTTTGCGCTCCCCCTCCCGCAGTATTTGCCTTAACACAAGATCTACATGCCTATCGTTTGCTATATTGCCACAAGTTCATAGAATGTCCCGTACTGTCTAAAGCCAAAATACCATGAGCAGGCAGCACTTCCGCACAACCCTGTCTTTTCAACTGCCAAGCATTCGCTGCTGAGTGGCAGCAATGATATTCCAAACATGGAAATAGCTGAAACTAAAGGAGTTATGGCACAATGGGCATCTTAACTTAGAGCTACTGTTGGTCCTGAGGCTTCATATCTTCCTCTGCCACACTGCAGCTGCAGAACATTCCAACGTCGACAGGCAGCCGGAGACATCAGGTCATATAGCGAGTAATAGCTCTCAGAGCATAAAGTAGTTCGGCTTGCATTCGAGCTTCTACCAGAAGCAAATTTACATGGACCTTCAGGAAAGAGAAGAAGTCAAGCTTTAGTGGTGTGCTCACAACGATGTGCTGCAGCAAAGGGAAGCCTGCAGGGCTGTGGTTTTCGTGTCAGTGCTTGCAGCAGCAGCAGCAGGGGGGGAGCACTGCCCGTGTGAGCCACCCAGACCATCAGTTCTCGCCGAGAAGCTCGTTTGAGGGGGGCAGAGTGAGCGGCACTGCAGCACAGCAGGTTCATAGGCAGAGACAGTCACCCTTTAGCACACCAGCTGGTTTAGCTGGGACAAACAGACAAGCCTTCAAGCACACAAGCCCTTCTTCAGCAGCAGCAGAATATGCATGGCTTGTTCAAACTTAGCTTAGTGAGGTTAATCGATTAAAGGCAAAAGGGCAGCTGGTGCTTGCAGAGCAGAGGAAGGTGCTAGCAAAGGCAGAGGTGATAAGGTCATTTGCCCCTGTGGGACTGAGAGAAAAACACACAGGTAGTTATCACCTGAACAACACAGAGTGGTTAGCCAAGGCCAAGCACAAATAAAAATGAGTGCCACAAAACTGCTGTCTTTACTGAAACACAGGTCTTCAGTGCTACCGAGTGTTCCCCAGCTCATCTCCTCAATGTCTTTAATGTATTTCTTTGAGGATCAGATCAGAAACCATGTGGTGGAGGGTGTGAAGAGGATTTTCTCACTGACAGCAAGTGGCTGTGAGTTTGCTCTGGCATGTGAGGGCTGTGTGTGGTTTCATTTGCATGATTAAGGCATCTTTATGTTTCAATACTGATTTTAAGTGAGGGCAAGAAAGATTTTTCCAAATCAAAACTGGAGAATGGAAATTCAATGGAGCAGAAAGCTGAGAGTTAACAGCAAAAACTATGGCTGGGAGGTGAAATTTAGACTATTACCTAGCAGCAGGGCTTCAGGCTTTACCATAAAGGAACTGCTTTGGGGCCTTCAGTGCTTAAAGGAGCAAGGAACTGCAAAGACCCTGGGCCAGCCAGCAACTACTCCAGGTCTGAGGCCAAGGAATGGATGGATCTCACATTAGTTCCCTGCCTCTCTGGGATACAAGCAGTACAAACTGCAGTTGAGGTGAAGCTGTGCCATTAACATGTCTAACCCACCCATACCACTCAGAGCTTGCACAGTCCAATGTCAGCTGTTAGACAGCAAACATGCAGTAGGAAATGAAAAAGTATTTCAGCTTGGGAATGCTACACTTCCTAACAAATTTACTGAGTGTGAGCAGAATCCCAGTAACATCAGCTAAAGCTTTAGTGGTAGCTGGGTAGCTGTGGCTGTCAGGGTGGCACTGATCGGGGGCCCGTGTCTGTCCCTCAGCACACACACTGTACCTTCTCAGAGTGTTCAAACTGCCTCCAGAAGCTATCATACATTCTTTTTGTGGTCTTTTCAGGAGTGCAAACCACAGTCTTGATATAAACTTTAAAGCTGCGGTCCAACAACTGATTAATTTCACCATAGTCATAATCATCGTATCTGTTCAGAATTGAAAGAAAAACACTTTCATTTTCAAGAAGCAGTTATTTCACTTGCATTGTTTCCAAGTTCCTATGGTAAAATAAGTTATTGAGTTATTTGTACCACTACCGACCCTTCCCCATAAACACAAATATGTTTAAAAGTACACAGGTTTGCTTAAATAATAGCTCTGCTTCAACCTGAGAAAAAACCAGAAATAGTAAAACTGACCTTATTCCAAACATACAATGAATATAGTTCCAAATAGCTCGTCTTAGCATTGAGGTATCCACATCTTTGTGCATGGCCATTGTGTTGTAAGTCAGATTATAAGCAATATGAAACTTCTCATCAAGTAGCTGTCCTACATCTGGGTAAAGACGATTAACCAAGGAATAGCCATGGTCTTCCCAGGAATAATCCTTAGAATAAGTAAAAATGCAGAATGGAGAATGTCAGAAATGAACTTCTGAAGACCCAGTGCTTTGACATAACTGGTGTCAGTGAGGGATGAGGGTTGTTCATTCGCTGGCTTTAAGCCTCATCCACGGGGCAGCAAGTGACAGCACATCAATTTCCAGGTCTGGTATTGGGCACAATGAACAGATTGTGCACTAAACCTCCTCACAGCACCCGCCATCCTTATTACCTGAACACGAAAGGTGGGCACGTGCATTCCATGTCTGGAGAAGTCTTTGTAACCATAGCTGGTATCCTCAAAGTGACGAGACACATCTCTTGTTGCTGCAGATTCTTCATCTTCTGTTAATGTCAAACACAATTTCACACCATTTTCGTGGGAACAAACTGAAAGTGTACTAGCAGAACTCTTGCAGAAGAATGGGAGTCTCTGTGCTTCATAAACAGAGTTTCACTGGACTACCAATATGGGGATTCTTTGGTACAGTTCAATGTGACTGCAGAGACAACTCCATGAAAAACACTCAGATTCTTTCTTACAGACAAACATCCCTTCTTTTGTGCACCAGTCTTCACCCTGTCCCCTAAGTCTAGGGAACACTTTCCTCCTAACTCAAGGGATCTGTACAAATGTCAGGGGAAAAACCCATTTTGGAACAGAAAGCTTATTAAAAAAGAGATTTCTGAGACTTCCAGAGGAAACTTTGTTGAAGAGCCCATAAGCCTGTAATAGCTTAGGTATTGTCCCTCAGTCAACTGAAAAGCAATGTTTCATACGCTTAAACAGCAAAGTCTGTTAAGGTCTTTTTACAGTGTCTTGTGAGATGCTTAAATCTATTGTGAAACTTTAAAATCTCTCAAGAGAGAGATTCCATTTCTGATGGGGATTTCTATTAAACATAGTATTGTTATGGTGTGTTTGAGAGAAGCCATAAATTTTGGCACTACTTCGTTTTTAAGTGTTCCTCGGAAAAAAAAAAGCTGTCCCTGATCTTGATCCCTTCAAAGAAACAGTAATATTTTCCAAGACATCTAATAACACTTATTTTTTTCCCCTTTTACAGTAGTATTTCTTCAAATAATTTGAAAGAGTCTAGATAAATATATATATATATATTCTACATTTTTTCTACCTGAAGAACACACGAACATGCTTTCTCTCTTCTCTCTTTCAAAACGTGTAGCCATCTCTTCCTGGCTGGCTTCCTCTTCGTCTCTGCACTCCTGTAACTGCTTCATTTTCTCCATAAGAGCTTCAACTTCACAGACAGACTCTGTAGACTTAAAAAAAAGAGGAAGACATTTCATTTTCATGCAACAAGAACTGACAACAATGACAGAAATTGTCAAGACAGAAAACTTAAATGCAACTGATGGCCTTCATTTACATATTTAAACATGAATTTTTTAAGGAAAACATTTTTTGAAAGAAACCTGTACTGGCCCAACAGTTTACATTTAGTCATTGTCTCTTCTCAGTTAGATCTCTGGAATTTTTAGCTGAATTTAAAAAACACAGCATTTTGGAACAAGTGGTTTGCATACTAAAATTAGTTTCTCTTACTTAATCTAAATTAACAACTGAAAAACAAGGAGCTGTATCAGAAATTCTGATAGAGGAAGTAACCATGATTTACTACCCAACAGCTCACAAAGAAACATTGAAGGAAAAAGGCAGAGTGAGTGTAAATGCAAATTTAATGAGATTTCAAAAGAGAGCTAGTTCAAGATAATCGTATTTCACAGGAGCTGTTATAACACTCAAGACTATTAGTTCAGTATTCAGTCTTGTAAAAATCCATCAGCACAAAGCATAATAAAGTTATCTTTAATTTATACAGTTCTACCTCTTTCCTCTCCGCCTTCTGCAGTTTTCTCCTTCAAAGAGCCAGCAAGCTCCATCAAACAAAATGTAAATGCCACCCACAGTGTTGCAGTGAAGTCTCACAGGCAAGGAACCTGCTGTCACAACACCCTCATGGCTCTTCTTAAATCAATGTGGAGTTCACATGGTGCTATCACCATGTAACTTCCACTAAGTGGAAGCAAGTACAGATCAGCATAACTGCTGCAGGCAGAAAATGCTCGTTTAAAGACAGTCAGAAAATTGAGAATGGCCTGTTAAAATGATCTGTTGTGTGATGCATCACAAACATCTCAAGGCAACAAAGTCAGAGGCTGGAATCAAAGAAGAGTCAACTTTCCACTGCACCCATGAAAAAAGCTTTCCTGGCCATGGCTGCTCAGGACACATATTATGAACTAGCTGAGACCTGGAGTCATGTCAGTTTGCCTTTATGAATGACAGAAGACCCCAAAAAAATAGACAACAGGGATTGTATCTGTCTCTCCCTTGGTAGCTTCCCCCAGCTTACCAGTGTCATTTCAGCTCCTCCTAAATACACTTTTTCAACTGGTTAGCCCACATGTGGATTAGCTCATCAATCCCACTCTCAAGGAATGAAGAGAGATGGGGCACCCTCCACATACTAAGTTTACAAAGAAACTACTACTATTGGAAGAGATTGTTCAGACAAATACTTACTGGAATACTTCCAGCTGGGCTGGCATGGATTTCATCCACTCCGTGGTAACCATTTGTAATATCACATATGCAGTAGTTACTGACAGAAGGGGGCCTGAAGGTGTGACCCCCTTCACAGTCGATCTCTGGGCTGATCCCACAACCAAACGTGAAGGAAGCAAGGGAGTGGTAGTGTGTCAGGAGAACAACTGCGTGAATCAGCTCTGCCAGAGACCAGCTGTTCTCTTCAGTCTTCAAAAGTTGCTTTAAAAACAATGCAAGACAAAAGTATTAAGGTCATTCATAAGACCCCACCTTAATGCAATTTATCAACACATTTCTTTACCAGGTAAAATTATTTTTCCAACATTCAAACTTGCTTCTTAACTCTCTGCTGCCATTACTGTGCTCAGTGTCCTGTTACCAGGTGACCTGTCCGGGTTAAGCCACAAAGGAGATGACTTCTCTCCCTTCTTTGGCCCTCAGCACTTGAATCAGTTTGAGTTTCTCTTTCATACTGTGTGGTTTGTATTGAGGCCAGACTGACTTGCATTGAAATTTCACACCTCAAATGAAGATGCAACCACAACAGTCGCATGTTTCTTCAAATGGTCTTTGTAGCATCAGAAAACCCTGGTAACTCCTTGCAGATCAGCTGTATAAAAACCTGGCATTGGGCCTGGGCTCCCTCCATCTTGTCCCTATGGGTGGAATGCTCTAGATTTGACAAGAAGCTTCAAACCCCCAACTTCCCCTTCAGGCAGGAAAGTGTGGGAGGTTTGGGGCCTTCTGGCAGAGCATGTGCCCTCCCCCACAGCCCAGCGTCTTGCCTCCCAGCAGGACCTGCTGCCACCTCTCCACCCGACACGGCAGCACCGAGAAAGTCCCAGCACCCACATCCTCCTGGCTAAGGGCACGGAGGAGAGCAGAGGAGCTGCTCCAGCAACCAGGGCCTGGCCCAGGGCAGGCCTGCCCCTGCCAGGAGAGCTGCACATGCCCTTGGAGCTGGCTGATCTGGGTGGCCCTCAGAGGAGGCGGCAGCAGAAGCAGACCCTTGGTGCCATGTTGGTGCTGTAGCCCTAGCTGGCTTCTACCACCACTGCTCCCCTGGGCAGCTCTGCCAGCCCACTCCCTCCAACCCAGCCTGGAAACTCAGCATTTGAAGCAGTGGCAATCCAACAAAATGTGGTGGCTGATGCTCTGCCCAACCTCTGGAAGCATCTCAGAAACACCCAGGGGTTCTGGCTACTTAAAGCACACAAGGAGGTGCAGACCTGAACACACTGTCATCACACCAACAGACTATGACACTGAAATGTCAAATTACAAATGTGTTGTAAATTAAATTTAGTCACTTAAGAGCAGTTACGATCATGTTAGTTTTACAAGGGCACCTAGTGATACTGTATCATGCAGTATCGCAGTGATGGTAGCACTGAAATCGAAGTCACTAACACAGAACATCTCTAACCCATTCTGGTTCTTAATGCTAAGTATCTGTGATTGTATTACTGGAAAAAAGGGTACATTCACATTACTCCAGGAAAGTCTACCTCGATATGTTCCTTGGTGATAAGCCAGGGTCGGTGAGCCAACATTTTGTTCAGTTCTCCTAAATTTTGCAGTTTTTGAGGTGCATTTTCCAGACCATTCAACCATTTAGGGTCTCCACCGACATGAAGGAAGTCATTCACGTGGAGGTTAACAAGGTAAGAGCACTGATGTCGCGCTGCAGCCTAGAAAGGAAAACACAGTGTGATACAGAAAACAATTACCAAAAATTAGTGCTTTATGACAAATACCGTAAGTCATCATTTCCTCAAAATATTCAGTATCACTTGCAGTGATCAAAGGCTGAAGTAAAACAAAAATTGAGATTAACACATCAGCCTGTTTTGATCATTGTTCTCACCACATAAATATCCCTTTTTCATATACACTATAACTATGTTGGTTACAGGTGCAACATGCCTATACCCAGGGAGAAGTACAGGCATGGATTTATTGTATGTCCTGAAGCAAGTAATCCATGCTGCATCATGCTCCCTGCGGGAAGAAGTTTTCTCTAGGTGAATTTTTACCAGCAAAAGTAGGTTTTAGAATACATTCAGCAAGAGAGACTACTGACAACTTTTCAGCAAAGACAGATCCATTATCATTTATTCAAACACTAATGACTTTCTGCATCAAATTAAGACGCAGCCCAAATCTTTAATACAACATCAGCAAGCAAAGATCAGACTGAATGGGTAGATTGGAAATTAAGAAATCAACCCCTTCTGGCAGAAAACTCACTTAGAATTTAGATACTCAAAAGTGGATGATGGGATGGACTACTGAGTTAGAGGGAGGTGTATCTGACAGGGCACACACACACAGAAACAAACTTGCTTGAAAAAGGGTTACTAAGGAAAACAGTAACAAACAATTGTCTAACTTTTATAACAGACTTTTCCCCCCTTTTTCGCACAGTCCTACTGAAACCATGCATGTTGAATGCTGATCTTAAGAAACCATCTGTAAACCAGACACAAACAAACCTGCTCTGCTCCTCCCCTTAGCTCTTGATGCAATGCCTCTCCAACTAGAAACTGCAAAACACGGGAATAAGTGCTATTAACCAAGCTCAGAGACTGCTGCCAAAGCGGCTGTTTCTGCTTGCTGCATACCATTATCCCGATGTAGTGTCGGTAATGAAGTGGGAGTGGGCCATCCATTTGCAGTAGATAGTGCTGAGTTTTCAGAAAGCTTTCAAGATACTGCGGGTGGAAAACCATCACCAAGGTAACATTGTCCAGTCGGCCCAGTGTGGCAAAAGAATCTTCAAACAGCGCATGCATCGTGGCGTCTTCGTTTCCCACTTGAATCGTCTGAGTGAAGACGAAGAGCAATGAGCAATACTTTCCAAGTAACACCAATAAAATAGTAATTAAATGTATTACCACAGCATTCAGAGGCTCCAAGTGAAAGGAATTATAAATCTATTAATGGCATTAGTGCACATAAGGCAAATAAAATCCCTTTAATACCTCTCATTTAGGAGATCACAAGTGGTTATATCAGCAAAACAAGATTTTTGGCTTTGGTCTTTCTCTAGTGCAACACTGACTTCTCATTTTTAACTGTCTCACTTTCTTGAACACCCAAGCTTCATCTAACTTAATTTAACTAAAAGCTAGTTGAATAATCACTTTTACTATGGAAAAAAGAGCAAAAGAGGTAAAAAGCTAGCTAAAATGCCAAGAGAGACAAATAAAAGGAAACTGAAACAAGGTTCTAAAATTCCGAGAAAACCACAGCCATATTACTAACTTTTCCTCTGCTCCAAATTCTCTTACCAGACAACCAGGAGAGAAGCACTAGAAACGCTCAGTCACGGCACTCTGAAGTTTCTCAGATTCCTCAGAATGGTAGCAGCAGCTCAAGAAAAAGCAATCCCAGAGCAGGGGGGCAGGTGCCTTGTGGACCAGTAGGAAATTACATCCGGATGCTCACAAGGAAACAGTATTGGGTTTCTCTCATGCTAGATAGCAGTATGGGAGGGGTCATAACTATTCCAAAGCTCCCCAAGGCTCTTACTGTTCTGTACACTAGAACTGTGGCCAAAGTCTCTCCAGAACTGAATGTGATCACTACTGAAAATGTTTTGCAGCTCAGCAGCTGTCCTGAAACCAAATGTGGGCTACTACTAAAAGGATGTTCCTTAAAAGCATAAAGTTCACTATGTACTTGAAAACACTACCACACCTCCTTCTCAGGGATGAATCTGCTTGGTCCGTGTCCCAGTGGTCTAGGAATTCTTATTCCAAGTTCCTAGAAGAGAAAATTACACCACCTCAGCATTTAGTTATAAACAGTTTTTTAGCTGTGGCTGCAAGACAGAAAAGAGTTCTCCATTCAGAGCTGGGCTTATTTGGGTACTTGTGGTACTCTTACACAGGCACTTTTACTAGTACTTCTTGTACAAATGTAAATCATTTTTTTATATGAGTGCTTTATAATTAGCCGTGCTTGTTTACAGTGCACTGCCCCACTCCAGCAACAAAAAGTTCAACAACAAAGGCCCTGTCAAGTGAAGAGAACACACACAAATTTATATGCATGCACACACACACAAACACACTACAGCCTGGTTCACAGAAAATTCTGCATAAAGCATATTTTGGCAGGCTGTCCAGGACAAGGAGTTCTGAACATGCTGGCTGCTGTGTGGTTATGCCACTGATACAAAACGAGGCTGCTGTGTGTGTGCACATCCGCAGTACGCCAGCACACAACACTCTGTGCATCTGTCAGGAAATGAAACAGCTGTAACCCTAATCAGATTTCTTTCTCCCAACCTCAAAGAACACTTAAACTGCTGAAAGTACCTGATCTACATTTGCATCTGTTTTCTTTTCAAGACAGGATAAAAAGCTATTCACATTTGGAGGGAAGGAGAGAGGGGATTTTGCTCAATCAGAACAGCAGCAGCCTCATCCTTGCACACACTTCCGTGAACATGTTACCTTGCAGTAAGAGGGAGGCTGGACACCCCACGGCAGTTCACTCCTTGCCCTCTCCCTCAGTTAGATGAAGCTTTCTGACAGGCCTACAGCACTCTGGGCCCTTCATGCAGCCAAGGAGCAAATGCCTGAAAGATTTTGGTGCATGTGGCCTGCCCACTGCCCATTCCCTTTGGAAGGGTGGGGGCCATATGTTCCAAGGGCAGTCTCTGCGTTTGGCACAGAGCAGCCCTCAGAGAAGGCACAGCAGGGTCCAGGGGCCACAAACCAAAGCAGGACATGGCCTCACCTCACACAGTCACACATGCCCACCTCCCCATCACTGCAGAGGCTCCCTCTGTTGTGTGGGGCACTCGCTGCAAACCAGCTCTCCTAGGGGGATTAGTACCCAGCAAGCAGCTTGGCTTCCCCAGGAAAGATGAGAGCCCTGCCACTCAGACCAGCTCCCTGCAGGGCAGCTGATGGTATGGCACTCTTACAGATGGAGGGAGAACTGGGAATACAGCTAAGGATAGTGCTGAGTGCTAAACACTAGGCTATATATAAACTAATGGTTTGGGCTCCTTATCTGTTCCCTCTTTCCCAGTTGTCTTTTAGAACATATCCATTGCCTCCATTCTGTAGACTAAACCATCCATTTTGTGACAATACCAACTCCATCCAAGTTCTCAAGTGGGTTTGGATAAGTAAACACCATGTACTGAGCCAGTTCAGGCTACACAGACCAGAGGGGCATCTTCAGCTAGTTTAGGCCTCAAGAGCAGTCGAAGCCCCAAAATCTTCCTGCCAAATGCAAGTTTTTAACTTTGCCACATTTTCCCCAAATAAATGCTTCTATAAACATAAGATACTAGTTACACTCACTGCTGCACTTTTTCTGTCTTTAGCTGAGGTTTCTATTTGCATGAGTTCACTGTATGAGAAGCAATTTTATTAATCAGTTACTGCTCCCTGAACTTTCCCCTAAGATTAAAAACCAGCTTCAGAGCAGGCCTAAGTGGCAGCTATCAAACTCTTCAGACTCTGACAGTCTCTTTAAATCCTAAGTCAGTTGCCTTCATTTCTCAAGTCTTATTTGGACCCAGTAAGATCAAAGGACAGCTCTTTACTACTAGTCTTTTCACTTCTTCTCTGTGATACAGCTTTTTTCCTGCTGAGGGTCCTAATATTCACAGCCAAATTTTGCCTGTCAGCCAAGTAATGTCACTTGTAGGATTGAATTTATTGCCATTTCTCCTCAAAGCTCTAGCACAGCTTCTTATCTTGGCTACAACTACACTATCAAATTAGAGAAATGTCTTACATCCAAATGACAGCAAGCAAAAAAGGTGTAAGCATCATTTAAATTAGCAGTCTGTAAGCAGCGTTTCAGTTAGCAGATGTCTGCAGTTGTCTGCCAAATAAAGCACTCCAAGAGAAATACCTTAAAGTTTAAGTCTTGAACAACGATGTTTCAATCTTTCCCTTTCCCAGAACAGTAAGAAATAAAACCCCAAAATTTGAGAAACTGAGATGAGCAGCCTGCTAATGTATTTTGCTCCACAATCTAAAATACATCACTACGAATACACTTCAGTTTTTTAAAGCAGAAGTCAAATTTATGATTACACTGCACGTAATTGGTTACACATTACTTAGCTCATCAAACGCTCTCTGCAAAGTGACTTAAGAGTTCTTTTAAGGATTAAGTAAGTTGCTTTGTTATCCTTCAGGAGAGGGAGCATCCTCCTGATATCATGGCACCAACCCAGTACTTGAGAAGCCTGGTTTCAAGTCTCTGTTCTGACAGAGATGTTGCAAAGCATTTGTGAAGACAAGCTTGTTTCCTCTCTGCAAAATGGGGGTTTCTCCCAGAGGGTGCTGAGAACAGAAGCAGTTTGTCATGAGGTGCATGCTTAACACAGTCATTAGAGTTGTGTACAGTCTGACCCATTAGCAGTCTTTTGAAAACTTTTATTCTTCGATTACAAGCTATGCCAAACCTTTCATCCTGTCTTCCCCTCTTTTTTTGGAAGCAGCACTTAATAAAGTTCTCCTAGTACTTCAGGAACAGCAGGTGCTCCCAGCATCCCAACATTTCAAATACTATATAGGTAACGCAGTAATAATTCTCAAAACAGTCCTAGTGAATCTTCCCTTCATTTTGAACATATTTCTCTGTTCCACAATACCCTTCACTAAGCCTCCATCTTCCAAATACACTCAACTTGAGGAGCACGATCATCCTTCCCTCTCAAAAGCAAGACCTGCATCCTGACCAGACATACCACATCTCTCTCATGCACCCTCCTCTTGAAGCACCACCTCACCTGGAGCACCAACAAGCACCTGCTGAAGCAGTCACAGCCAGGATGAGCAGCAGGTGGAAAAAAACTATACCTATTTTGGTTATTATAAAAGTATAAGCAACTTTCATGTGATTCCAGACCACTGAGTTGCACACCAAAGTGACCTACTTAGTGACATGCTCTCTGCATCAAACTTCTCCCAACTCCTTTCCGCCTGTTTGTCAACCTCACCACACCACTTTCATTCAGTCTAGAAACTCTGCAGCTGAATACAGCTCCAAGCTCAGCAGAAAGCCAACCACAACTGAGGCTTTAGGTGCAAATAAATAATAATAACAATAATAATAACTAATAATGCTGCTGCTGCATCAGAGGCACTCCATCTTCAAAGCCAGAACATAAAACTCAGGCGGCTGCAAAGCTGAGTACCAAGGGCAGAACAGATTTCACCTTCAACACCCAGAAGCTCCAGCTAATGGAGGGAGGTGGGCCTTGCCTGGTGGCAATCCACTGCACTGCTCATTTGCCATATAAAAGCTGTATTGCTATGTTGGCAGAGACAACCTTGGAAATCCCAGAAAAGCCTTCTCTTTTCCCTTATGTAACATAACTGGTATTTCTGTACAGCTACTATTATTATTTCTATGGGAACTGTGTTCCCCAGGAATCTACCATTTCTGAATCTACACCTCCCTCACCACTGCCATATCATCTGAGCATCTCATGTATTTAGATAATGCAAGATTCCTGTGAGGTAGGACAAGTGTATTATCTCCCAAAGAGGACAAAAAATACCCTGAGAAACAGAAAAACTACACATCTAACAGAAGCTGCTACAGAAGACTGGTGGCTTGAGCTGAGATCCCTCAAGTCATGGGGTAATGCTGTAACCATCAGACTGTGTGCCCTTTCAGAGACTTCTCAGCCAGGAAATGCTTTAGGCAAATTTACACCAAGAAACAGCTCTTCACAGCTGAGACAGAAAAGTTAATGAGACAAGTCTGCAAACTTAATTATATACTTCCCAGTCACCATTCTCTCTCACCCGCCTGGCCCACTTAGTACATCCAACTCCACAGGGACAACTAGCCCAAAAAACCTGTACTGCATGCATATACATGCTCAGAGCAGACCACTCTAAAGCCTCAAACACATACAAACTCACACAGCTTATAGCTTTTCTGTATCTTATGCCTGTCAATTGAGCCCACTTTTTAGGTAACTTTTTTTAAGCATCTTGACAGGAACAGCACTGCTCTTAAATTTAAGTAAAAGTTTGAGATGGAAAATTGAACTGCAAATGCGTATAAGAGGTTTGTAAATACTTAAAAGTACAACACACGTTGCCTCTGCTAGTAATAGAACATCATCTGCTTTGATTCTGAGTCTCTTTAAAATGTAAGTGAAGAAAATAAGTCACAGGCATCCAGTATCAGAAATCTCATGTAGAAACACTGAAGCAGAGCTAAGCTACACACCAAGTTGCAGGGCCTCTGGCACAGGAGGCTATCTAACCTTAGCTGCAGTTCTCCCTCCACTGTGCCAAAAAGGCTTTTTCAGATCCCTGTTGCTCCCTCACTACCGGCTCCTTGCAGCTAGAGGTCTGTCTCTTACAACAAAACTTCTCCCAAAACTCAGTGATAGTTCTGTCTGAGGAGTTTGAGGACTGTTACCAAACTGCTAATTTTCGGTCATTCGGAATTCATGAGCTGAGCACTAGCTATGATCCACAATGCTCAGACTGCTTCCCTGGTGTTAGCACAGTGAGTCATTTTGCTCCCGTCAAGTACAGTCAGTACCACTATCAAATGTTATATCTCCCAGAGAGACTTATTTACATACTTACTTAGGCCTTCTCTAAATGGCAAAGAGAACATTTTATCATAGACAAGCCACAGGCAAAGTAAAATTATAATTATCAGTTTACTTCACTAAACCACATTTGGATTACCATGTTAGCTGAATCATCTCTGTCCTCATTAAGCACTAAATGCTGCTAGATTCAAATAAAATTATATGAAAATCACACCCCATAATACAATATAAAACAATCTAAACTAAGGAACCAGAGAAGGGAAATGAGTTTGAGGTGATTTTTTTGGAGGTAGCATTTTCCTAGACAACCAGTCATCATTTTATGTAATCTAAGTGCATTCCTATCCAAGTTTAGGGTTAAGAAAGGCACAATGAGATGTGGGTTAAAAACTCAACGCCATCTCCTAACAGAATTAATTCCTCCAACGTGCCAGTGTTGAATATTCAGCTAAGTATACTACAACATGGATTTGAGGCATGGGCATTAAAAGTACCCATTTAGGGCTTTATAAGCTTATAGGATGAAATGCCTCTAAGCATCTAAGTGTCCAAGAAGGCTGTGCTGCATTTCCAAGAGAGACTTGGCACTTACCAGTCTAAGAGGCTTCATGCTGCTGCTGCTTCGCTCACTGTCTGGTTCCTACTTCCCCTTTAAGAGTCCCTGACAGCAAAACCTCACTGGTGGTGACACTGACAGGCTACAAATGGAGTTTCCTTGTTTAGGACCTTAACGACAAGGACTGGCACAACTGGCCCCACAGGACAAATTGTCACCAAGCTGATACATACGTAGCTAAAAGCTGTATTTTCAGTTCTGCAAAATGCAGTAGCTACTGCAGTTTCTGTATCACATGGAGAGCCTTTGGAAATGAAGGGATTAAGAAACAAAGAGTTGTGATTAAAGGTGTTTCTTTTCCTACAAAAAACCACACACATACAACCCTCTGCCCCCCAACCTTACACTTTTTCTATGCAGAACTGGCAGTTTTTCCTATTTTATTAATTTACCTAATCCTGAATCAGCTGCAATTGCTGCGGTTTTCTTAAACAAACCATGATTCACATAAAAATAACAGAAAAACACCCCAAAAATGCTCATGTACTCTACGTTTTTGCAGTGGATCCATTTGCTGGGCATCTCAGACTGTCATTCAGCTGAAGCACCAGACATGTCTCCACTTGTACAGATTTAAAGAACTGAGAACAAGTACTCCCCCTCTGTTACAAAGTACTTTGTTCCACAGACCTACCTCTCGTCACTGGAATTAAAGCACTGCAAAGGATGAACTGTTTCTATTTCATACAGAATATATTATTTTTATATGAATTTAAAGAATTAATTTCAGTATCAGTAAGTGCACTTTCTCTCAATGTCTCAAAGTCCTTTGAAATACTGATTTTAAAAACATCCCCATCTAGTTTATGTAACTTGATTCAAGATAGAAATCAAGGCAAGGGCATCTGTCCCCAGTCACACACCTTGTTCATAATGGGAGGAATAAAAGCAAGGCCCAGGCTCTTCTGTCTCCAGCTCTAACACCTCTTCTCTGGTCGTCTAGGTCTGAGCAGTACAAACAGGTCCGACTGCAGTAGTCTTAAGGCACGTAAGTGCCACCTATCCTTCCTCATCAGTAATAGCTCTTCCTGAAGTGGTTTTGTGACACAGCTGCCTAGAGTCCACAACCCAATTCACTTTTGATATGAGCTCACTGAAACTGAGGCTGGATTTCACTGATTAGCGCCTAGCTTTTTTATATGGCACTTCTGTAATGTGTACAATGAAACAGAAAGCATAATGGGCAAAAGATCTGCAATGAATGTCTGCAATTTCCCTGCAGCAAACACTGTTTAAACACCAATAAATTGGTGACACAGAAGGAAATGAGTTTAAATGTGCTAGCGTTTACATTACTGCTGGATTATGTCAAAGCAAAGCACATATCCATGTATGTATCCATATGTACGGATGAGGTACTACATCAGTACAAATCAGAACAACACAAAACAGATTCTATGGCAATCTGCAGCAGTTTTGAGGATTTAAAAATTTCCTTTAAAAGAAAAAATCTTACCGTGGTGACACTAAGAAATTTACAAGAGAGATCTAAACCAGCATGTTCATTCCTACCCAAAATAATGCTACTGACTTGCATTTGTTTACAATTACAGCAAGCTCTCCTCCATCAGCAACACAAGAACCAGCCTTACTGTTTCAAAAGGACAATCCCTGCCTGTGCAAGAACGAAATAAACACCAGGCAATTCCAAGGCAAAAAAGCGGCTGGGTGAGCCGGAGGACCGAGCCGAGCCACGCCGCCAGCACACGCACACAGAAGCAGTACGCAGCCAGCCCTTGGGGAGCAGGGGCGATGGGGAGGATGAGGGCAGGACTGCACTGTCACCGCGGGCAGCGGCTGGTTCTGCCGCAGCTAGACTACACTGTCCGGGCGCCGAGCCCGCCGGGAGGCGGCGCAGGGGGCTGCCTGCAGCGGGGGCCTCTCGGGGTACGCGCCCGGCCCCCGCCCCTCGCCCCCCTTACCTGGTGCTGGCGGCCCGGGCTCGCCGCCCTCCCGCGGGCGCTGGGCGCTCAGGCCGCCCTGCTGCGGCTCTGCCGGGCCGGCTCCGACACCGGGCCGGCTCCGCCCTGCCCCGACCCGGCCGCCCAGGGGCGGAGCGGCACTGCCCCGGGCAGGGGGGGGGCAGAAGGGGCAGCGGCCCCCAGCCCACCCCGCCCGGCAGGGAGCCCCGGCCCCCTCCGCTCCGATCCCCGCGACAGACACGCTCTTGGGACAGCGCTTTCCCCTCACTCCCCAGTTCCTTATGCAAGAGTTTCTACCTTCTCTTTAAGCAACAAAGTAATTACGGCTTTTAAACCGAGAAATGGCATGAGGTTCACATTTTGCAGATATTTGTGTGACTAAGTGCGCTGCTGCTGCTGCAGAAATCTGGCCTCCTGCCTATTCCCAAGATCATAACAGTCCTGGGCAAACATATGTTTTGCAATCGCATCAGCAAAACACTCGGCCTTTGCAGGAGGCTGTGCTGCGCCTGCCGACCCCCCAGGGCTGTAAACTCTGCCAGATGCCTCGCATCTCTCACCTCTTTTGGTCTGCGATTTTATGGCATCAATTATTTCAAAAGAAACAAGTCCCTGAGCTGGCCCACATGATTCTTTTTGTCCCTTCTGCAGCAATGTAAGATTTATAAAGTTAGTTTCTGTTAGATCATTTTCCTTCAAATATTTTGAACTAAAGTAAAATATGATAGACCCCAAGAAGAGAAGTTCTATTGCAGTTTTGATGGGAGGAGGGCCAGGACAGCTCTGAACCCCTGAACATACTCACCCAGGGGAAGAAGACTTCTGCCCACAATTCAGGCTGCTCGGTTTTGAGCCCTACCAAGCTATATAACAACCAAGCAGAGAAATTCCACACCACTGAACTTTACACTTCTGTTAAATGTAAAACTGAACACTGAAAAATTGCTCACTGACTGTTCCTGTTATGGGTGTGCAAACCTTGCAGCTAAGTGCGGAAAACACTGATGACAGTGCCATCAGGGGCAAGGCAGCAGTTCTGCACATCTCTAATTCTAGAGCTTTAAAGGCTTCCTTTCCTCTCCACCTTTCAAATACCACCACCTCTCTGGGCTATGCAATTATCTCTGGAAAGCCAAAGGATACACTACTGCTGAAAGTTTAGCAGCAGTTAAAAGGTTAAATTACCTAAAGGCACCCAGGTACCACAGCTCTCTCCTTACCTGGGGCCTTGTCTTGAAGCTGGTTTCTCCAGAAGATATGGACTGTGATTCCTATCTTACTTGCACTTCATAAAATGCTCAACAGAAGCATGGGGAAAGAAGAACGCAATACTGGCAAGAAAGCTTGCATTTTGTGAGCTAAAAAAATAAACTAATGAAGAACACTCTTTAATTCCCACTGGTTACTTTCTTACTTCAGGCCAAATCCTAACAAAAAGAACGAATGGCCTCCTCTTTCAACACAGGAAAAGAACTGGCTTGCACTCAGAAAAACTATTGAAAAGCAGAGGAATTACCTGAAAGCTGAAATGCAAGGAGATGCCTCACCATAAGGAGTCTTCCTGGATGACAGATGAATGGTCATCCCCTTCAATGAATTTGTTAACACCCTTGGAAGAAGGGGTGGGGGGAGAAAGGGGAGCACTCCCTCACTACTCATGAGGTTTTGGCCCACTGTGGTGAATTGTCCTGACTGGGTATTTGCCTCTTTATATTAACAGTTGTTCCTATACAAAAAACCTTGGCAGATGCAGATTCTTCTCTGACATCATCCAAGGAAAATTCTCTCTCTTTAAACAACCAACTCAACAACAGAAGGTAGGAAATTATATAGTGTCCTTTGCTTTCTCTGTCGGGATGGATGGAAGCAGTGACAGCATGTCAGAAAAACTGTGTACAAAGGGGAAGAGGAAGTTGCACAGCCACAGCAAACAAATAATAATGGACTTAAAAGCTCTCCCATATGGCCTAAGTACACAAGCTCTGCTCAGGCCCCAGGTATGTCTCTGCCTTAGCACAATCACATCACCCCAGCCCTCACATGAGTATTTTCAAGGTGCAACTCCTCCAAATTAAAGAGAACACACAAATCTGAGCCACCTGCTCATCTATAAATCAGTAGACAATTGCAGGCTGAAATTATATCTATTTGGAAGCTAGTAAGACAAATTACATGAGCAATTTCATCAGTGAATATGGTTTGAGAGTGGCACAAAGCTCTTTTGGGTACTAACGAGTGCAAACCACAGCACAGCCGGGGGACACGGGGACAGATCTATGTTACAGTTTGCATAACTGGAGCGTACCCCTGGGGAAACACAACAGTATGTTTGACCATGTATCAATGCAAGTAAACAGAGATCTAATGAAATGCTCCTAAGGGAGAACAAAACAACAGATGTTTAACATGAAAATATTGATCCGTACCCAGTTTCCTTTCACTCAGAAATAGCACGAGAGATAGATACTCAAAGCAAACACCACCTAAACACCACCATACTCCTTCATAGAAAGCACTTCCAAGAAAGTCATTTGCATAAAAGGATGGCATTTAACATCTGTGCACTTTAAATTATCAGAAATGAAATTTTTCCTTATTGCCACAGTTAAAAGAAATGTCCTGGAGAAGCTAAAAGGAGACCAACTACCTACAGTGTGAAAAGCCTGATCCTACAAACACATATGCCTGCAACTGGCAGCTTAACATGGAACAGTTCTGCTTCAGTCCAATAGGGAGACTTTTTTGAGTCAAGTTCAGTAAGGAAAGAGATGACTCCAAAGAACTGGCAAAGCAAAATCTTAAATTCTTTCCACAGAAAAGCTACCCAAGCAGGAACCACTTGAAACACCTGTTAACAGAAGTGCTCTGGACATCAAACTAATATCCTGGAGGATGATCAGATGATTCTTTCCCAGGAACATTTACAGATAAAACCAGGTAATTCTTTGGAGCTCTGAGCTACCTGATGTGTCTTAGTTTTATCTCCACCTAATGTATGTGGAGCCTTAATGAAGTTACCCAGTGTTTCAGCAATTGCTAAGCAGCCCCACACCAGCTGTTCTGAACATTTCCTTGTGGAGTCCTCTCATTCCTCACTGTCAGCAGCCACTATCCTTTCAATAGCAAATTTCAAATATATCTATTAATCTCTTCTATTCCTTTTTTATACACTTGTTACTTCTAAAACAACAACAATCTTTACCACAATAACAAAATGGCACAGCAACCATTCATTACAATGATGGAAGAATTTAAATTAAATAGAAGAATGTATCATCCTAGCATGTGAGTCAAGAAAAAATGGTCAGTATTTCAAAGCACTCTTCTTAATTTAAGATTGTAAGTCTTTAAAAAATTCATTCTATTATTAGAACTGGTACACAGTTCTAGGGAGGAGAATAAATTGTATTCTTTGTACACCTGAATTCTTGTTGTATGTGTCAAAAAGGATCAGCCCCTTAGGAATGTCATGGCACCTGATACCTTTATAAGAATAACAAAACCAAGTTGTTCAGTAGAATGGAGGGCTGACAATTGACCACACCAAGATGTAAGTTTAGACCAATATATAGAAGCTTTCCTTTTGTAGTCTATAGGATTGTAAGGCTGGCTAAGAGTGAACATTTTACCATATTCAGACATTATTTTTATTGTCTCTTCTTTGAACCTTATCTGTCCTTGAAATGCTGTTTTTCTATTTCTAGATCTTTCTTACAAGCAGCTTTCTTAATGGCCACATCTTTAGCTTTAATGGGCAAATGACTTGCAAGTAATCATGGGGGATTGTGAGTAATTATAAATCAGGCCATTCCCAGCCCACTGTATTCCTCAAAGACAAACCATCTTTTCTCTCAGAGCTGCAAGAGACTATGAGACTTGGTTGTTTCACCTGAGCTTTTCTCACAGCTGACTGACTTTAACTCACCAAGTTGCAAAAACTCCAGTGACTTTATTTGTTCCTTGAATTATTTGGTGCATCACTCAGGACTCTTACTCCCCCCAGAGTCATTCTTCTGGTAATTTCTGCCTTTAAGATTTCTATAGCTCAGCCCCACCTCTAAACCATAAGATGTTTTGTTTTTAATGTCACCAAGGCTCGTCCAAGTTTAACATTCCCTTCTGCGATTATTAGGCAGCAGAAGTACAAAGTTTAATTTAGGGAGCTATAAGTTGAGATCTTGAGATTATTCGTGCTTTGGCAAGGACGCAAAACCAGCAGTATGGTTTCTAAGACTGCTGCAAATAGGTAGATTAAAGATGCATATCTAAAGCTTAGAAGATTGAAAGAATGTCTTACCAGATTATTCTTCCCCCTTTTTATGAGGTTATACAGCTCCTCCTAGGCTGATAAACAGCAGCTGAACTATAAAAGTTGTTTGTCTGGCTAGCTGTGGATTCTTCTGCTACGTTCTGAGGTGGCTCCAGACTCACACAACACACACGAATATTCTGGTTAACAACTCCCTCAAGACTCAGCTCTCCCAAAATCAAAGTCTGTGTCAGCTAGTTTCAAAGCTGACCCTGGTAACTACCAGGTAACGTCTGATCTTGTGGGGGCTAGAAGGTGCATAGAGAGGGGGTTGGCAGTCCAGCTGCAGATTGTCACACCCTGGGGAATGGAACATCTGCAGGCTGCCAGTCACTCTGCAGTCTCTCAGTACTGAATAAGCATTAAACAATACTAGTCTAACCTTAATAAAAGAGTGTATTTGGAGTTCAGTGAAGCAGAATAAAATGTAACATAGCTCATAGCTGTCTAGAACTGGTTTGACCTAAAGAGGTCTCCTCTCTTTCCTTTACTTAGCAAGCCATCAGGTCATGCCAATACCCAAGACATTTATCACAGCTCCTTGGAGCTGAGATCCATTCTATCATCTTATACTCAGGTCTTTTCTCCTCAAGATGAATACCGAAAATGGATGAATATCCTGTCTCCATTGGCTGCATATTCACCCTTGGGAACTTCCTGCAACTCCTAGTCCTCACGATTGATTCCATGAAGAGCAATGAGACAGTGCAGTACCTTACTTGCTATGTTGCCTGGAATGCTGTCTGACCCTGCTTCACCACTATCATGTAGAGATGCTGTTGGAAGGCCTGTCCGGCAGGGATGAAGGTGGCCTTATCACCCAGTGGGCAATCAACTGCAAACAAACCCCTTACACAATGCAAACATACGTTTTCAAAGCACAGGGAGACCAGCTGAATCATCTCTGTGAGTTTAAGGCTTCTGAGGTTTTAACTGCATTTGACCTCAGAAATAGTCTTTATATGAAAAGAGAACTAAAAACAGTGAAATGCATTAGTAGCTTCTGACAGAAATCAGACACAACAGCAAAGACATGGAGGGAAAAAATGCCTTTAGGAGTACTGAAGTGTTACACTTGGCTTTACTGGAATTGGTGTTACCATGAGAGCAAGTGACCCAGAGCTGCACTGCTGTGAGGTTATAGCGAGTGTGCAGGAAATGCTGTGCAGGTGTCCTGTGATGAAGTTTCAATTAAAACCTGATTTCATATTCTGGAACATACAGACATGCAACCCAGAAGCTGATCTCACCAGAAGCTTTTTGCCATCCAGGGGCTCAGGTGTGTTTCTAGAAAACTGCTTGATACTCTGACCTGAGGCTCATGCCTGACTTGATTCTGCAAGTACAACAAACAAAAAGCTTATATCTGCAGAGCCCTCACCACAGAACAAACTAGCAATTTACAAAATGCTTTGTCAGACTTCAAGTCAACCCTTCATCTCGTATATATCCACACTGCAGTCAAAAACTAACAGATTTCTGTGGGTTTTCCTTTTTTTTTTTTTTTATTTTTGTGTGTGTTTTGGGGGGGGGGGGGGTGTTTAATTAATTAAATTTTTAACCCACAAAAAGACAAGTAAGAAGAATGGAATGTGACAAAAACATGTCATGCCATTTAATGCACTTAAAGATGACTCTCAGCTATTTATCCGTAGCTTAAATGAGATAAATCAAGTGAAATAGTACTGAACTAATATGGGAATTACTGCTAGAGATTCAGGAACCCTTATGTTAGTAACCAGTTAGGGGAACTGTTTTGTGGCTTTCTTCTTACACTTGACACTTTCAGGCACATGCTCAGAGTGCCTCAGAGCAGCAGACAGAGAAAAAAAAAATCAGTTGTTTTATTTTCAGTTTTCACAGTCTAGCTGTGAATAATACACATTATTTTTCTGAGTCTGGGAGTTTTGGAAAACCATCAACGTTTTTTATTAGGAAAAATTCCAGATAACTATGAAACTGTATTCCCTTTGCGTTGCCTGTCATGACCTAACTTGACAGTTGCAAGTTCCCCAATACTAAATCTGTTGCCACATTTACGTTATATATAGCCAAGAACAGTACTAACATATAGAATTTATCAACTCCTTTATCTCAGCAAAAAGTTCAGTACAAAAGGAAGTAGCATCATCCTAGAAGAGTAACCCACATCATTAATTTAATATTGACCATTAAGAAAACAGATCATTCTCTAGGCACTGTTCAACACCTGACTGTTGAAAGTTAAGGAGCTAACATTAGATTTGTAATTTTCAGTTCAGATCTCTTTCTTTTGGCTTTTATACTCAAAACCAAACCCATTAAGACCTCTGCATTAAGAAGAATCATGAAAGAAAATTACCCAGATGAATCATGAATTTCTTGTCATTTTTGGCAATTGTTTTTGGTATTTTGTTTAAATTCAGTCAGCATTATATTCTTCATTCTTCCCATTTCAAGCAGATGACATGGTTAAGATTTTTGACATAAACGATTTTATTGCCCTTTGCTTTCTAAAACAGAAGAACAGTGAAAAACACTGATTTCCTGCTGATACAAATCCTAAAAGATCTGGCCTGTCTCCTACTCAGCAATCAATACCTTTTCCTACAGTGCATTTTACTACATTGTCACTTGCAGTAATACTCTTGTTTCTTTTTCTTACCATTAAAAAGTTAGAAGGTCACTGACACCCCGTGGGGGGTACAGCAGGGAGCAGAAGCCTCCCAGCCCATGCGGAGCCACCCCTGCCCTGCGACCAGGGACAGCCAACACCCGCTCTGATGAGCCCCAGCAACCTGCAGTGCCGCTGCCAACACGTGCTGCAAGGACATCAGACACGTGCCCCTGTTTAACACAGCACGGTTTCTGCACCCTTCTAAATCCTGGATATCTTCAGAGCTTGGAGAGCTCCCTCAAGGTCCCTGGGACAAGCTGGCCTGTCACCAAGCTGCCTGTGGGACTATCATCGTACCCTCCTACCCCCCTCCGCTGCCACCTTGGCACTTTTCCACTGGTCACAGAGGCTTTGGGTCCCTGCAGCCCAACTGTAAAGTCGATGGGAGATTTCTGCAACTGAGCTACTCGGGAGCTGAAAAAACCCACATACTTTTCTGGACTTTGTAAAACTGCTGGCTGCAATGGTGATGTTCAAGTCATGGAACTGTTAATACCTCCCCCCACCTACCTTCTCAAAAGCATATTTTCTTGAGGAACTAAGGTAAAAAGGCTTGAAACCAATTCTAGCACTTTCTGTTCAAATACCACTAAGTGTCTTTATTTTTTTAATTTTTTTGAAGTTAACCACAATACTGGAACTTGGCCTTAAATCGACTGTAAACAATCATAATTTTACATCAACCACTTGCTGTTGTGAGAGAAGAAAGGCCACCTACTGTTGTTGGACCACCCTGTCTCCTTCCTATGCAGCATTTTAAACACTCAATACTGCTGAAGTCCAAGCTACCACTGAAGCACAATCTGTGGCAGTTTTCAAATGTAAAGTAAGCAAATAAAGTACAAGTAAATAAATAAAAATCCACACGTACCATACTAAGCACACACAATTTTGCTAAGTATTAAAATAGGAGCTTATAGATCTGTTTTACCAGATATGAAGCTATAGCACTCAAATGTCCTCTCACTGTGTCCGTAAAGCTACAAATCTATACCTGTCCCACTGTTTCTCACCAGTGTGACAACTGCACTCTGGACAGTCAGCAGAGATTCCAAGGAAACAAAACAAGGCAGCAAATGAAAATTTGGGCAGAACTGGACCACGGTTTCACTGCTGAGGAAGATGCAACAATAATCACTGAAGCCTGCAAACTAAAGTGCTACCAAAAAAACCTCTAGTTCATTTGCTGACTTGGCTGTATTGCGAACAACAGCAGAGAGGATTATTTCTCTTTATCAGGGTATATTTGCCATCTTCCTGAGAAGTCTTCTATTGAGAGAGATTATCACAAAAATCACTTATTCTGTTATTTTTTGTAAATGTAAAGATCAATTTTGTAAGAGTAACAAATCATTATTTATAATTAATGTGAAATGTGACTTGAAAGAAAATTACATGTCCCATCACACTCCTCTGAAGCTGGTAGGGCTGAGGCTAAACTAAGTTTGGATTGTAGCCAAAAAGGGCCAGAGGCCAACTCTTTAGAACTGCAGCAAGTAAGGAATTACTTGGCAAAGTGTAGGTCTGGAGATGTCAAGGATCACTGCACAGTGGCTAAAACAAAAAAGACTGGGACGAGTCCAGGAGAAATCATTTTGGTGAGCTTATACCTGAGGTTCACACAGAAATCAGAGTCAAGATCTGCATTAGGATTTCAACCAGCACAGACTGGCAGGGCAGAATTCAGGTATTGGGCTAGGGAAAGAGAGAGGACTCCTAAGGATCATCTGTCTAGATTTAAACTTAAGCCTAGTGGAAGCCATTTTGCTAAGGTAAGGTGTTTGTATGTCCACAGCCAGCAGCTTAAGTGTAGAGCTTGCACTAACCAGGATCCAGAAAGGGAGGTCCAACTGTGGCAAGTAAGAGGGCTCCCTGGGCCCCTCTTACTGTTTCTAAGAGGCTGGTTCCCTGCTCTGTATGAACAAATAAATAAACCCCTGTGTCCCTGAATTCATACTGCATTATCAGCTATATTCTTTCTTCCCCATGCAAGGGCCACATTTTCTTCAGTAAATTCATACAATATAGAAGAACAATGCAGCATTACACACACAGGCACTTGCTTAGTAGCTGTCTTGCACTAATTATTTTGTTGAAATACAATCAAGACATTGCTAGGAGGGAATGTTTTAAGATGGGGTCACTTGAGACTTCAGGTTGTTTCTGGCAGCACATTTGCCCTGGCTGAGGGAAATGTCTTGTACAAGCAACCAAAATTAATCATCTGACCACGCCTAAGCTGACCCGAACAGGAAAGAAAGATAACCCCCATATAAACTTGTACAGCAAATATGTTAGGACTGGAGGACTTTGCCCGGTTTCACATGAAACAGCAACTGGACACATTCTCCCAATGGCTCTGAACCTTATACACAGGCTGCTCTGAGGGGCAGATGGAAGAAGAAATTAGCCAAACACAAGCTGGGGAGCTGATTCACGGTGAGAAACTCAGTAAGAGAAATCACAGGAGAGGGGCCCCACATTTCTGGATGGTAACATGGGCACAGCCCAGGTGGGTGCCATACATGATGTTAAATCAACAAATTTTGAAGAAACATGAAATGTAACTGCAGTGCATCCAAAACCGTCTATCTCACTGGGCACTACATGTATAATAGGTCTGAACCTGTTCCAAACACATCAGACACCTGGGTTATGCACACAGCATTTTACAGAGACTCTGTAACCAGCTATCAGAAGCCCCAAAATACCAAATTCCTTTTTTCCCTTGTCTATACAACCTTCCAGGAGGGGAGTGGAAGGCAGGGCAGGGGTGGAAGAGACAGGAATTTGTGTGGGTAATGACAGCCCTATTTATGAAGTCCTAAAAACAGACTAACTCTCTGCATGGGTACTCACTGATGAAAAAAAACAACTCACAACTGCCTGCTCTGCCTCATAACAAGACAGACGTTCACATAAAACAAAACACACATTTCAATTTTTGGCTTAATATTCTTGTCTCTGAATTGTTGCTCTACATATCAACAAATGATCCTTTGTTTTGAGAAAGCCTTACCAGCCACAAGTTTTCCAAGAGAGGGACACTACATCCTAAGGCACTGACAGGCCTGCCTGGTAACAAGTAATTGGAATGTATGGGCTAGATGGCACAAATCCAGGGCTGAGTACAGAGGAATTACATGAATATTGCCCAAGAGAGAGTTTAAGTTAAGAAGGGATGTGGATACAAGAATGACAGAAAGGTACTGGACACAATTATCCTACCACCCTGCTATGCTCCTTGCGTGCCAGCTTGTTGACATTTATGTAGCTATTAAAAAAGAGAGAACAACCACAAACAAGTCACTATGCAAAATTTTTTTCTAAAAGTACAATGCTAAGGAACATTGGGCACAGAGGTATCCAAGCCAGTCTTAAACCAATCAGCCTCATATTGAGAGTTACTAGCTAACAATTCTCAGTCAACAGTGGCTAAAAACATGTTCAGTCCTAAGCACCTAGACCATGGGAAAGGCTGCGGCCTATTTAAAAGTCAGGAATATCATCAAAAGCTGAAGTAGAAACAGAAGTCTGAACTTGGCAAGTAAATGCCTTTTCCACTCCTTTTTAGACAGACTTTCTTGATGGAAGTTGCCTATTTTAAAGTATTTTGTATTTGAGTATCCTACTAAATTCTTAACTGAGTTATGTATGGTTAAAACTTTTTTTACAAAATACAAGAATATAGTAACTGATTTTTTATGAACAGTTTGTTGACAGAATAGAGCAACAGCACTTACATTATAGGTTTTAAACAATAAATAAAACCTCTAAAAGGAAATTTATTTCATGTATTCTCTGTCAGCTAGCAAAGTATCAACTAAATGTTAATGGCATTTATCCTGCTATTTTGGTCACCATCAGATTTGAAGGAGTACAGCTGCATCCACTTTTCCCATGTTTTATACAAGTGTCTCCCTAAATGTTTTCCTCCTCTCACCACACAAAACTTCCACCAACTGTTGGAGATTCAACACAACTGCAGTTGACACTAATGTGAACTTCCTGATCAGACCATCTACAACCTTTAGCCCATGTTCCCAGTCGTCTCAGGGGGCAAAGGGAGTGGGCAGCTGCTCAGAAAGTTTGTAACTAACAGAACATTGTGAAAGGAACATGAAGCAAACTAGAGTCAACAAATTAGATATGAAGATACTAAGCAAACTGCCTGAAGAAACAGCACATGTTTTCAGTCTGGTAACAGCTTTGAACATTACATAAGAATACATCACCGTGGAAAGCATATGGTTCCTGTGGAGAAGGGCACTGGATCTCCATGGCTTGCTGCTTACAAACAACAGTTTACATCAAGCAGAGGATCCCATCTTAGGTGCCTTTAAACTACTTTGAAAACTTTTTAAAGTAGTGCTGCAATTATGTGAAAATGTGGGGAAAGACCCAGAAAGAAAGATTCCAAGGTTTTCAATTAACTTCCAAGTGGCACTTCTAAGAATCAGCACTTCTGTTCCTTACTGTGAAATAATTTTCCAACTGTTTCTTTTGCCCAGTATTTTTCCAAACTGACTAGTACAGCCAAGTGCAGCTAGGCGACTCAGAAGAGTGCACAGCGAAAGACATTTCAGCAGAATCCTGGTTCATGACCTATTTTATGTAATAGAAAATCTACTTAAATATGAATCAAATGTAGATAGAGAACTCTTCACATTTAGATGATATCAACCTATGCGTTTATTTTGTATGTACCAATAAGGCTAGTACACCAAGTTCTTCCCTAGCAGAAAGCCCCTTCAACAAATACCTTCCCAAAATTCAGAACAAAAAAGCCAGTTACTGAAGATGCCTAAAAGAGATAAGACTGTATAGAGAACAGCTGGGCTTTTAGATTCAGATCACTGCACACTAATCACAATTTAGTCAAAAGCTGACTTCCTTCTCAACAGCCTGGACCCCCTTCTCCAAACATCAGCCCTCCTTCATTTCTCTCACTGTTTCACCTGCCCTGCTGTTGTTTCTCTACTTAACTTCAAAGAATCAGAGACTACTATGGACAAATACAATTTTCCTTTTCTTACTGTCCTGTCTTGAATTGCTTACTGTTAACCTGGTTGGGCTGTAATTAACTGAATTGTGCCCTGGATTTGTACATGAGCCCCGCCTGCTCACCTGACTCTAGACACTGCTGTGATGAGCACCAGTAATTACTTAATGGTACCATATGCAGAACAAGGATATGTTCTCCCTTCAGAGCATGCACTAGTTCCAGCAAGTGCAAATATGAAAAGCCACTGACTCAGATCGTACAAAACCAGGCATGCAGACAGAAACCAGGATGCTGTTTTTCTGATGTTTTACTGTTTTCAGTTTCTGCTGCTCCCACTACTTTCCAAATTAGCTCAGCTCTTCAGTGACAGGGGAACTAGAAGTAAAAAGGGTTAGACTGATGTACTAAAGCTTCAGGACAACACCCCACAACCAAACCAGGACCCCAGAGCTCCTCTAAACACCCACCTGCAAAGACTTTCTATCAAAGTATGCAAGACTCTGATTTTCTGCTCTAGCTACAAGTTGCTACTATTTTCAAAAAACTTCCAGCTATACAAGAGCTGGTTATTACTTTGCTGATGTCTTATCAAAGCCACTTGCAGTTTGAAAATGTATGGACTGCCTCAGGAAACACAAAGTCTGGCAGAATTTATCTGGATTTAAGCTTGTTATTATGAACCTGAAATTTGCATGAGTTCAGTAAATGCAGGCTTCGTTTCAGCTAATATTACACCACAGCTTCCTTCTGCTTCAGAAGAACTCAAAAGGTAGAGGTTGAAAACTCTTCCTGTACATCATATACACGTAAAAGTAGAAGAAAACTGGCTGCACTCCTCCCCAGTGCCTGACAGCTCGATCTACTGGTCATTAGGACAGGGGAGAGTGCAAAGCCAGAAATGGCAGTTTCTGGACATGAAGGATGGCAAACCAGAGGCTTAGGTGGGGAGAGCAAGAAAGAGCATCCAGGTCCAAGAACTGCTATGGAAAGACATTCCTCTACTTGCTTGCCTTAGGGACAGCCTCCTCTTTAGTACAGGGACTCACCCGGACAGCAGCTTCATAGACTGCTGTGTAGTAAAACAGCAATGACTGGAAACCATATATCCCAGGCTAAAAGCAGCTTTGGGGGGGTGAGGTTTGGTATGTGATTAAACATCATTGAAGTTTCAAACAGTGAAATTTCAAGATGGGGAAGGGACTTCATTGAAGACATGGTTTTACTTAAGTCTGTGACCAAACTGCAACTAAAAACTTCCCAAGGGCCTGAGAGCTTTGCTATATAATCTGTTCAGATGGATTCAATTCTTAGAATTGAACTTTCGAGTTTTATTTCTAAGCACAGCTGTTAGCAAACAGAAACACACAAATCTGATGTGAAAATAACATTGGATCCTACCTAATCCTGCCACTGCAGCTACTGTATTTGTTTTCTCTCTTTGGACAAACACTCACCCACACTTGGGACAACTCCAGCTGGTTACATCAGCAGTTCATACAGCAGTGGTTAAGTGTTACCTAATGGATGTTTTTACAGTTTCCTTCGAAAATCAGCAGCATTATTTAGAAACAACCTTATATGTTATTAAATCTATGGCATCTGAAAAAAAAAAAGACATGCCTTTGTTTTTCCTCTTCAGAACAAATACAATAAATCACAGTTACACAGAGCATCTAATTATCACACAGATTTTCAGAGACATTGAATTATCATTGACTTTGCAATTAACACTACAGGCCATGGACAAATTATGTAGAAGTACCTGTTAACACAATTTAACAAAACCAGTTAAGTCCCAAAGAAAAGAGGGATTCAAAGCCTTTCAGAAGGCAAGAAATAGTGGACAGCTGGCACAACTAAAAGAGTTAATGAATACAACAGCATTCAGCAGCAATTTAAAAACTGTCTGTTTGGGTAAGGCTGATTATTAAAGAAATCTCCATTTATAAACAGTGTTGATGGGATTTAGACAGCCTGTGTAAGAAGGCTTAAAAGTCAGTTGAAAAGTCTGTACAGATAAGAAAGCAAAAAGAAACCGTGGCCTTGAATTCTGTACATAGTGTTCAACCTTATCTCAGTCTCCTGGCACACAGCAGGGGTAAAACAGGCTGCCTTTTATGCACAGCTGGTGAGGTGGGCTCTCTAATACTTGTAGAGTGCTTTGAGCTCTACTGTGTCCCCACTCTCCCCTCTCCATTTTGTCAAGAGGTATACTAAAAATCATAATTTACCACCCCATCAGTTACATTTAGCAGATGCCAAAGAGAGACATAAATTGCAAGAGTCTGTCCAGGCATGCTGTAATGATTAGGTGTTTTCCTTCCTTTTGCAACTGATGAGCTTGCTATTCTCTGTTAGACTTTTATAACTGCACACCTTCAGTATAACTAGTGTAAATATTGACAATGGAGAGGAAAGTGGGGATTTCGGGGGGGGGGGGGGCGGGGGGGGCGAAGGAGCAGAGCAGCCGTGCGTGGGAGATGAGAACTTGGCCTTAAGGGGTTTTTTTCCCCTCCTTCCTCCAGAGTATCCTGTAGCACTCTGCTTTACACAAAACTTATTATGGCTTTTCATTTATGTATCACTTCTTAAAATAAGATGACAGACAGGAACACAAAACTAGCTCTTTTTACTCATTAATCCCTTTCCTGTCCTTCCTCACCTTCTTCTCTCATCCAAAATCCTGCCTATTCTGGTAACATAAGTTGCCTATTTCTGATATGCCTTTTGTAAAATGGCCAAAGCTAGAGAGCATTTAAGGCAAAAATGTACACAATATGACCTCTTGTCTTAGTTTTCCCTGCCTGTAAGATAGCTTAACATTTGATTTGCTTCCTTTGGTCTCGTCCAGGATACAACAAGAACCCTACGCAAAATGCTCTGTAAGAATCTGGGCCATTGATTTGAACAGGGACAGTTTAGCCATGACACACAGCACCAAAGAGAACTGCTTGACATGCCAGCTCTGGAAGCAGCATTGCCATTTCAGTGCAGGGCTCTTAACAGTAGCACAGTGCTCGACAACAAGGCTGGACAGCCTCTGGGACCTGAGGTTATCTCTTGGCACAGTAATTCACTGCACTGTACCAGCCTGTCAGTGCTAGTTCAGGTGTGTCCAATACAGCACCACAAAACATGATGTAAACATATTCAGATTACTTATCTGTGATATTTATCAGCCTATGCTTTTTCCAAGGGATTGCACAATTACATAAACGTAACTCGAATATTACTTGAAGGGCACAGCTATTCCACTGGGAAGTGAAGTTACATTTAAGAAACAAACAACCAAGCCACAGACATTTGGGATTACGTTGCATCCATGCAAATCTACAGTGGAAATGAAAAACATCAATATACAATAGCTGTAGGGAGATTCAATCAGGTCACTTGCTGTATTTGTATAAACCACACAAAACACTGAAATTCTGTAGGGGATGTATTTTCTTAACTCTTATGGCTGCAGAGTTCATTTTTTAAATGCAGTTTTACTAAGTCAACACAACCCTGTTTTTCACTAGTCTGCTAGAGCATGAAACTACCATGATAGCAGCAATCTTCTCAATCTTCTTGCTCTCCCTTACCTTCATGTAAGTGAGGAAGCTGAAGTCCGAGGACAAATATTTCCTTATGAATGCCTGCTTTAACAGATTTCATCACACAGTTGTTATCTGGTTACAGTATTCACTCCATATTCAAGAGCATTCATTGCATTTTTTTTTTAAGTACGGTTTTATATCCTTCACAGTAAGAAGGATACTGTCATCAAAATACATTTGTGACTACTCATTTTGCAGCAACACATTCATGGTATAGTCCTTACTCTGGATGACATACCCAGGGAATTCACATTGAGGAGAGACAGAAATAAACTTAGGAAAACCAATCCCTCCTTAAAGGTCATCACTCTTTTATGCACTTTCTACTACTGAAAAAAAGGAGGGTTTCTTGGTACTTATTTCTGTTTGGGTTGCAAAGTCAGCATAGGTAAGATAGGTCTCCCTATTTGTTGGTGTCTCTCTCAGTTTAACATGATAATAGAAAGGACTGGATCGTCATTCGGTAAGGCTATGAAGGATGAAGTGAACCTTAGAAACTGAAAAAACACACTGCATCTGAATAGTCAGGCAGCTGCCTCACTGAAACTCCTTAGGAGTATCATTCACAGGTCCCCTGCTTCAATGCACGTAGTTAGAGGATTATGATCTAAAAACGTGCAGTTTGGCTCCCTCACTGTAACCTCATGATGTTATTTGGGCATTTATGAACAGCCAGATCTCCGTGCGGCCGAGCTGCTCATAACATGGCACGTACCAATCACACTGCAAAGCAAGTGATCTCACCTAGGCAGCATGCATAAACACAGCACAGCCACACAAATATGACAAGCTTCTGAACAGACTTATTCCATGAAGATTATTTACTGTGTTGCCTAGGAACACATAAATAGAGCTTTTGGGGTACCTCCCCCCACCCCCTGCACAATTTTTCATACAGAAAACTTAAGTAAAGAACAAGAATACCTTCAAAGAGTACATTTTCTATTGTGGTAATTTAGCATACCATGCTCTGAAGAATAATTTTTCTAAACAGCATTTCCAAACCCAGCATTCTTCCTTTCTGCATACCTATTTCCATCAGGAAGTATTCTGCTGTTATAGCTAAGAACTGATGACACTTCCAGTGTCCTATTTGAACAAATGTACACTGCTGGTGTACCACCAATTCCCCCCATGAATTCATTTTGGAAAAGGTTAAAGCTCCTTGGACAAGACAATGAAACTGAATTTAAATTCTGGAAGAAATGGAAGAAAAGAAAAATTCAAACCCTTTGAAAGAAGTCATAAACACCTGAGTACCTTCTTCCTTAAACCAATAGATATTGCCTACTTCCTGGCAAACTGCTAGGAAAATTAAGTCTCTGGAACTGGTAGATTCAACTGTCTAGTGGTCTTACATCAAAAGAGCTAAACCCCAGTTCTGCCCAAATTAGAAGAGAGTAAATCCTATTTACCAGCATTTAATCTCTCCTATACTACATCTTCCATTAATAATCCTTAAAAGTAGAAATCTGTTTCATGTAGACAATGTTATAAAACAGAAATTCCATTGGAGTAAATATGAAGATCAGTGAACATGGAATTTCTGGTTTGCAAAATATTTACCAAAGAATCCTGTAAGAAAATAAAGTTTATTTTTAAATAATGTATTTCATTATATCAACTATAGCAGCTGGAAAACTACAGGGGGCAAGCTCTACTTCAGATCAGGCTTAAAAGCTTATCTACTACTATCAATTTTATGAGCTTGTCTAAGAAAAGCAAGTACTTTTCCCCACAAGTCTGATTTGCTGTTACAAAAGCTACAACACTTTTTATTCAAAAAAGAAAGAACAACCTTAGAACATTTGCTAACTATTTTTAGTTGATTTTTTTCTCCCCACCAAAACTGCAAATAATTCTCTCCTTAAAGTCTCCACTGCTACAAATACTAGAGCAGGAAAAGAAATACTGGTCAGACAACTTACTTGAGGGATACATGCTCTGGATTAAATGGGATTTCAGAGAAAAATGGTGTGATAAAGAGGTTTAATCAACAGCTGTGCTATTTTTGAGGTAACTTTGTAAAGTAAGCAGCTGTTTAGTTTCAATATACAGTTATTGAACTCTGCCTGGCTTACCTGATGGGTGCAAAAAGGTCTAATGAGAAAGTGTCAGAAAATTATTACAGATTCTTAAATGTTTTAATCTCCATGACCTCTAAGAAAATGCAATTTTCTGAAAGAAATTTGTGCAGCATACCATGAAGAATACTTAGGAATACTTAGGAAACAGTCACAAGGAAATTACAAAATTATCCCAGCTGTAGAAAAAGGAGAGATGGAACCCTTGAAAGCCTATTCAAGACTAACCTCCTGCTTCAGCAGAATCAGCTATAGCTTTGTCATCCTGACAGATGTTTGCCTAACCTGTTCAAAGGCTTCTAATGACAGAAATGCCATGACTCCCTAAATAAAGAGTGCTTGAGTATCCTTATTAAGAACTATATTTTACTTGGTACCATTATTTGAATGGATCTGTGAACACAGAATGACTCTTCAGTGTTATACAAAACTTTCTAACTGATGAAGAATTTAACACGCCACCAGTTCTCAAGAACATATTGCTAAGACAGACTTTTATTATTACTATACCCCACTATTTAGTTACTCTAACAGGGAGACATTACTTCTTCAGAGACAGATAGGTAATGGCCTTGGACAGCATTTTAGTTATTTCATCTTTGCCTCAGAAGATGGGGACAAAATGTTCTACGGTTCTGTGCAACCTCTGTTACTGAAGAAAACAAGTAATGAGCAATGTGCTGCTGTCTCCTCTGACATCAGCCATTTCTCATACGGCTTCCCCTCTTGACCTTCCACTATTTTCATTGCTATCCTCTGGACACTCTCTAAGAGCTTTATAGCCTTCTTGTATTGTGGTGCCCAAAACTGCTCACAGGACTCGAGGTAAGGCCACACCAGCACAGAGTAAAGCAGGACAATCACCTCCCTTGAGTGGTTAGCCCAGCAAGAGGTCCATCTCTGTGCTTCCTTAGCAGTAGCTTAAGTTCAGAAGGAATTTTCTGTCTGTGCTCTCTTCTATTGTTTCTTTCAGTGGCAATTTATTATAAGTATATCCATATTCCCTGCTCACATGAACTCTGCCAACAGAAAGCAATCCTGTCCTACATCCTGGAAAGCCCATATTTTTTTTTCCTCACGCAACAGATGTCATCACATCAAAGAACAGAGATGATTATCAGCAAGCTTCTCAAGGCACACACAAAGGGAAACAAAAATACACAGCTGTTCAATAAACGTCTTGTTGAGGATCCTCAGTATACTTAGAAAAATTCACACAAAAGCAGGGCCAATGAGTCTCCAAGCAAGACTTCCCCAAACTGCATGATGTTCAGAGTTCAAAAAACTAGTCACACTTGAAAAAAGGAAGGGGTGTGTGGGAACTCTTTTCAAGCTTTTATGGGTAGAGGTGAAACAAAAGTATGGAAGTCCAGACTCCAGCCAGGGTGAGATATAAGTGATGGATGGGTGGATGGATAACAGTAGGTTTTTGCAGGAGTTTTTACAGAGTCAGTGTGAAAGGATATTTCTAACTCTCTTAGGGAGCAAATTCAGGGTAGAACAGAAAAGATCTTCCATCAAATCTAAAGGGATAGGAAAGCAAAAAGGATTCCAACCAGCTTCTAGATGAAAAGACATATAGGAGGACGTGATGGGGAAGGAAATAAGGTCTGCAGTTAGAACTGGTCCAGGCAGTCAGATGTAAGCACCTAAAAAAATTCAAAGCACTTGAATTTATGAAAGTCAAGGCAGGCACAAGGGGAAACAGACAAGACATTCAGCTAAGGGAAGGAAACTGACAGTGATTCCACATGACGGAAGCAGCATTTCTTGTCAATCGTGACAGCCAGTGTTGCCTTAAAAAGAGCCAAATTGGAGGCACAGTCTAATCCAAAGGAAGACACATACAAGGTTCCCAGAAAGGCTGCTAGCTCTCTTTCCTGCACCTTGTTTCAGCATGTGGCTCTACAGAACATTCTGCTGTAACATTAAGAAAAGACCCATACCATGGTATGCTCAATGTGTTTTAGCTGTTACCTCCAGTCTGTTCCCAAGCAAAGAATTCAGACTGGTAAAAGCTTGATACATACCACGGTGGGTATGGATCTTCCAAGATGCTGTGGCTGTCTTAGGAAAGCCAAGTAGAATACCATTCAGCATGTACAGCCATAGAACAGCTACATTGCACCTATGGTAGCTCATCTTTGAATGTACATGACAACAAAAATCAATCTTATAGCAAAAAAAAGGAGGAAACAGTGCTGAGTGCAGCTCTGACAGACAGTGCGGTAGCTCAGATGAGCACCCTTCCCTTCACTGATGCCTCAGACTAATTTGTGAACATTTGCAGCAGATGTGTCTGTACAACAGCATAGTAAAGACAGAGAAAGAAGATTATTGGAAAACTGTAGATCTCTTAACACCCAATGTTACTAGCCCTTTTCTCTCATCCTAAAAGTAACTTTGGACTCCCTACCCCCTTTCAAGAACTCCTTAAATTAAACCATTTTGCCCGTAGTCATGCACATAAGCCCTATTTCCACCCTTATTTGTCAATCAGTGCTAGGTTTTCTTCTCTGTTAAACTGGTTTCTTATTCATCATTATGGCTCAGCTTGAGGGAATGATCAGGCACTTCAGTGTACATGGAATAATTTCCCATGAGAAGTCTTAGAAAGACACTTTTTTCTTACTTACAAACTTACAATCTCATTGGAGACTGACAGAAAGAAAACATCGTGCTAGAGCAGTTACCACAGTGGGAACCCAGTCAATGACTATGATATTTGGGAGTTGTCATAACATAATAACAATAAATTAATACCTAGGGAAAAAGACTAAATTCTGTTGTCAAACTACAATATGAACTAGTAAAGCAATCCATTAAGGAAAAAACCCTACATATGTAATCAAACTCAATGAGAAAACCCCCTGTACAAATATCTGATAGATTATTATTTATTACTGTTGTTGTTTTTAAATGCATTGATTTTCTTCATCCAAGCACCGTACTTATCTGAAAATGAAAGCTTACCTTACCATCAGGAGAGGCAATTCTTTTCCTACAGTTTACATCTCAAAGAGTTCTTTTACATCTGCTTAAAAATGGAGTTGTGTTCAAGCAGCATTATTCAGTTGTCCTTGCACTATATCTCAGTGATGCCACATGAAAGATATTCAGTCCACAAACAAAAGCTTTTTTTAAAAAACGTTTTATACAGTTTTACTGCTGAGCTTGCAAGTTCATCCAGGTCCAAAAGTCTAAAGTGCACATCTACAGAGCATCAGTGCAAGAAGGTGTCTGAACACAAGCCAGCTATGGTGCAGAAGTCCTGTAGCTATGACACTGTTTTAACCATTTCAGAGCTAGTAAACTCTGCCTCAAAGTGAGAAATAGGTCTATGCTTCCTGGAAGACACTCAGCCATAAAGAAGGTCAAGTTATATCCCAGATGCATACCTGCCGTATCACTCTGTTTGCATCATTAACTACCATAAAAAACTAGAAATGGTACTGGATTTCAAGCAGCTAAAACAGGTTTGCTGATACTGATCAATCCTGTACAACCACCAGATTTATTCTTATTCTATTAGAGAATTCACTGAACTAACAGGAGTAAAAAGCAGTGAGCATTCATGCAAGTTGCTATGCTCAGCAGGTAGCTGTATTGTGAGAGAAGACAAGACCCCTTGAGAAAGCAGACTTTCCATGGCCTTAGCCATATGCAGTCTTTGTAGTTAAACTGCTACTGATTATTTAAAATGGGTTTGGTTAAACTGCCACAAGCTATGCATGTACCTTTTAAAACACTGTTTACAAATGGCATAAACAATGAGATAAAACCAAATGGATAAGAAACTTTTATAACCCAGTGTACATTTATTTACATCTGGACTCAAAACAGCTTATATTTTACTGATGAGCTGGGTTGTGTATGGAACAATACTTGCAAAACAGACTACTGACAAAATCATGCAAACGTTGTTCTTGCAGTAATGTCAAGTCAGCTTGGGAACAGCTACTGCTGTGGTTTCCTTGTGAAAGTGTAAGCACTTTACCATCTGATAAGAGACTCTGGAGGAGGATATTATAATACAGAAATTCAATTCCAATTCTTCATCCTCATAAATTCACTAGGGGAAATCACTAGGTTAACAAAAGCACATGCAAAATATGTGAAAGTAACTCCAGGCTTTAAACATGAAAACGGCAGGTTTGAAGCTTAAGTAGTTGAATTTGACACTGCCTATCAATATTGGATGAGCCATAGCAAGATTCCAAGTTCTGTCCCTTTTCAGCTTCAGAAAAGAAATGTATGAAAAGCTTAGCTTCCAAAATAGCAAATTTAAATATGCGTAATCCAAATATCGGTATGTTGTTTACTTGTAATTCAAAATTAGCATAATACAGCTCTCTGTAACTGCATTACAAGGATTCTGCTGGATTATTGATGTCAATTTATTGTTGAAATGCTTATTTCAAACAATGAGTATAAGTGGGGGAGGACAGAAAATAAACTCAAGAATCACTCACTGAGCCATTACATGGACATCCAAAAAGTTTGTTGAAGAAACAGCCTCCTTTATTTCTCAATTATGGTAATATACCTTCTAAAGCAAAACTTTTACCTGACCCGTAGTAATATGGTTTGAGAAAAATGAGTAAGCAAAGCAAGAAAGGGAAATGGCTCTCTCTGCTGTGTGTCTTCAGGTGCAACAAGAAAGTTCTAGAGTTGACAAATCATAAACCTCAAATCCAAAGAAATCTGCTTGTTGTGTAGTCTGTGTGACAGCAGCTCAAAATGATACAGTAAATTTTTATATATTCTGTGATTAATCTTTGGAAATATTGTCTCTGATATACACTTGCAAAATAAGAATACTTTAATGCATAATTTTTCAAAACACCAATTGCCTAGCAGACATTGGTTATATGACTCCAAAACATGCTTCATTGCTCAATGAGTGTAGCACAAAAATTTAAATAAATCTGCAACATTCTTTAACGTAGTCAAGAAAGCCTGTGTGATATGCTGCTCTTCTCCCTTCATAAAATGAGAGAGGTAAAGGAAGTTTTATCTGCCAAGCTTAGAAATTCAGGTCTTGTTTACCTGAGGCACAAGAGAACTAGCATAGATACCAGTTCAACTCTGGCCATAAATTACAGAGTATATAGCCAAGACTGGCATGAGTAATTAATTTTGCAACTGCATTTTAATATCTAAAAGACCCTGAGAAGCAGCCTGTTTCCAGGAATACCAGCTTTTTTGCACACCTGCCTAACAGGTTACAGAATTCCAGGACCTAGCAAGATGTTGTGACAGAGGCAACAGAAGGACATATTGGGTGTATCATGGAACACACACCTACAGAGCTCTGAAAGACAGAAAGACTGCCAAAACCTCAGAAATTCAGAAGGTTCAGTATTTCAGCATCTATTGTCCTCCTAATCTGGAATTTAAAGCAAACATTTTGAAATTCAGAGATGAGAACATGTGGATGGAAAAATAACAGAACAATAACATTACTCATACAAAACCATCTGAATTGCCTTTTTTAACCCTCAAAGCTCAACATCAACACAAATTGTCAAGACTAGAAGACAGAAAGTCAGTCTAGAGAGAATCAAAGAAGCTCAGCCAATTAAAAAAATTACTTACATTTCACCTTAAATATATAAAGAATTGACTGAAAGGGGCTAGCACTGTTTTCAAGATTTTATGGAGGATGGGTGAAGTACCAAAAACTAGAGAAACAAGAAAGACAGTGCTTTCATTTAAAGCAGGAAGTAAAAAAGGAACCAGTTGAGCCAGTTGAATTTCAATACCTCAAAAACCTGGTGAAAAAAAGAAAAACCAAAATTTGGAAAAGCACTTTGAAAGTGCCTGGACAATAACATGCAATTGAGTGAAAGGCAAAATTCAGTTTGACACGCATGGTGAGGACAGATCCCCAACAAACCTTTTAAACTTGTCTTCCACAACAGATAATAGGTTTGAACAAGGGAAGACACTGGCACGTGTTGCAATTATGACTTGGAGCTAAGGAAACTTCACAAGATAACAGAAACACGAACAGAAAACTGTCCTATGCTGAAGGTGCACTCCATCAATGGCTCACGGCCAGCACAAAAGAGTATACTATGTGGGATTCCACAGCAAAGGCCCCCCTAAATCTGGTTCTACACAGGACGGTGACCTGAATTAAGGAATTGAGAGAATGCTTACATTAATGAACCCATAATATAAACCTTGTAAGGACTGAGGGAACCCAAGAGGACCAACTTGAACTTCTAAAGTTGCTTGACAAATTGAAGAAATCACTTAAAAAAACGAAATGCAACTCTTATGAAAAAGAATTACTACTCTCCAATAGAAATTATCAACTGTACAAAGACAGGAAAGGGAAACAAAACACTAGAGACTCTTTGCTTGAAAAGAGTTAAAATTATAAAGGACCAGGGCATCATGAGGTCAACATGAAAAAAAAACCAACAAAACCTTGATGTGATTCATACAGAGTAATTTAGCTTTTAAGACAGAGCAAGCAAACCTGTTCTACTCAGCAGCAATACCACATCACTTTGGCCAATGCACCTCGAAGGTGTCACCTGAAAGCTGTCCTCTGTATTCTCACCAACAAAAGTGATCAGATGCCTAGAAAAGACAACTGAGAAAGGCCTGAGTAGAGACAGTAAAATCAAAACACCAGAAACACATTTGACATAAAGAGGAGGAGCCTGAGAAGAGGAAGCAGAGTCTATATACTCTGGACTGCTGGTAGTCTTTAAAACAGTCAGATAAATGTCTCATGCACAGCCTAGATAGAGTAATTTTTTCTTCCCTGGGGCATCTCAATAGATCTAACAGCTCTCTTCAAGTCCTTCCATACCTTCCAAAAAAGAACATTGGGAACTGCAGATCAGGCTCCACTGTGTATTTTTTAGTGCAGTTGAGTTGCCTAGAAGGCTAGTCTGGTCTAAAATATATAAGGGTAGAAATATCAAGTGAAACAAACAACCACCTTTCCTGCATACACTATGCCAATCTGACTGTTTAAGAATATGATTACTTTCCTGGTGTCCAAAGTTATTTGGAAATACTGGAAGGATTTTTATGGCTCTCATTTGATTTGGTAAAGAAAAGGGCCTCTCATTACAGTTTAAAAACCTCAGTATAGGAAATTATAGAAGTTGAGAGATTATTTGATTTTTTGCATCTATAAATACACATACATATATATTTATATATAAACACACTCTTAAGATTCATTATGATGTCTAAAAAGAAGCAAATATTGGGGGGGGAAACTAAGATTTTTTTCAGATTCATAAATAACTCACAGAAAATTGCAATGAATGGAAATTGACATTACACAAATGTATCTTGCAGAGGTACCATTTCCTGGCAGCAAGAAAATTAAACTCTGAAAACCCTTACTACAGGAAATGAATGTCATTGCTTCAATTTTTAAGTTTACATATCTTTCATAAGTATATACTTATATTAAGCTTCTGAAAGAGAAATAAAACTCCCTGACCTACATACACATGTGATGGAATCAGATTATCACAGTTCTCTAACTTGGCATAGCAGCTTCTTTCTCTCAGCTATTCTGTGAGATGCTTTCTAGTCTATGCATTTTGCATCAGAGAGCCAAACGGACTGAATATAAAAGTGACCTGATGCAAAGATAGACAAAAAGAATACTCTTCCAGGTACCTCAAAAGAAATAGTCATCTAAAAATCATTCCTCAAATTCCACAAAGTAAGAAGAGAGTTTTAAGACTTGGCAAGGAGAAAACTCAAAGGGCTCTAGGAAAAGGAAAAATGAAAGGAGAAATATTAACATATTAGGAGGAAGATACCCAATATCTATATCTATCAGGCAAGAAATGGTGAGGTTGCCTCTTGAGAAAGCTCTGGGCATGAAATACGTGCGAATAAAAATGAAACTCATCTGCTATACCATAGCCTGGGCTCCCTGATATCTTTCATGTTAATTGTAACTGAGGCTTTCTGCTGTCCCTCCATAGGCTCAGACTTGTCTGACAAAGCAGTTCCAAAGTCATTTGCTTTTAGGGACATCACAAGAAGCAGGCATGCATTTTATTGTTATTGCTGTACTGATTAATCCATGTCTAAACCTACCCTGTACATTACATAGAGCCTGTTTACATTTTTATTACTGTACAAGTTGTTCCAAAGGAATCTTTCCCTTCCCTATAGTAACATCCAGGAAAAATTTTTCCAATAATAGATTAGGTTTCTAAGTGTGGTTATTGTCATAACAATTTAACCTTCAGCCCATCCTAACAACTACTGCTAGGACAAATTCTCCCTTTGGCCAGCAATGCATCAAGTTGTACTCCAAAATACTGTCAAGGCTGCTACTAGATGCTCAACAGAAGACTTCAGCAATGTAACTAATTCATGCTACCAGTCTGCTAAAGAAAAATTAAGATAGGAAGAAACAGTACAAGAAGAATCTTCTGTGACAGAAAAATGGCATACTTAACAAACTTACAACTCCCAGGCTAAGGTATCGATATTCTTGTCACAATGTTATCCCAAAGAAATGGTAACAATGACATTTTGTATACCAAAGTAAATTATAAAATGGTTGGAAAACAGAACTTAGGTTAAATAGAATTAATTTTTAAAGTTAAGACATTATTGTAGAAAGGATTTAAAATTTAAATTTTAAATCCTAAAATTTAATAATGAGAAAGATATATTGCGCTGCAAACACATATAAAATTCCAGAGGAGCCAAGAAAAGATGTTTACTCTTAATAGAACAGGAAAATCTTAGGGGTTTTTTGCTGTTTTGGAAGATATGTCAGAATAAGTTAAAGAGATACAGAACACACCCATGCTCTCTAGCCTTGAATCGATATATGAGTGACATTAGGAGAAATAAATGCTCAGATTAAATTACAGTTAGACGCATACTGGGGTTTGGACAGGAACACTTAGAAAGGAGTCTTAAGATGTAATTACTTGGGGATTGCAAAGTCCCCCTAAAGAAGAATGAAACAATGTTATATTACAGGGTTATAAAACTTTTGGAGACTGCTAAGAGATGCGGGGGAATGCAGCAGAAACACATGAAGAAAAGCAGCCACAGACACGCTTAAGTGTGGTATATGTTAGACAAGAAACTGGCTATGGAAAGAACTTTGTGATTTGGGCCTAAGTCATGTCATGTGCAGGAAAATAACAGGAGATCCTGAATTTCTTCAGAGTGAAAATGTGATTTCATAATAACAGTGAAGTGTATAGTTTTCTTACTTTAATCTCTGGGGGGAAAAAAGTTTAAAAAAAAACCCCAACAAACAGGATTTAGATTATATTTAGATTATATATCTACCAGCTGTGTTTTATGTTCAGGCACCCACAGAGAAAAAGAAGATAATACCGGAAGTTATCCTTTAAAAAATAGCCCTAGAGCAGCTCATTCCTGAAGTCCCATTTCTGCCCAAATTAAATTTTGAGTTCCTGGGACACAAAGACAAAACCTTGTTCTATACGACATGGAAACAACAGAATATGGAAGAATTGAGATATCTGAATATATATGTATATATTAGGGATGTGAAGGGAAGAAGCAGCAATTATAATATAGCACTTATTATAGACCTGAATAATGAAGAGCAGGAAAATGTCATCAGCAAGGCATACAAGAAAAGAACAGGCTGACTACGTTAAAGCTCTTCTGGAGCTGAGCCATCTAACAAACACGGGAAACATTCTGAGAGATAAAGTGCTTCACAAAGCGCACTGAGACAAAGTGTTTGTTTAGGAGACAGGGGATCTTTTTTTTCGGTATTGTAAGGTAGGTTCAGCTCCTCTTCGCAGTGTTTGGTAGTTTACAGCCACTTAAACATCTGACAAGTTAGTATTATGATCTTCTAAAAACTACTAAGATTATCAAAACCTTTAAAATCCTGAATTTAAATGTCCATAACACTCGAACTTCAGATGTCTTTTATAGAGTACTTCCTATGCAGAACAATGCAGTAGCACTAAAGCAGAAGCCTGAATGACAGTACAGCCTGTGACATTAAAACAGAAGCATCACTTTCTGAAGTACTTTGGAGAATTGCATTTAATGTTGATATTTAACATTAGTTCATATTTATTGAGCTACAACTAAACTTTGTAAACATTTTTGTTTGTTTTTAAGCTGAAAGTGAAAATTCAAATACTTTCTAATTTAATGCCCAAGGGTCCCATTAACAGCAATGACTCCTTACTGATACTTCCATATTACAGGAAAATATTTGTCAGCTGAGCAACTGGGAGTTGTCTGCTTCAGTCAAAACTTTATTTTCATATGAAAGCTAAGAAAATGTACACCTACCTAGGAAGAACAACTCTAAACCTGGCAAAACAGCCAGGGCATAGATTTACTTTTTACTGCAGTATCTGTATCAATACCAACAGTGCATAACTGCTGCTGAGTCAAACGACCTAAGAAAGCCAATAGAAAATTCCTGGGAGATGAAATACTCAGTTCTCCAGAATCCAGAGCAGGTTTGAATTTTCTTCTTATCATCAAATTCATATTGTGATGCTGTTATTCTGGAAAGCAAACTAACATTTCTTATCTTCTTTTCCTATTTTGAATCCATGGGCAAAGAAGCAGTAGTGATAGGCTTGTATTTTAATTGCTGGTGCAAAACCATTCAGTCTACTATTTATTGATTGATAATGCTCTGACAGTCATAGGAAAGGCTCAAAATATTTATTTTTATGATTTCCATATGTAAATCAGATATTAGAAGAGGGCTTCATTACAACCTATATTTCCCCTCCTCCACCCACGATGAAGAGATACAGTACACAGCTTTCACTGTAGGATAAAGTTGATGAAAGTGATTAAAATAGAACTTGCTGTACAGTTGCTGAGAACCACATTCTTGTTTTCTGCAGTTTCAGCATTTCCAGAACTTGCAGGAAAGCATAAATAGACTACAACAATGAAAGAGGGCTCCACCAGAGATCTGAGACAATGTGTGCAAACACAGGAATTTCCCTTTTTCAACTCTTGGTAGTCCCTGATTTGTAGAATATCCTACATCAAAAAGTTTAGAAGTTATAAGTTGGACATTGGAAAGTTAAATTTGCCCTTGACTAAATTTTGAGTTTATATTCCCAGAATAATCAGACAGCGGCTGTGATGAGGATTGCATTTTCTATGTAAGTGAAGCAAATGGCAGCACTCAAGGTGTGAGAATTTAGGTTGTGTGCATGATTTTGAACGCAAACAGCACCTGCATAAACTCCCACTAAGCCTCATACCTGCAATCTCTGGCACTGTGACACAACACTGCTGTTGGTGCCTTGGGGTACAGACATAACTTTACTCACAAGAAGTTTCTTTACACATCACAGTCTGTTGGAGTCCAGAAATTTCAGTGAACAGTGACATTTATACCCATGTTCCAACTGTAACATTTTTCCCCCATTCCAAGGAAAAGGAAAATCTACCATATCTACATGACTAGACTGCACAGCTGAGGACAGAGCCCAGTTTTACCCTTATACCTCCACTCTCACAACTGATCTGAGAGCTCCCTCCAACTCCCAAGGCAATGCCTGCAACTGCTGCAAAATTTTCAGAGGCATGTAACTGTACAAAGGGAAATCCTTCTCTTTAATATTTACAGCCTTGACAAATCTGAGTGGTAGTCATGGGGAAAAAAAACACCTCTTGTGTAGTTCAAGTGCTCCTGTCAAGTATCGAAAAATCTGCTGCAAAAAAAAATGGATAGACTGTCTCAAAGAAAGGTCATAACAATCCTTTCCAAGCAAAAATTAGGGCATATCCATGCAGGTTTTGCACAAAGTATTGCCTCAGTAATACCAAGCAATACTAACTTAGAAAGAAGTATGAGTACAGCCATAAAACTCTCAAAGGAAAACATACTAATGACAAAAGTACTTCTGGTGTTACAGTTTATAGCTGTGGATAAAATGAAGAAGAATTTGTACTGTAGTAATTTTAGACTGACAGAAACATTTCTGAGGAGTAGCATTATGGAATAAAAATAAAAAAGGGATTAGAAGGTGCAGAAATAAGAAAACCTATCTTGATGCAGGGTGATTTCCATAATCTATTTTATCTATAAACTGATCAAACAATCCAAATTACTAAATCATGCACTTCTTCTTCCCAAATCAAACCATATTCAGTGTTTTCTCAGACTCTTGATTTAGTGGCCTTGAACATTAGATTAGTCACTTGTAATCTATCTTTTGTTTCAAGTCCTTTTTTACCCCTAAGTACATCTACTTTATGGGATTTCAATCTTTTCCTTCAGTTTTTCAAGAGAGATATTACAGCCACCTGTCTGCAGAAGTAAAGACAGAGAAGAGGGGGTTTAAGCTACAGTATCTGGAGCTTTTACAGTGACTGAACAAACTGTTTACATATTTCTGCCTTGGCTTTCTATTTGAAGCAGAATGGTATAACTCAGTCCAATCCCTCTGTGTAGAAGGCAACTCTTTATCGGCTTCCTTTTGGCAAAGATTTCTTTCACCTCTTATTTTAAGACACTGAGGGTACCAAGGTGTTTCCTGCTAAGCCATTTATCACAGCAGGTTTATGATTTATTTTAACAAGAAACACAAGATAAAAAGGATATCACAGAGAGCACAGTGCCCCACAGTAAAGGGAATATAACTGATAGTCTGCAAGACAGGGTTCTAATACTGAATATTCTATCAAAGCAAGCACTGTTAATGCATGTTTAGTCACAGCATTGTACAGATTGTTGATGTATTCAGGAATTACTTGCCCCCTGCCGCCCCCCCCCCCACCTCCATTTCTCCCAGTAACACTGTTCACAGTAATTTGAACAAGTTACAGCTATTAATCAGACATTACCAAGTTTTATTTACACACACATATATATGCAAACATGTACAAGAACTCCACACCATGCTACTAAAACTCTGGATTTCTTCTGTCAGGTCTCTTTCTCACAGGTGTGTATGTGCTGTTCCAAAAACTAGTCTGAAGAAATCAACTCTTATATGGCTTTCACCTTAATTTCTAGATTAAGACTCCTCATTGTAAGAAATGATTAGCACCAACTGATGAAGCTGCTACTTTGGTTGAGCTCTGAAACCAATACTAAGTTCACAATAACTTTGAAGTCACTACAGCCTTGATTTTTCTTTGCTGACACAACAGGTATGTTCCTACTTCCTCCAGGAAACATGTAATTAAATTCCTGAATTCATTAATGTTTGTGCTAGGCCTATTCCCTGGGCTGCATGATGAAAGACAAGTGAGCATGACTGAAGCTAAACATTTTCATCATTCAAAGACAAAATTTTGGCTTCTATCATCTAAAATAAATCCAAATGTTTTTTAAAAACTTCACCTTTTCCTTGAAGATTTAACGAAGAAACTTAACACACAAAGAGGACTTTGAACTTCTTTCCTCTTAAATTAATCTTTATTATTTGTACGTACTGCATCCTCTCAGCACAAGGAATTAATCAGTTCTCTGAGCTCCCCACTTTCCGATCCACTTTACATTTTCCTATCCAAACATCTGTACTTGCCCTCCCCCATCTGCTGTTCTTCTGGTTGAGTTAATTTACCATCTCAATCACTGCAACTTCCTTTTCATTTTCACTGGACAATAGATTGGTGCTTTCCTGAATGAGGATGCCTTCCGTCTTTTCTATCATTCCATCTTTTCCCCTTCACTAAACTGAGGTGAGAAGAAGAAACATCACTAGCAAAGGCTCATGTCCTTGGGTTTAAGAGAAATTTATTTTGTTTTATTCTCAGAAACTCATCTATGCTAGTTTCTCCAAGATTAAAATTAAGATATTAAAAAAACGGTAAGACAAGCACAAAGACAAGCCAAGAGCAATAGCTCATATATTCACAGAATATTCTGAGTTGGAAGGGACCCACAAAGATCATCGAGTCCAACTCTTAAGTGAATAGCCTGTATGGGGATTGAACCCATGAGCTTGGCTTCATTAGCACCATGCTCTAACCAGCTAAGCCAACCCACTCCCCACATATATGTAGATATGTATATATATAAAAAGACACCTATATTTGTTTTAAAGCAGACTAGGGAGAAGGCCATTTTGAAGCAACACGAACACATTCCTACAAACCACTGGAAGCACTGTTAAACATTTACTTGGTTTTGCCTGTGTGCAGCGTTACCCACTAGGCCATTTCCATTGTATTTAATAAAGCAAATGTGCGGAGTGCTACAGTACCCAAAGTAGTCAATTCATGATGCATTTTAGTCATATTTGTATTGCCCAGATTATACAAACCTGTAAGAATCTTCAATGAAAAATAAAACAAATCTGTAGTACATGAATCCTACAAGCTGATGACACAGGATGCAATAAACAAAACTTACAACATTTTTATTTTTTTTTAAGTCTCACTGTGTTGGGAGTTGGTGGGAGCAAGAATGAACTAACAGATCAGACTGAGAAACAGAACTTTCCCACCAGCAGACTCAGCAGCTTCAAAACCAAATCACTCTGTCATTTTATCATACTGATCTGTGTTAAAATATAAAAGATTTTTCTTAGACTACAATAAAACAATTTAAGTTTCTTTGCAATTAATGCACATGGCCAAAATCTAAAATGTATTTCTTGAGAATTTTTTATTATTATTTGAATGGTGTGTGAGCAAATGGAACTATAAATCTCATACCAACAGTTAATTCCAGACTGACCCGACTCAGACAATGGTGTTAAACCACTTATACACAGACTTTCAGTTCTGCTTTGTGTAGGATCCTCTTCTGCCATTACCAACAGCTCAGTGCCTTACAGCAGTATGCAAAGGATCAAGAAATTTAGCTACCAGTAGTTTGTATTCCCCTAACCCTTCTCCCAGGAAGAGGTCTGTATGTATGATATTTTCTTCTTGTGTAACATTTGATCTATTTTTTAAATATATATTTTAATAATATATATATTTCAATAAGCACCAAGTTTGGCATGCCGCTTTTTTTTTTTTTAACACATACAGGGCGGAGAAAAGCATGTGGAAGTGTTCTAGAACATAACAGTTTCATCTTAAGCATTTAATTAATAATCTAGAAATATTTACCTGCAAAATGAAAAACTCTCTGCTTCCAAAGTTCTCCCTATGCTTCATTTTTTCAATCACAGTCTTTTTGAGTCATTTGCAAGGTAAAGATTCCTTTTACAATGCTAAGCCTTGTGCATCTTCAAAGTACTAGAAATAGCGGGTGATCTGAAAAAACCCAGGACTGCTCTACAAACTGAAATTTAAAAAATGATAAAGCAGTTGTTAAAAAGAGAGGTATTACACTGCTTGGGTCAAATTGTCCCTGAGTAAAACAACAAAGACACCGACATTAAGCTCTGTCCTATCAACATCTCCAAATACCCATCACCCACTATTATTAAATTACAATTACTAAAACTAACCTCTTACTTTATCAATTCTTCTAAGAATTTTAAAATACTATTTTAGTAACATATTCACCTCTGAAGATGAAAACTGGTCCAGGCTTTTTGAGGTTGAGATAGGAACATAAGCCAAATCTCCTAGCAATTCTTTAAAATACCATGTTGAGATTTTGGTTGCACTTCTTCCCTCCTCTATTTATTTATATCCCTTCCAACGTGAGGGCTTAAAATATTGGGGAAAATGGTTCTGCTGAAGTCACAGCTATCCCAGTCATTCTGGGGTTTGCTTTTTGTTCCCCACTTCTCATTTCATATCTGTTAAGCAGAGGACTGAGAAAAAGCACATGGCCACTAATAACCCTCTTTGAGACACTTTCCCTTGGTGAGGGCCCGTAAACAGGTGCTTCACTCAGTGTCCCCTCATTCACACTTCTGACCCTTGGCCTTTTTTTACTTGCAAGTGCAATCCTCTCCCAACAGTGTTGCTCGCTCTGTTTTTCCGGGAGGGCTACTATGTTTGGGACAAAGGCACAGTCATCCCTTGGTTAGTGCAGAAAGAACAGCAGCCAGTATCAAAGGCCCAGAAAACAACATAAGGTGGAGGTTTCACAGCCCACTTGCCTTGCTAAGGCACTGGTTGCCTGCCTTTAGCAACCTGCCACTCAGAATGAGCCAGACATGGGCAGTTCATTTAACACCCTTCCAAACACCTGTCTCAGTTTCCACGTAGTTGTCCGAACTAGTATAAGCTACTGTCAGCCATACTAGGCTACAGAAATAAAGTTTCAAAGTTTAGCTGTGCCTTGTTTAACAAAAAAAAAAAAAGCGCCATCTCATGTTGTTTACAAGCTACCACCCAACAATGACATTGAAAACTCTTTATTCTTTCATATGAGGAAGAAACGGCAAAATACTGTTCCCATTCCCTAACAGGAATTAGAATTTTCTAATTTGAACAGACAGTTCCATTGTAACTTCAGTGTTTTCTGAGTAGTAAATACAGAGCACAGCCCACCAGTGTGTAAAAAGAGGATTTGTTTCCCCTCACATGCATGTCTTGAAGTTGTCAGTCTGAAATGCCATCTGTTATCCAATCACACTTTTTGAAGCTTTCTGCTACTAGTTTCCAGTTTTACTGACAAACTTAGTATCAGCAAATACTTTAGGAGGTTAAGAGAGTGTCAATTAAGATAACAAAACAAGAACTCTCAGAATTTCCTTACTAGATATTCTTCTCTCGCTGAAAACAGGGAAGAGATGTATCCTTTGTTCCATAAAAAGGGTTTATGGCAGCAAAATTTCTATAAAGGGGAGAGCTTTGTGCTAAGGACTGCACTGTTCAACATTTTCATACACAATATAGAAGACAACTAGCTCCCTTTCAAATTTAGATCTGAAAGCACAGATTCATACTTTAGGCTCGCTAAATCTCAGGATATGCAAATATAATGCTGATAAACGAAGGAAGCCCTAAAAGGAAACCCTAAGGCATAGATATAAAAGGTTCTTCTCAGGACTTCCTACAGCTTACAAAAGAAAATTAAGAGTGAGAGAAGCAGCCAGAAAAACCCTTTCTTTAAGCAAGTCTTCAGAAATCTCTGCATCAGTGAACAAGACTCCCTCCTTCCCATAGCTATCCTCATACTGATTTTAAAATATTCCACTTAACAGTTCTAAAGTAAGCATAAAAGAAGTAAGACCACTAGCTCTCCCACTCCTATCCAAGAGCAAAAAAAAGGTTTTTTTGTGGCAAAAGTAATTTCTGCTTGTCATCTACCTTATAACTAACAAAAAACCCCAAAAAACTGGAAATCAACAATACCATTACCATTCCACTCCTTCATTTGCAGCTGCTGAGTTCCATGGAGGTTTTTTATTTTTGAGCTTTTGAAAGAAGGCTTTTCTCAGTCACTTTTCTGGGTTAATAATTTAAACCAAAAACTAAAGAGTCTTGTGCATCGGAGAATTTGAAATATCCTTTCCTGGTAATTCCTCCATAAGTGCAGGTGTTATTTCTTCATCACTTTGCTTCAAAGAACAAGGAATTTTAACAGGATAATGTGAAAGCTTATAAAACCATCACTGAGGGTGCAAAGATTTAAGAATGGAATGTCTAGCACTGGTTAGGCAGCACCAATAACGTATCAAGACTAATCTTTTAAAAATCTTGACACATTAAGAATAAGAAAAATATATTAGATAATTAGATAATATTAGATAAGAAAAATATAGGTGCTTATTCAAAAGCTAATTGGCAATTCAAATAACTACTGCCTTTATCTCTATTTAAATATAACAGAAGCAAAACTAAATTAAGAGCTTTCTGGTAGTCAGCTTCTCTTGCCTTTAATCTTCCCTCATTCACTTTCATTCTCATTCTCCTATGTATCTTTGCCTCTTCTTCTGAAGGCAGTAACTCCTAGAGTCAATATTCCTGTATTTGCTGCTTGTCCAAATCCTTGTTGCTTGATAACAACCACAAGTGCCTTCTTCACAAGCTAGCTTTACACAGCCTTCTGCTTCTGCATGCATCCCATCTGAACCACAACAAGTCATATGTATTTTCCATATAATTTTCTACCCATGATTTTTTTTTCCTTTTGAGGGAGAGGAAGTAGGTTAATGAGTTCTGATGTATTCAGTTATGCCAGATACTTACTCAGCTGGAACATTCACTCCAGTTGATCAAATCTCTCATACAATTATGGTTTGGAGTTATTTTAGTTAGGGCATCACAACATTTTAGGTCCTTAACTTAAAAAAAAAAAAATCAAGAAAATTCCAGACCTATTAAAATTATAAAAGAAGCCACAGCTCATTAAAACATGATCAGAAATAGCAACTTGATATTTACAAAAACAATGAAAGACAGTAATGCAAGTGTAAATATTTTACAGAGTGAACATAAAAACATGTTTAACAGAATAACTGCCTTCAGTATAAGCTGAAGTCAATACATTATAAAATCTGAAAGCAATTTTCAGCTCTAGTTCAGTTACAAGAAAGTTTTTGAGTATCATATATAGCCACCGAGAAAAATACAAACAACAGATCTAGACAACTCACACAGGCCTCATTGTACTCAGGAGAAAATAAAAAAAGGAAAAAAACAAAAACCAACAAACAAAATTCCAAAACCCTGAATTCATTCCACTCATCTAAAGTACCAGAGCAGTTCGAAAGAGGTTAACTGTGTTTGCTCTAGTTTATTTGGACATCAAATGCAAGATAAAAGATCTCTAGGCGAAATGTAAAAGATTGTATCTTATTTTTGGGAAATAGATTACAGAGGTGTGTTCCCGCCTGGCCAATCCCGAGGCTGTCGTGTAGCTCTGCCACCTCTCCAAGCCCAATCAGAGCCGCGAAGGGAAACTCGTTTCGCAGTTTGTCTCGGCGGTGCTGATGATGAATGGCTGCTTCAGGGGAGGAGATCAAGCTGTGTGCTAAATCTTGCTATTTGTTCCATCTGGTTTTCTATTTTAAACAGCTGTAGTGATCAGCCTGGCACCCTACATTAAGTGCATGTGAATTTCATTAGAGAAAACATTTATGGAAGTGAAAAGTGAAAACATGGCTTAGGTTTGTCCTCTCATTCTCAAACTGAACACTTCAACTTCTGCAAGGTCAGAAATTTACTATTATTTTGTATCTACCTTCCAGAAAAGATATAGCATAACATGGCTTGATTTTACAGCTTTTAGGAGGTCAGTTTTGCAGCCCTAGCAGATGTCAAGATGATGGCACTCTCCACCTTCTGCCTGCTTAGCTCCACTTTGCAATACAAGTTGCAAGATGCCAAGAGAAGTAACATGCAAACAGAGTATATTTGTTAGAATATGGCCTTCAAATATACAAGGGCCTAACTCTTGAGCCTGATTTATCCTGTAATCGTGCTGAGGCTGTGCTAGCATAAAGCATGCCAATTCAGGCTGGCTCCAAAGGTCACCATTTTAAAGGAATGCTTTACAATAAAGCTCATTCCTGATTTCTAAGCTAAAAGGACTGGTAAACATACTGAGACAAGCAATGGGTTTTTTCTGTGGTTATCAAATACCACTCCTGGCTGGTCAGATTGCAGTTTGGCCAGATCCTGCTTTCCCTTATACTTTCACTATGTTGTTCCTTGTATCCTGGCATACTGTGCAGCACTGCTGTGTTCTGGTAAACACCTTCCTCATTCCTCAAAGGTAACAACATTTCAATGGCCAGGAAAAAAAGCTCAGTGTCTTGTTATCTATCCTACCCCAAAACTGAAATGTTTTAGGATTCTAAGGAAGGAAAACGCAAGCACATGTAGACAGCAAAGACTGAAATCGTTATTCTCACCTGCTATTACCCATGCTCTATTGCTCTCCCTTGATTTAAATTCAGTTCCTTTGAAAGTTTGAACAAGTTTAGCCACTTCTGAATTAAAGTACATGAAAAGTGAAGTGAAATGGCAATAAAATGAAATGGCAAGTAACAGCACTGTAGGTTGCCTTTCCACAGTCTAAATAGAAATTGCAACATCTCCTAAGGAGAGAGAATTTCTATCATATCCCATCTATATATAGTTTTCTTCACATTATTATGTTATGCTATAGAATTTTTCTAAAGTGCAGTAGTGTATAAAAGTTAACCGGAAGTATTGCAACTTCAACTAAATACATCTCTATAATTTCATCATCCTATCAGCTTTTCACATAACTTTAAATTACTGTAAAGTTCCGTGAGCGTTATGTCCATTCTACAGACAAGCAAAATTAAATGGGGCTATAACTCATCCAATCACACAGCAAATCAGAGAGTGGTGGAGTGAGGAGCAGAACTTGTCTGTACTCCCAGGCCATTCCCAGAACTGTTATACCCATTTCAATATTACTGAAGCAAGCAGAAGCAACACTTTGGGGAGAAATTTCAGAGGAAGATTTCTTATTAAGGAGTCTTGAGAAGTCAGCGAAAACACTCACATGCCATGTCCTTGAGAGATCAAAGTCTCGATTTTATTTCTGTCCCCTCCTTGCAACAAGCCAACTTGTAAACTACCTTTCAACAGCAGGACACATGAACGTGAATTTGACACCAAGCTGGCAAAGGCTTCAGAAGTTAAGATACGATCTTAAAGGCTAACTACAGTATCTTTCATTAGCGGAATTTAAAGCTGACAAGTTTATATATTCATTGTAAAACCTTGCAAATGCAATGACTGAAGAACAAAATAATCACAATCCTAGTGTTAATCTCTTAGGAAAAAATCAAACTTATTTTATTAGACAACTGTCTACTTACACAGTTTATATTATTTTTTAAGTTTAATTTTAGAGAAGGCTTTAAGATTTAAATCAGTTTTAAGGTTGCTAGAGAAACTCAGCACCTTTAGGAAGTATTTCAGGATGGGGAACTTAATTTTCTGTGTTTAGACAGACCCAAAGTAGACATTCTGAATAACACGCAAATGGTAGCAAAATTCACAGTTACATCATGCTACCAAGATGTTTTCTTTTGGTTCACCAGTACAGACTGGAAAAATAGTGCAAAAAGCCTCTGCACAAGCATTTTGAAAAAACCATGTCAAAATAACAAAACCAAAAAGCCCAAACAAACAAAAAACATTCTACTACACTTACCTGCTTTCAGCAGTATCCTAGATTTATGCAGATGATCCTAAATTGTCATACTCTGTCAAGGAGCTGCAACACTAATTTGTGACTTCCCACAGGCTGACATTTTTCCTTTCATTTGAGATTTCAGGCAGTTACACATTGTTTGCTTTATTTCCTCACCTCCCCACCCCCATGTCCTGCCTCAGCAGTACCCTCTTCTGTCATGCCACCATGCGTCACAGGGATGTGTTACTGCTGCCCCGCATCCTGCATGATGCAAGTGTGTGCAATCTGGAAGTGCTGTTACTGATACAGTCCCGGCATGGTATGTGCTTCATGGGCACAGCAAAGTTGGGCAGGTCCTGTCTGTACAGTCCATACAGAAATCAATAGCTTCATGGAGTAAGTACCAGTGGAACAGAACAGATATTTAAAAATAATACGTTGATTTCATGACACATCATGAGACACTGTAGGAAAACAGTTAGATGATAGCAACTGAGGAAGCAAGAGCAATGAGATGATTTGATGACAGAATAGGGAAGGGAAAAGCTCAAAGGAGTTCAGTTTAGGATACACTAAGATAGTCAATAAGTCATCAGACATGAATTTGATCTATGCCCAGAGAGCTGAGATAGAAAATGGAATCTACAAAACAGAGACCAGACATGGTCTACCTCAAAGAAAATTAATAGGGAAAACAGTGATGAGTTGAATGGCTTGAGTAAGTATAGAAAAAGCTACAACAACAATACCCTGCATGTTTAGTTAACACAAACATAGAGAATTTGCACAAAAACACTACAGTTAAAAATCCGTATTAGCCTGAGAATAAAGGCATTTATTGAATGGATTTTACCATTCACATTGCATTCATGTTCAGCTTCTGCCAGTCTAATATTTCCAAGTTCCACTCTTCCCTCACAATTCCTGGCTGTAGAGCTTAGGCAAACTGCCAAGTGTTCTTTTGCCTTAGCAGGATATATGCCACTTCACTCCAATAATATGGTTTTATTTGGCAGTTGGTACAAAATAGGCATTAGAGTTATGATTCACTACTTGGTTGTCTCAACAATCTAACACCGAATGAGCTTTTCTCCTCATTCCATGAAAGCCTAATGCCAGAGTTAAGCATCTGATTTCCCCTTCAGCTTATGTTCTCCCAAACAACTGGGTCTAATAACTCAGAAGGGGCCCACATGGAACAAGCCACTGTGGGATAGATTAAATTAATAAACACACACTGCTTAGGCCAGGGACATTCCCAGATTTCCAGCAGCACTATCATCCTCACCAGATTCCATTTTGCCTAAACTTCCACTTTCCCTGGTTCTATGCAGTAAGTAAACGGCTAAACGGAACCTGTCCATCTTTTCAAGGAGATTGATAATATAATTTTAAAAGGAAAGCTATGAGGTTTTTGTTTTCCTTCGGTTTTGTGGCTTGTTTCTCCATTTGATATTTTGAAGATTAAAACTTCACAAAAGAGGGAAGGAATAGCCACAAAGGAAGCCTGCTAACCTGACAATGGTCCAGTCTTCAGTTTTATGCTAGCTATTCCAGAAACAACCAGACAAACAAAAAACCCCACACCATTTTGAAGTTCCATATATATAACTCCAAGCTTCTGATGTTCATAAAAGCTCTTAGGACTGGGAGGTCACTAAACAGTCACCCCAGGTATTGTATAACTAATTAATGTCACTTGAGGGAGGTGGGGGGATATTAGCCCAGTCTTCTGGGAAAACAGGGAAAGAAGTGGCCATCATGAGCCACCTTCTTTAATCTACTGCCAATAGATTAAACCAATAATTGTCTACAGCACCAGTGGATGTTTGGCATTTGCTACATTTCCTTCCTTTCCAAAATCTTTTAAGAAAGTTTTGAAGGTGCTGGAATATATGCCTTAGCATACAGGCATGCTGTAACACAGAAGGAAGAGTAAACATTAACAAGAGCTGTTACCGGAGTAAGTTCCCACAGTTGCAAACAATCAATTTACCACCATCTTGTTAGTTAAATCTTGTCACTTCAGCCACAGCAACTGACGGTACGCTCCCTGTTTGATGTATTTTACACAGCACATCAAACAAGTCAGTTTTTACAGATGAGTTACTGCAAAGTAAATGGTAATTTAGTTCACATGTAACCATGTGAAGTTACCCTAAAATCAGAAGGCCTGAGTATGAAGGGAAGTGTTATAGCATACCCCGTGAGTTCAGTCACAGAAAAACATTCAGTTGCTCTTCAGGTTGCAGATTTTCATGTTACTGTACATAGAACCACTGCCACTTCAGGATGTCCATGGCCATCAACAATAAGCAAGACTGAACTGCACACAGATCTAAGTTTGAGTGAAGTTCTGTTAAACAGAGCTGAAGCACAGTATCACTAAAGAAACATGTATTTCATCTCCTATTGTTTGACATAATTAGGGGATGGAGAAATAAAAATACCTCTACACATTTAGTATATGCTATTACGTCATCTAGTTGCATGTTGTTAGAGGCTTACTTCATTTGGCCTGAATATAAACTTGGAAGAACTTCAGGTTCTTTAATGGTAATGATCTAGTTCCTCCACAGTACAGTCAAGTGAAAAAGCCCAACGTGGGAAAATTGAAACAGCAACAAGAGCACACAGTTCTCTTCAAGAAGAATTTAAGCTTCACCCTATATTAAACTCAGCATGGTGTACAAGACTTATTGACACCGTTTTGCTCTTCCTCCAGACTGTGCTGCTGGTTCTTAACCCTGTTTCAGTCACTTAGCTCTAGTAGTGCAGGTTACTCACATTTCATTGCACTTAGATTTTGCAAGAAAGTTGTAGATCCGCTTGAGACCAATTTTTTCCTTTGCAGGTGCCAAACTGTTCAATGAAGTCTTATACAAACACCCATTGATATTTTAAAGAATTGTTCTTTTCCTTTGATGGCAACTTCTAAATGAGAACGTTTTTCTCCAAAATTAAAGATAAATAAAGGGAAAATTTACAAAAAATACCAAGAGACACCCAGTTCTGTTTTGGACATCCACCAAGAACTTATAGCACCTTTCAGCTATAAAGAAAGAACAAACCTACAGTGCCCTCAAGTGTGAGGGGACATGAATTGGAAGAAGTCTGGAGATCTACTAGGAAGAGAACAGCTCTCAAGCATTCAGAAAGGACCCTCACTGAAGAAAAACATGCTTACCTGTACTGGGGCAGGGGGATAATTGTACTATAAACATGTGCAAGAAACAAATGACAAAACATGACCACTTTCAACTGCCTTTTCAAATGCTTGTGAACAGGAAGCTTCATGTGCATTCTTACCACACAAACATAACAAAGGTAGTTTAGTTACCTAGTGTAGAAATCTCTAAATAGTATTTAAAGGAATAACTATCTTAGTGGAAGGTCAAATTTTATACTTTACAGACAAGTCCAATGATGCTTAAAACATTTCCTCAGTACCTGAATCTCTCAGCAAGGATCACACTGCAGTCTATCACCCTGGAACACAAAATTTTTATTACAGTGATATAAAAATAGTGGAGGGCAATGCACCTTAACCAGCACTCATAAAAACCTGCAAGTCAAGTTGGAACTCACCGAAGTCAGACAACAGGAAGCACCAAAGACAGGCATGGATCTTCAGTCCAGTCTCACTGTGCCAGAGCTTGCTGCCTACCATCAAAGGCAACTGCATCTATTCAAGACCACAACCCCAAGCCCACAGACTGGTGCTTTCACCTCAGCAGTTAGATCTTATGATAGAGGCCAAGTCCAAGTCATTAATAAGCCCAAGGTGATTTCACCTTCTCCTCTCTAAACAAAGTTAAAATTTTTAATTATGTCAACACTTGTCAGCACTTCCAACCGCATTAGTCCTGATTTACATGCAATTCTTAAGGTGTTCACTGGCCCAGAAATGAGAACAAAAGCTAGTCCAATTCTCTCCTTTTGGGAGCCTAGGCATGTAAGGGGCATGACTTTGAATCACCTCAGGGAGAAAAGGTGCTGAACCTCTTTGGGAATGCTCTAACCAGTAAGCTATTACTCAGGAGTGGGAGGGGTAGCTCTGGTTTGTTTTGTGCAAAGCCCATCTGATAGGTCTTCAGTAAACATGCTCCAAGAACACCATGTTCTGCAATCCCTGAGAGAAGACAGAGGGAAACATTTAATCTCTGGATACAGAGCAAGCTTACTTGAGCATAGGCGTGGAACTGTTGCCCACTGCCAAACCTGAAACACCCTTATGCATGGCTGAGGAGGTTCTGCCTGGATGCTCACTGACTTTAGCTATAGGGTTAGAAAGCTCTAAGCTGGGGCAGAAATACAAGCTTCGTAAACGCATTTCCTCTCTTTGGACTGCACAGTTGTCTTTCAGTGACTTAGTGAAAATCAGAACCTTTGTCTTGCTGAATAGTTATAATATGGCACAGAGGAAACCCCAAGTTGGTGGCTATAAGTGCCAGAAATCTGAAGGCATCTTATTCCATTAAAAAAAACAAACAAACAAACAAAAAAAAAAAAACAAAAAAAAAAAAAACAAAACCACCAAAAACCACACAAAAAAACCCCACCCAACCAGAAAAAACCCCACCAGCTGTACTATAAAAACATTAGGTTTGAAAAGCAAAGCATTGTGATACTAGCAATTACCAGAAGTTGAGTTTACCTAGATAATTCCAACTTTCAACTTTTAGGTTGGCATTCTACTATAGGGAGAACTTTTTCCTGTTAGGATAACCTTTTCCTACAGTGCCATCTGTTGCAGAACCTCACCTCTTTTATTGTTATTGTGAACGATATATCTCAAACAAAGCAGGGACAAACTGTTCCATGAAAATACTGCATAGTAAGCTCTGTCACAATCATGATCTGAATGTATACCAAGTGACTGAATTACCATTCACCCATAGGAGGCTGTAAGAAACCGTAAGAAACACTAGAGTATTGCATATGAAAATACCTCAAAGATACAAGTTGTGTATCTTTTGGTTGCATAGATATCGTAAGGTAGTTGAAACAATTTGATGAGTATTTTATTTTTATCTAAGAGGCCACAAGCTCTAGCACCCTTTCCCCTCCCCTTCTTTAATTAGAAATACCAACTGTGTTCTGATGCATTAGAGACTGGTAGTAACACTCTGGGGACACATGCAGTCTGTTGGGTCATTTCCACAGCCAGGGTTGAACTGAGTAAAGCACCCCTCCTGCTGGATGAGGCCTTGCCATCAAGTCATACAGCAGGATAAAAGCCAAAATGCTGTCAGGAAATTTCACCATTGGTTCCTTTGAGCATGCCTGAGCAACTCCTGTGTAATACACAACAGTCACAGAGCAAATAATACAGTTTCTTCTAGCAAGCATGGACTGCCAATGGCAAGGAATTACCTTCTTAGTGTCTTTCTTTCTAATAGTTGACAATTAATGGTATTTAAATAGATTTTAGCCTGGACAGCGAAGTAGTTTTACTCTGCTTGTACCAGGAAAAAAAAGGTAGCAAACAGCAACACTATCACACAACACATGATTTTACTTAATACGCTCCAGCAGAAAAATTTATTTTATCTAGAGATAGCTTAAACATGTTCATTGGTTAAATTTTGCTTAACAAGAGCTAAAAAGTCCCAAAACACTAAATGTCAGCCCTTTCCTCCCACCCAGAACATACTCTTAGAAAGTTAGTTAGCTGTCATGTGCTAGTTTAAAATTCTTCATTGGTAAGCTCAAAATTAAAGTTAGGAGTTATTCACCTAAACTCTCTGACAATTCCATTTCACTCAAGGTCCTTCAGAAAGATCCTTGCTAGATCCTTCAGAAAAAGAAAACAGACTGATTATGGCTATTATTTTCACCTACTACCTACAATAGTATTTTCTGATTAGATTAGGGGAAGCCTATGCTGTGAACAGCAACAGAAGACAACATCATACATACTCAGGACTAATTTCCTTCACAAACCTCAGCTTTTTGACTCCAATTATTTCAACTATTAAAACAGCACTATAGTTGAGTAGGGGAATTTTTTCATTGTTGTTCTGGAGTTTGGTTTTTTTAATATGTGGGAATGTATGCATCCCTGTGTTTAAAAGAGGTGAATTCTAACAATATCTTCTTTCAGTTTTGTTTTTTTAAGGACATATTGATGCAAAGTCTTGATTAACACTACAGAGATAAAATTTGGGAAGTTTCAGTTGAAGGTAAACACATTATAAAACTGAAATACTGGCAATCATAAAATAAAAATAGGCATGCAACTTGAATATAGTGGTGAGCATTCTTAACATAAAGTGCTGATTCACCTAATATCACAAACTTCTTATTTGTGCATGCTCCTCTTCTCCCTTTCCTATAACTGCATCATTGCTCATCATAACTCATCATTGCTTTCATACCTAGCTAATCAGTCAGTTGCAACTATATTATTTTTAAAGAAAATTAGCAAGCTACCATCACTGACAAAAAAATACCTAAAAATACACCCCATCTCAAGAAGTTTTCGTGTTACTATTCCGTAAACAGAAATAGCATGAGACAATAAGGACAAACGTTTCATCTTTCAAGAGTTTTAGAATAACAGATCTCAATTCACACTGATGTTACTTCAAACATATAAAAAACTGGAAACAAAACATTAGACATGAAGTCTCCCCCAAGTGTTCCTTCAAATTCATTACATCTTTCTGGAGTGGGTTCATCAGCTTAAGTTTATTCTGTGTGGAATTCTGTGAAGCACGCACAAGTGAGGAAGAATTTGCTTCAGTTAATTGAACTCTTGTGGACTTTATCTATTTACTGCTGTGGTAACTGGCACACCTGGTAGCCCACAGTGAGCCAATTTAGTCCTGAAAACACTGCAGCTGCATTCCTACCACATTACATTTAACCTCCTTGGCCCCACTAAAAGATACACCACGACAAAAATAGATACACTGTGCTTTCCAGGCTCAGTATGGCCCATCCAAAACATGCTTCCTACATCTCTCTACTCACGATGTAACTTTTCAGATTAAGAGGCAAGCGTGAGTGTCAGTTTGGCACAGTAATCACAAACTGTATGGCCACAGAAACTCTAGGAAACCTGAGATTTGTAAAAGGAGACACATGATTGTTCATAATAAATGGAAGTACTAAGAATGTTTTGAAATGGAATCCTGCAGCCAAGTGTCAAGATGCTTTTGGACAGACCAACCAGCACACAGCCTCAGCCTTGCAAGTGCATGTATGCTTCACTTTACCACACATGAGCAGTTCTGTTAATTCAGGGCTGCTACCAGGAATAACATTAAGATTTCTTTTTCAGAATAATGTCAAAATTTTATGCTGTACACAACACTCCTAATGAAGTACCTGCTGGCTTATTTGTCATCTATAATTATTATATCATCAGACAGTAACTACCCTCAGTAAAGCAGATACCTCTGCAAATGTGACAGTAGGTGGCCAAAACACTACTGCAAAGACAATAAATACTCCAGTTCAAAATTAAACTTTTCAGAAAAAAAAAAAGGAAAAAAAACACCACCAAAATCCATCCACAACACTCAATTAAACAGATGTGTTTAATAAGTTTCATCTGAATCAAGAAAAAATGCTTTGCTCTTGGAGTATAAGAAAATTCTGACCTATTTCTGTAGCACAACATAATTTCCCCCCCCCCTTCAAAAAAAGATCCCAGAAGCTGAAGTTTCAAAAAGCCACGTAAACATGTACTTCATTCATCTTAGTTTTCTGAAGTTAACATATTTAGAAGTGTTCTAAAAAAGAAACAGAAGACAAATACTGAAATTGGGATTGGGAAAATTATTTTAGCATGTTTCATTCTCACCAAAATTTTTGTTCAGCTCACTTCATTTATCTAAAAACTGGATTACAGCTACTTAGTTAGGTAAAATCCTTTATCCCACCTCACAGGACCTTCAAAGTTTTCTCACTACTTTGGCTTTAATATAAAGCAGTTTTGGACTGACACAAATGAATTTCACAGCAGCTGAACAATAGGTGTTTTTTCCTAACTTGATGAAGTTTTAAGACCTTGGCTACTTATTTCTCCAAGTTAAGTTTTGAGATGAGATAGACCAGGTTTCAAACTCCAGTCCAGATGACACTCATGCTTGAATGAGATATTCATACATCCAAGGCAAATGCTTTAAGGTTTTTACTACTTTAAAGGAAGGCATGCAATTTCTTCTTTGTCTGTTCAACTGCCCTATAGAGTCACTCATCTGAGAGGGGCAAAGCACAGACTTGAATGTGAGACCTTCATGCTCTTAGTTTTTGGCTATTCTAAGTGTATTTTTCTTTCTAGTCTTCATGGGACTTTGACTCATTACTGATGAAACCTTTCCCTGCAAACACTTTGTCAAAAGCAGTACATTTTCACAGAACGTTTTTAGTTTGAGACACCAATCAGCTTTGTAATAATCAAGCAAATCCTGATATCTCAGCAAATTCTGAACTTCCTTCTCAAAAAAACCCCCACATCAAAGAACTAGTTCAAATACTGCAGTGGGTTGAACTGACTGAACACCAGGTGCTCACCAAAACCGCTCTATCACTCCCCTCCTCAGCTGTACAGGGAGGGAGAATATTAAAAAAAGCAAGGTAAGGTCAGGGAGAGATCACTCACCAGTTATCATTGTGGGCAAATGGACTCGACTTGGAGAAATTAATTTAATTTATTAATAATCAAATCAGAGTAATATATTGAGAAATAAAATCAAATCTTCAAACATCTTACACTCTGCCCCACCTTCCTGGTCTTAACTTCTCTCACAATTTTCTCTGCCTCCAACACAGGGGAACAGGGAATGCGGGTTGTGGTCAGATTATTACACATTGTTTCTGCTGTTCCTTCCTCCCCTGCTCCAGTGTGGGGTCCCTCCCACAGAAGATGGTTCTCCATGAATTTCTCTGAAGTGAGTTCTTCCCATACTGCTCCAGCATGGATCCCTTCCATGGGGTGCAGTCCTTCACACACAGGCTGCTCCTGCATGGGTCCCCTGCAGGGTCACAAATCTGCCAGCAAATCTGCTCCAGTGTGGGCTCCTTTCTCCACAGGTGCTGCCAGGAGCCTGCTCCAGCACGGCTTCCCACAGGGTCCAAGCCTCCTTCAGGCATCCACCTGCTCTGGTGTGGAGGCCTCCACAGGCTGCCAGTGGAGATCTGCTCCACTGTGGACCTGCAAGGGGACAGCCTGCCCTCACCATGTTCTCCACCACAGGCTGCAGGTGAATCCCTCTCCTCCCTCTCCTTCCCCACTGGCCTCAGTGTCTGCAGAGCTGTTCCTTTCACATATTCTCACTCCTCTCTTCTCTGACTGCAGTTGCTGTTGCCCAGGGTTTCTTTCCCCCTTCTTAAACCCATTATCCCAGAGGTGCTACCACCATCACTGATAGGCTCAGCCTTGGCCAGTGGCAGGCCCATCTTGGAGCCAGCTGGTGTTGAATCTATTGGACATAGGGAAGCTCTTAGCAGCTTCTCACAAAAGTCACCCGTACAGCTGCCCTACTAACAAACCCTTGCCATGTAATAATACAATGCCAATAAAAATACAGAACCAAGGCAGAAAAAAATAAAACCCCATTGTTTATTAAATAACCTGCCCCACACATTTCCTAAATTTCATTTCCACTACAAGAGAGAAACAAAAAAGATTGTTTTAAGATATTTCTAGAACTTTAGAATTTGCTTCAATAATGAGAATATTCCCTTTAGGATACTCTCCTGCATATGAGTGGATTTCCAAATCAGACCATACTCCGAACAGTCATTATCCCATCAAATTAAATGATGGGAAAGAACTGCGACAAGGACACAGTATAGCTGTTTCTCTTCTATATTTGCTTATAATAATCAGATTGTTGCAACAGAATATTATACAGCATACTGGTTCAAGCTTTATTCATTCTGTAATCTTCAGAATTTTTAAGAATTCCAGTAACTTCTTACAGTAAGTTTCTTCTTGCCATCTTGAAGTGTCAGGATTCAATACTTCCCCAAAAGAGCTCAATATTCATAAGCACAAACTATGTAAGAGGTATCACTCATTTTGAAGAGAAAGTAGTTTACAGACTCTACTATCCACATTAAGACTGTCAGTCTCTAAGAGTCCTTGATTTCAGTGAGCATCAGAATCTACTGTTGCACCAGATACAGAAATCAAGTCTCAAACAAGGCGATTACATTATATTATCCCTGGTTTCTGATAGATACAGAAGGAGAAGATATTTCACATAATATTATCCCTAGTAAAATCCCTCAATGTTATTGCAAAATGAAATAAATCATGCTTGGCTTCAGAATTTAGAGTTAGTTCTTTGTTAGATTGCCTGTCTCTTATCATACTGTATATACTTAATAACAACTTAGAGCACATGTCTTTCCAATTTGATTTCCCCTTACATTTCTTGGAAGTTTTGGACAACAAAGGGACTTAATGAGTTTTACAAGTTGGATTGTCCACTCTTATTTTAAACAAATACTCAAGTAGTACCTAGTGCAAATATTTAAAGATTAGTATTAATTTTTCTGCTGAAGTTAGGAAAACAGATGATGATACATATTTCTATGTTTGTTTCTGTTACAGAATCAAGACATCTCCTTATAGCTGCCTAAACCAACTACACATTTTTAAAAAAAAGAAAAATCTGAGGGTTTTTTCCCTAATATAATTCCAGCACATAGTATTTTAGAAAAATGATGGCATACCCCGTTCATGTCTTGACAAAACTATCATGCTTTCATTCCTAATGAAACCTTATTCAAAAACTCAAATCTTTTAACAGAAAGGCCTGACATCAAGTCAATGTCTTAAAATACATATTATATAGATTTTAAAGCATCAAAGTAATGAAGGAAAGAGAAGAAACACTTGACCTTCCCAATTTACAAATACTCTTCTGACAGATTTCAGACAATATCAGCCAGAATTGTCATGTTCTGAATAGTTAGAAAAGCAGAATACTACAAACCAAGATACCAATATGCCTTCTAAAAGCCAGACAAAAACATTTTCGCTTACTTTCTTGCATGGTGGAACAGAATAGTAGCAATAAAAAATGTCAGAATTAAGCTTCTCTTATACAACACTATTTATACATCAGTTTCTAGGTAAATATAAGCAACCATTATAAATGTAACTCTTAAAAAAAAATACATAATCTAGGTAGAGTTACAAGGCTTCCAAAACCTTTTCCATAACACAAGAGGGAAGGACAGAATGGATGCATATGAAGTTAGGGCAAATGCCAAAAGCAATCCTGTCCGGGTAAGGACTTACCTTCATAACATGATGAGCTCCAGAAAACATTTTGTGCGTGGCAGCTGCCAAATATTTAGTACTGTTAAACCAATATAAGTTTGCACTCAGCAGTGATTCTAAATTCAGAAAAATAGAAAGTTTAAAAAAAACTTCTTCCTTTCTTCAGTCTTTCTTCTACATGGAAATCAGTGTGAATCTAGTTTTAAAACTTTAGTTAAAAAAATGGAAAATCCTAACAAACAGCTTAATCTGAGTGGAATGTGGTGTTGGCAAAGAAACTGCATTTTAAAGCTAAGTTTTGTTGCACCAAAACACCAGGAACAGTGGAGGCTCAGCAACAAGCTGCAATGGAAAAAAAATCTTTCAGAAGAGAGGTTCTCCTCCCCACCGGGGCGGGGTGGGGGGGGGGGGGGGGGGCGGGAACAAACAAACAAAAAAACCCCACAACCAACCAACCAACAAAACCCTACCACACAGGAAAGGCTTTGGAGCTTTAAATAAGTTTCCATTTTCAAGTTTGTTCCTCCCTTTAAAGAAATGTCATATTATTCAATGTTTAATCTCTAGAAGTTAAGGAATTCTTAAAAAAACCCACCTGTTTTGGAAGAAAACTGTTTAAAATCAATTCAATAGCAAACAAGAATATCCCAGGAGTGAACTTTAAGAGGTTGCTACACCTCAAAACTTAGGCCCACAAAGCCAGTCAGCTATTTAGGTAGATAAAGGACTCGCCAGAAAAGACCTGACACCAAGAAATCCTTATTACTGACTCCAGAAATCATAGAATAGTGAAGAAAAGTTACAATTTCTGATTAATTTGCAGTAAAAAAATAATCACATGTTTTCAAAAGCACTGTGCATTCCTTTAGTACAAAGCCTGAATTGAAAGTAAGTTCCTGTAATTGCACCAGAGGGAGGCTTACGAGATTACATGACATTAGAACCATCACCTCTATTTTTAAAATACCAGCCCAGTGTATTTTGGGGTAATATCCAGGCACTATAACACAACACTGAGGGATATTTTTAGCCCAAAATTACTTGAAAGAACAAGTTTGGTTTCTACATAAAGCTGAAGTAAGGAAAATGGTTAATTGTTTACGAGGTTTAAACAGAGCTAAACCAGTTCACCTTCCCAAACCAACTTTTGGCAAGCATCTAACCTAAGCTTTCCAGAGTAAAAAAAGACAAAGAAAAAAAAAGTCATTGGAAACATCAAGAAAACAGTAAACAAGAAAAAAAAACCCCACCACTGAACATTTTGGATTTAATTTATGTATGTAGCTCCAAGTGAAGAGTTGCATGTTTCACTTGGTTTCTGGAGAGAGACCCAAGCTTTTCCCACCCTCCCATCCCCCTTAAACTGTAAACAATTTACGGGAATAGAAAACCATACTGACAGCAAACCATATTTTTGGAAATTTAAACACTCAGTATCCACAGAAAAATATACTCAAGCTTTCAAAACTATTTTTTCTGGCCCACAATGGTATATTCAGTACTTTTCCACTATGTTTATTTTAAAAGGAGAAACCGTGACCTGAAAAAAAGTCAAGAGTAAGATGATAAAACAGCAAATATTTCTTCAGTACTCACTTTACACTTGTCACAGTGAGACAATGCAATTTTATTTTAAGTAAGGTATCTTGGTCAAGCTAATGGAAGATATATTATCTTGCATAACCTAGGAGTCCATACTTTTTTTTTTAACTTAGTATCATATGCTAATTACTTTTGCATATAGTATGCTAATTTATAAACCTTTCCAAATTCTTAGTGCTTTTCACTTTGCTTGAACATTTCCTCAAGATGCATAAAATTCCTTTGTATGTGAGCAAAAAGCATCCAAATGCATGCCAAGACCCCAAAATGAAGACAGTTATTTACATACTAAATAGGAAAAACAAATTACTTAATACTAAAATAAAAATAAATTGGCTTTTTGGCAACTTAAAGCAGAGCAGAACTTCTAGCAAAATCAATGCAGAGAGGGGAAGGATCACTGCTGCCCATGCACTATTCATGTCGAAGTGAGAAAAGTAATTTAAGATAAACATCTGACACTAGAATACATGAGCATAGACTGGAAAGGATCATCTCCAGCTGTGAGTTGAAATGAATAGCCATCTTCTAGAATTACCTCTAGAAAGAGAAGCAGAGGCCAAAGAAAAACTAATCTAAAAAAGCTCATGTGACTTAGTGACTACTAGATCAGGAGAACAGATGCTGTTATTTACAAAATGCATTCAAGCTGAAGCATTTCTGGTTTCTAGAGATCTCTAGATATTAGCTCCTATGAAAAAAGACAAGAAACAAACCTTTTTTATCTAAGCTACCAATACACACCCTATAGTTGCTTGCCTCATTTCTAAATAGTAAGAGAAAAGGACATGTTTGTGTTCAATTTCTTCAGTTTAAAGCACTTCAATGCAGTCAAAAAATAAAACCCAAGATAATATTATCAAATGTTCACTTGACTCTTCAATTCTTTTGAAAATAAAAATTCCAGTTACGATGCCCCGAAAATCAATTCAGCAGAGTCACAAACTCATAAATTCACAGATCAAATTATTCCAAGCAATTATAAGAAAATGTTGACTAAGCAAAACTGATTTTCATACAAGAAGACTGGCATACAGTTAGCATAGAAAATTATGGAATGGCTCCAAACACAGAAACAGCATTAGAACTGACCCAGATACCTTACTCTACATCACTCTGAGAACCTGCACTGTTTTCAAGCAACTCTTTATTCAAACCAAAGACATGTCCAAGGTCACACAATTCTGCAGTTGACAAGCTCAACAAAAGAAAATTTCCCTTCATCTCTCTCAGCAGATTGAAGCCTCAAGAAAGGATGCAAGTAGGCTGAAAGAGCAAGGAAGCAAATAAGGCAAGTTAAGCATTACTAACAATTTAAGTTTTTTTAAAAAAATACATTCACACTCCTGCTCCGAATATTTCCTGCCATGTCAAGATTAAGTCTTCTCCCTTAACTTCTCCAGTCAGTCTTGCCCCACACATGTGATACAGACCCATCATCAGAACATGTTTACAATAAATACTGCAAAGGTAGCAGAAGCTGTAAATAAGACTAATCATTTAAATGCATCATGTGATTACTTCAGCAAGCTCTCACAATATTGAGAAAAGCAAGAGTATTTGAACACCACAAAAATACCCTAACAGACAAATGTTTTCTAAACTAGTGATCTGGTAAAGCAACATGTGGATTTTCAAGGAAGAACCCTACGATAAATAATTAAACCCATTCCATATAATCATTGGAAGAGACAAACCACACTTTTGCTATGAAGTAAAGTCACAAAAAAGGATGTTTTAATTCACTTTTAAGAGTACTATGGGAAACAGAAACCAATTTGGATATTGGCATTGTGCAGGGAGGCTATCTTCCAGATGGATCAGATTCATCACCGTGAGTGAGGATACTATATTTAAATTCATAAACTTGAACAGACTATAAATTTCATCTGAGACACCTTTCTATGGTGACTGACCAACAGCAAGCATCACAGGGAAACATCCAACCATGCAGCAGGATACAGTCAAAAGAAATGGACAAAAGAAATCCCACAAACTACAGATCTCAAGGTTCACTAAAGAAAGTTACTTGTGTTGTGCAGGAAGGCTAAAAAAACATTTTAGACAAAGTTATAAAGTCACTTATCAAAGACTACACCAAAACCAGATGAAAGATTTCAAAAGTTAGCCAGTCTTCTGTGATACCAGAATCACCTGGATAAACCATGTGAAAGCAAGAAGCATAATTAAGTTTCACCCTTACTACTCTTAACAAGCATGCACCACAGAGCTCAAACATGAAGCATTCACAAAGCAAAGAGTGAACTCTCTTGTGAATTCACATTGCTACAAAAAAATATAGCAATGAAACAAAAGTAACTCCTATTTTATCCTTTAAATCCTTTTATCCTGTGGATGCACACATGGAAATCACTGTCTTCTCTCCTAGCAGAGGCTTTATGTGTCCTACCATTGTGGCAGAGAAAGAGGACATGATGTCTGCTTTGCCTGTGACTTGAAGTTTTCCCATCCCTTCTGGATGCTCATTTAGTTTAAACCCATACATGTGTTCTTCCATGATTTGGAAAGGTAAGGATATTCCATTCCATGCCCACTGCCAAGCAAACGTAGATCACAATCAGTGTCTGAAGGTTCTAAGACAGAAAGATATTATATATTTGGTTGCTGACATGAGCCCTCTCTTCTGTGCCGTAACAGCCCCTGGCAAACTATGGAATTCTGCTACATTTATCCTGTAGAGCAATAGGCCTGAGAAAACAAAGAGGTACTCAGAGCCCCCCACAAGCCCAGCTGATGCTTTTATGCAACTGACAAGTTCCAGCGCTACCTGTCTAGCAAATACAGTCTTGGAGATCATAGGAAAAGGACTTTGATGGTGCTCAAAGTCCATCCAAGCAGTTACCAACATAAAACACGGAAAAAGAGGCTGGAAAGAAAAATCATTCTGTTAACAATGTTCTGCCTTTTCTGGGGAGAGATCAAATAAGCATATCACTCCTGTCTGATTTTTAAGAACAGTTTAGACAAAGTTCTAGTGATGAACATGACATGCTTTACTATCCTAATCTGGAAATTTTCCTCAAATGTCTACCCCAAGTCTTTCTGGAATTTACATCCATTGATCATTCAACCTTGCTCATGTTCGCTTACTTTTTACAGCAGTCTTTTCATCTCATCCATCCCCCATTTCATTGGGAACATATTGTCTTAGCCACCTTTTAGCTGACCATACCACCACTAAACACTTCAAACTTTCTTCACAAAAAAAATCAGAGCACTAGAAGATATTATACAAGCTCACATTGACTATTAAAATAATTTTAAATTATATGGCTGCTCTCCAGTATTCTTACTCTCCCTCCCAGATTGTAATCTGCAATTCAACAAAGTGTAAAAAATTTATTACTCAGGACTGTGTTGAACAGGACCTTGTGGAGTCTGTACCCAGTACGCGTTACCTGACCTCACTTGCCTTCTGGGTATGATTTTCCAGCTAATTTTACTCCATACAGGGTAGCTTATAGATAATATTTCCCTCTTTTGCTAATAAGAATATCATGTGAACATTGAGGACTCCAATATATCAACCTATTAACATTATAGAATCTCTCTGCACCACAAGGTCTGTTACTCCATCATGGAAGTAGTAGCAATGCTGGATTTAAAAGAATTTATCCTGGTTAAGTCTGTTGTGGCTGTTGCTCAACTTCTCCTAGGCACTAAAAATGTGTTTCACTACTGGTCCAGTACTTTTTCATTGAGCTAACATTAAAATCCACCAGCTTCATTTTGTCGCACTTAGCCCACACTGAAGAGGTGTGCATGAATTAATTGTTTTGAATCTGTTACTTCCCTGCACTATTCGGAGATTACAATCCACTATATGAGATTGCTTGAGCTAAGTTGGGTTTTTTTAAGCACCTTGGAATTAATTTCATCAAGCCCTACCAGATTGAAAATCTGTTGCTTATCCAAGCAACTAGCAGGTTTTTCCCCCACTCCTAGCCTAGGAAAGTAGTACTTACGCTTTTATCACAGCTATTGACTACACTGACTGGATTAACAATTTCAGAAAACATTTCAATCACCTCAGCATTATCTGTTAATCCATTAATCTGTGGATCTTTTATTTCTTGCTTTCTTTCAGTACTCATTTTAGCTACATCTCCTTACGTTTTTGATCATTCCAGCCTTACTCGTGCATCTTTGTGCACTTTGCACCTTCAGCAACATAGTTTGCCATTTTCTGTGTGTTTCCTTTACATCAATGAGAAGATCAATAGAGAATAAAGTTCTTTTTTCATTATTAATTTTCCTCTTCAATGCAAGGTTTTGGTATCATTACATTACTTCTCAAAGACACTGAGATTGGTTTTTTATTTCCTTGTATTTGCCCCCAGTCAAGCTTCACATGCTAAGCTTTTTGACATTTATGGATTTTATTCTGCTGTTCTGTCATCTTCTGTCCTATGTAGGCTTACATCTTGCTGCACCTGCAGAACCTGCCTCCCATCTATGCATTCTCTTTGTTTATATAAAAACTATTTTTATGAATTCACATACCCCTGCAGAGCAGTATGTTCTGCTCAGTCTTTTCCATTGAATGGTTATAAGTTATTTTAGCTACCAAATCTCACACTTTCAGTGGTTCTTCTCCAGCTACAGACGTACACCTTGTCTTTATATTCCAGTCTCATACATCTAATGGATCTGATCGAGGCTGGCAGAATACTTTTTATAATAACATGTTTAGACCTTCCTCTACTGTTCTTTCCCAATATATTTGTGCTGGCGTGCAGACACCTAGCATATTAGGTGGAATGACGTGCACCTCTGCGAGGTCATAAGCAATGTGCTATAAATATTTGCAAAATACTACATGTGCAAGAAATTATCAAAAGCCACAATATGTATTTGGAGTTTTAGCTCAAAAAATACTCAAATATTTTCAAATGCAAATATTCAAACTCTTTTCACTTGGTTAAAGCATGGCAATTGAAGTATCTTATATAAAATGTTTTTTAAATTATCTATTTGGTCAAAGCAGCTTTAGGACCTTGCTTTTATTAATAAAAGTAAGAAAGTTTTATATAAAAAAGGGGACTAGTTTGCTGATACTGTCTTTGTAATAACTCTTACAAAAACAACTTGTCTAATCTAAATGAGAAATTAGATATATTCTCTTAGGCTAAAAAGTATATATTATTATATATAAATATATATAACCTACAATAAGAAACTTGCAAGTCAAATCAACAGGACTTTATGTTAAGCAATAATTAATTTTTATAGATTCTAATACCACTTATTAATAATAGCATTGATAATGCTATTTTTAATAGAAAAGACAAAAGCTGCACACTTAGCATTCCACCATATATCAGAGGAATTTTTATCCAGTAAAGAGACCACAACAAAAGCAGGCTTAGATGAATGCCATGCTGACACAGGCTGCTGCCAAGCCTGCAGCTTACACCAGTCATATAGTGCATTCTACCAACTTGCTCCAGACACAAAGCTGCAAAACCACCAGCAACTCAGTTGCTCATGCGTAAATATTTTCTGATTGCCCCAACAGGCAAGAGGTACCAGAAAGAAACAGCCATTAGACCACAAGGAAAATTCAAATCTTGGATTTCCTCACTGATTTATCCTGGAAGCAAAGCTGAAAGATGAAGAAAGCACATTTTACTTGTGCTTTACTTTACTTCAATTTACACTTTACTTTAATTCTTCATTTTGGGGGGATGTGTGAGGGGGAGGGATGGATTTTAAAAAAACCAAAACATCAGTTCAGCCTCAGACTACTAGTCTGATTTGGACCATCCCACAGGACAGAGAAGGAGGGAAACCCCAGTTCTCAGGCGAACCTTTGGGTTACAAGTTGCTTCTCCTGCCCTGGGCTCTGTATCATTTAATAACTTGGCAAAGAATAAGGTTTAGGCAGCATAATGATAAATACTGCTGTGGACTTAAATACTGTTTCATATCCCAAAACAGGGAACTAAAGTAATACAAGTGAGTCCTTTAAGTACTAATTCTGTTCTGAATAGGATTTCACATTTTTATAATGTTACTAAGCTATTTAATTTTGGAATCACTGCTGAAAGCCACAAGTTCTATGGGATAATTATATTTAATAGTTTGCTTTATCTGCCATCTTCATTGCAGAGATTTGAATAAAATTCCTCTTGGCCATGTAATCAACAGAAAACCATTTCATGCCTGACAATAGGCCTCAGCATCCAAAACGGAATACTTGGCCTGGATTATTTCTTCCACAAATGTGGATCCAAAGATTACAGCAAAGAGTAGACACAGGAACTAAGATTTCCCATTCTAAATTCATAAAATATACAATACTTCTCTCTTAGAGCAGCTTTTCAAGATTTTCTAAAAATAACATTGTATCTGATTTTATTTTTGCTTAACTTGCTGCTAAACCTTTACAGCAGCTTGAGTGTATACAGCTGGTTTCATATCTTTTATACCTTTCACATCTGTTTTTATTAATCAAGCCAGATATGACCATGGGATTTGAACTTGCACTTGCTGTATGAAGATGGACGTATTTTCTGCTAGAACTTTTCAGCTTAGTTAAAAAACGCTAGTAACAAAGCTTCTAAACAAGACTAACAGCTCATCGTGCCTCTAACTTCAAATACATAAAAACCTAAAAGGGAGTAATCAGGTCATGTATTCTGACCTCCTCCAAAATTTAGGTGAGAGATCACCATCTGTTTGGCCTTTGAATAGACTCTAGTATCTTGAACCTGATAAAAACAAGTCTTCCCTTAGCAGTCTGTTCCAGTGACTCATCATTCTCACTGATAACAAACTCACTTCTCATTTGAATCTTCAGCAGGGAAAATGCTGTTGCAAAGGTGCCAGATTAAGTTTTCAATCGAATATTCAAGTTTGGGGGGGGTGTGGGTTTTTTCTGTTTGTTTGTTTCACTGGTTTGGGGTTTTAATGAAAAGCTGCCAAGCATTTCACATAGACCATGTGAAACCATCAGCTTCTGCCAATAAAATCTGCTTATAGAAAAACGTTCCATACAGCCTAAAGTGTATAAAATAAATTATACAATATCTATCACAGTGCACACCATTGAGAAGTTAGACAAAATAAACACAGCCTCTTTCAACTCCAATAATCCAAACTCAGAATGTATTTCTACCTATATTATATCATAGTTTTCATGTAATACACATGTGTGCAATGTATAAATTATTATATCTATAATATTTTAAAATATTATTATTGTTGTTATTTCTCCTTAGATTCCCCTTTATTCAACTTGTTAATGTTCAGGGAGAAAAAAGCACAACAGTGGGAATCAGGCAGCTAACTCCAAGCACAGTTCTGTGTATTCACTCGTGATTAAAAGAAATACCCAAATTCGTTTTCCTACTCTGCAGCAAGTACTACTTTTAGGAGTGCTGCTGGACACATTAATGTAAGAATTTCAAGACCTGAGCAAAAATTCAAGGTGAGCAAGAGAATTGCAATGCAAGTAACTATAATTAGATTGTAACAGTGGAAGAGCACAAAGTAACATTTATTTTTGTTAGCATTAGGTCAGTAAAAGTAATCCTCTATTGGCTAGGCCACCTAGGAGCCATAAAAAAAAATATTTTGGATTCTATCGACTCCAGTGGAAAAACTATTTATCAATAAACAGGGAGAGAATTTTGACAGGCTCTGGCTTAATAGCCTTGAAGCTCATACGGCTTTTAAAAGCTCCAAAACTTCCCATTTATATTTTCGATTGGCAACCTCTAATGTTAACACTTCCTGCTTTTCTATTAAAGCTAACCTAGTAATATCACAGCGCTGGTCATACAGACCGAAACTAGTGTTAAAGTTGTCATTTTAGCGCCTTCTTCGGGATACCCCAACTTTCCAACCATCTATTGCCGTACCCTCTCCGCCGGGTTGCACTGAAAGACCTTGCGCTTTTTCACAGACTGAGAAAATAGTTAAGGCTGGAAGGGTCCTCTGGAGATCATCTAGCCCAATCCCACTGCTAAGGCAGGGTCCTCTAGGGCAGGTTACACAGGAAAGCGTCCAGTGGGTTTTGAACGTCTCCAGAAAGACACTTCCCCCCGCCGTGCCTTTTAGAAAGGCTTTTCCAAACGTTCCTTCGAGGGGAGAAGGGTGGGGGAGAGAGCATTTGGCCTGTATTAATGCACGACTAAATCTGGGAGAGGGGTGTCAGACGCCCACCTCGTCGCAGAGATGGAAACCGAGGGTGCCCCGCGTGGGACGGGCCCGGGAGAGCCCCCAGCCCCGGGGAGGGGCTCTCTCTGCCGCGCTCACCTGCACCCCGCCGAGGATCGCCTCGCTCTTCTCCCTCACGTCGGGGAAGGGGCAGCGCCGGGACAGCATGAGCAGGCGGGCGAGCGCCTGACCCAGGCGGTCGCGGGCGGCGGGGGCGCTGCTCCCGGCGCGGCGCAGCACGGCTTGCCCGATGGTGTCCAGGGCGGCAGCGCGGGCGGCGGCGTCGCGGCTGCAGAGCCCGTCCCAGCGCGCCTCGCCCTCCCGCTCCTCCATGGGGCCGCCCGCCCGCCGCTGCCGCTGCTGCCGCTCCCCCGCCGCCTCCTCCTCAGCCTCGGCGCGGCCGCCCCATGGCGGGCTCCCGGCAGCCGCCAGCCCGCCCACACAGAGGACGGCGAGCGCAGAGCTCGCTGCCCCCGCCGC
>JAWWEU010000111.1:70249366-70295646 GCA_035583155.1 Acropternis orthonyx | reverse complement strand
GGCGGCGGCGGCTCCTCCCCACCGCCCCGGGCATGGGGGGCCGGAGCCGCCCCGGGAGAGGCAGGGCCGTGCCGCCCCTCAGCCCTGCCCGCCGCAGCCCCCCTGCCGCCCCTCGCACCGCGGGGGCGGGAGGGAACGAGGTTCCGCCCGGCACGGGGGCCCGCGCGACAGGCGCGCCGCCCAGCCAATCCTCTCGCGGCGCTCCCTGGCCCCGGACCAATCGCGGCGGGCGGCGGCAGAGGGGGCTGCTGGGACGTGTAGTCCGGGCGGAGGGCGGGGCGGCGGACACCTACGTGTCCCGGCGGGCAGAGCGGCCCCGGAGGGGAGGGGCGGGGGGAGCGGCCGGCACGAGGGGCGGGCGGGCCCGGCTGAGCCAACCCCCGTGTCGCGTGTGCAATGGGGAGGGAGGCGGGGTGGCCGCGGTAGTGCCCAGTGACAGTATCAGAGGGGATGGGCACAAACTGAAGCAGGGGAGGTTCCCCCTGAACATCAGGAAATACTTTCTTGCAGTGACTGTGACAAAGCGCCCGCACGGGTTGCCTGGGGAGGTTGTGGAGCGAATATCCTTGGATACCTTCCCAGAGACGCCTGGACGTGGTCCTGGGCAAACTGCCTCTGGGTGGCCCTGCTTGAGCAGGGAGGTTGGATCAGGTCTCCAGAGGTCCCTGCCATTCTCAGCCATTCCGCGTTTGAGTGGAATCAGCCACCAAATGAGCTGATATTGCTGTGTCCCATGCTTTTACTACAGGGAGTAAAGCTGCCTTTTTCGATAAAGTTAATTTTCAGCCCAGTCAGTTCCTCAATCCGGTTCACCTCTTGGCAGAGAAAACAAGGGCAGAACTGTTTGCAGCTCTCACGTTAAAGCAACAGTGAAACTAAAGTTTTGACCATACTGAAAGGCAAAGTAATACTTGAAAGGAAATCAGAAACAGGATAGTCGGACCTGCATAGTGTCTTGCATAATTATTTTTTGTTTCTCGCGTACACATTTCCCACTCCGAAGTTCAGACCTCAAAACTGAAGTTAAATGTAGAACAAGCTATTCTTCTGCCACGGAGAGACAGAGAAACCACTTCTGAGTCCAGGAACAGAGCTTGAGCTGGCTCACCAACACCAGCCATCAACAGCTCTTTTATTTGTAAAGAATCTGGCATTCCTTTTTTTTTTCCTGTCACTATTTCTCTAAAGCTTGTAATATAATTGTCATTCTATCATTACCTGTGCCTTTCAAGGAAAAGGAAGACCAGTCTCTTTTTCCCATGAAATCCTTTCTACAAGGAGACTGCATTGCTGTTGTTTGGCAGCATGGACAGGCCTGGACTGCTCACACAGCTGCTTCCTCTAGGCCTTTGGCACCCTCGTGAACAACGTATCTGCCAAAATCATCACTACCTGTCATAAATATGGGTCTTGACTTCTCTAAGCACTTGAGGCCTCCACCCAGCATAACTGATGGGTTCAAAGAAAATAATTCTGCCAGTACCTTTTATGTTGTTGGGGATTTTGTGTTTTGTTTTTTACATTAGCTACCACTTCAGCTTCCTGTCCCATTCTGTCGTCACTCATTATGGTCTCCCGTTTTCCTGTGTATCAACATGTCACATGTGTTTGCTTTATTTCTATCTAAATTTTGATCTTCAGAAGCTGGATGGATCTTGCTTTTCCTGTGATAAGTTTGCACTTGTTGAGTGTCTCTGACAACGGCTACAAGATCAATAAAGTGAACCAGAATCAGAACTGGAGCTTTGGTTTAGGCTTTGGTACAGCTGCATTCACACACTGAATGCTAAGATTGATTGAAAGTCACAGCACTGCCTTTTATCTTTTAGAAGTTGTTTTTTCCACTGGCTGCAAATGAACTCTGGCTACAGGAAACAGATTGTGAAACTGGCTCCAAGGCCTTAACTTCAGATTTCAGTCCTCTGTTTTATAGATTTTAATGTAGTACTTTGGTAATGGGGATGAAGGTGGCTTTATTTTTTTCCAAACAAAATCTCTGCAGTTTTCCAATAGCAGGTCAAGCTTTTTTGTGCACTGCAAGACATTGTGGAAATCAAGGTCAAAGACTATCAATGGAATTAATCAGAGCCTGAAGTTAGGGGAATGTGTTTGTTTGATTTGTGTGTTCACTGACTGAAGTTAATATGCTTGTTTTTGATCTTTAAAGAATGGATAAGAGAAAGTCAGAATTATGAAGGAAACAATCTGGCAGCTCATCCAGAATTACAGCATTTGAGTTTTCAAAATGATAAGCTGAAGAAAAACAAATTTGTGGCTGCTTTAAACCTCAGTATTTCCTTCCTTGATGATTTATCAACTTCCCTCTTTTTTTTAACTTGATAAGGACTTCTATTGTCATATGCAAATTATATTCAATTGCAGAATTATGTTTGAAAATACAATATCCATTGGTTGTATTCATGTTCTTTCTAACATATAAGGCCTAAAATATATTATATTTACTTTTAAAAGTGCATTCCAGTTTCTGTATGTCACAAAAGAGAAGTTTACTGCAGAAAGCAGTAGTCGATTACTGAAGAACTAATAGTAACACAGTAACACTTGTGCGGTTTAGGAGGAACTGCTTTTTAAATTACTTTCCTTCAGCTGCTTCCACCTGGTTTTGTTAAGGCTTACTTCATTCCAGATGGTAAGTACCTAGGATGGGATCACTCTCTTCTAAAAGTTTATCCTCCCTTTTTAGATCTGGGTATTGGCATGTTGCCACAACAAATAGCACTCCACAGTATAATGCATTTTTCTTCACGCTCTGAGGAAACAAAGTTGTGTGACTCCTCTTTTGCAGAGAGACACCAAAAAGCCAGAGGCTACTCCTCTACTGCCTTTGAACATAGGCTCAGGCTTGGTGTCAAGCCCAGACCTGTATATCATTCCAACAGACGGGCCTCAAAGATCGAGCAAACTACAGCTTAAGATGTTTAACATCAGTTGAACATCTTTGTCAGTGATGTGAACGGTGGGATTGAGTGCACCCTCAGCAAGTTTGCTGATGACACCAAACTCTGTGGTGCAGTCAACATGCTAGAGGGAAGGGGTGCCATCCAGAGGGACCCTGACAGGCTGGAGAGATGGGACTGTGAAAATCTCATGAAGTTCAACAATGCCAAGTGCAGGATCCTACACCTGGGTCAGGGCAATCCCAGTCAAAAATATAGGCTGGATGGAGAATGGATTGAGAGCAGCCCTGACGAGAAGACCTTGGGGCTGTTGGTGATGAGAAGCTCAGCATGAGACCCCCACCTGGAGTGCTGCATCCAGCTCTGAGGCCCCCAGCACAAGAAGGACATGGACCTGCTGCAGTGAGTCAAGAGAAGGGCCATGAAGATGATCAGAGGAGGCTGGACCACCTCTACTAAGAAGGCAGTCTGAGAGAGTTTAGCCTTGAGTTTAGTCTGGGTTGTTCTGCCTGGAGAAGAGAAGGCTCTGGGGAGGCCTTACAGCACCTTCCAGTATTTAAAGCTGGAGAGGGACTTCTTGCAGGGGCACATAGGGAGGGAATGGCTCTAATCCTAAAGAGGGTAGGCTTAGATGAGGTGTTAGGAAGAAATTCTTGATATTGTGGATGCCCCATCCATGGAAGTGTTCAAGACCAGGTTGCATGGTGTCTTTGAGCAACCTGGTCTAGTGGAAGGTGTCCCTGCCCACGGCAGGAGGATTGGAACTAGATGATCTTTAAGGTCCCTTCCAACCCAAACTATTCTATGAGTCTATGTGGGAGAAAATATCACCTTGTTTTACTTCTGAGCATGTGTTTGTATATCTAGTATGTGCTCTGGCCTATTGTGTGTTACAGGTGTACATTTGCACCAGACTCTGCCACCGTGCCTCCTTAGACATCACAAAGACAGCAGGGATGGGTAAGTTAGCCACCAGCTGCTTCTTAGGAGATCAAATCTTTCATGCAGAAAGCCTGTGGAATAGGTTTATGCTGAAGAGTGGGTTGCTTTGAGAAGAGTTGGGCTATGATGTACCAGAACTATAGGCAACTTACAGTCCTGCTATACTATGCCAACTCTGACAACAGTACATTTATACTTAACTGTTTAAATGTAGTACTTACTATATAAATGTAGCCTAAGAAATCAGTATGGGTAAACTAAAAGTTCTGTTCTGAAAACTCCACATAGCAGCCACCTGAACTCTCTTAGGCTTTTTCTGGATAGAAATGTTCAGAGTTGCCCCAAACTGTATGTCTTGTTACCTGTCTCCCCTTTGTGCCCATTTGTGGTCTAGAGAGCAGATAGAGCAGCTCCAGGAGAGGTCCAGCCAAGTGGAACCTCTCCAAGCCTGTCAGGTTCTGTTGTAGCCACAGCTAGCTTCAGTGCCTGGCTGTATTTGGTAGACTACTCGCCTTCAGTACAGTAACCCAGTGATGAGACAATTGGCTTTTATCTCAAAGGCATTTGTGTCAACACCTTCTAACTCCCAGGAGAGTATCCCAGGTGCTCAGAAGGACTGCAAAATGGAAAGGATGCATTCATCACCTCAGATGTTAAATTTGTGCCCTATTGGAAAGTGTGGCAAATGTGTGGCCTTGGTGTGATCTAGTAGGAAGGAGATATAGAGAGCTGTAGGCACTTATTCCTGGTTTCTGGTAGTTAGTCCCAAGCCGGTGCTGTTTTTTAATCCAGGAACTACTTGCTACAAAAATGCATAAATAAACCCCCAGATTTTGTTTCGATGATTAAACTAGATGAGAGACACATCCTTGTTTTACTCCGTCTATCTCCTCAGCTGCCTTATCCTTGTTCTATACTCACATGCTTTTCGGAACAGGGTCATAACTTCAAACAAAAAGGTGGTGACTCCCTGTTTCCTTCCTGCTCTTCCTCCTCCCAGTTTAGCATGATCATCAGGGATGAGGCATGAATGCATATCAGGAACTCCCACTTCCAGGCCAGTGCTCTGACCACTGGGTAGCAGCACAGAGAAGATGGACACAATTTCCTCCAACTGCACTTTAAAAGAAAATGAATATTGCTTATTGGGAATTTTATATCTGCTGACAGGCCAAAAAGGCCTTTTAAACACCTTTGTCAGCCTGTGTGTTAGCACAGACCTTGGTGTGTTCCAGCAATAATGCAAAGAAAAATGCTGTGACCAGCAGCCACATGAAATGGAGTCACAGACCAGAAAAGCTACAGGGACTCTTTATTCATTGTTTTAAAGAACATATTTTGGCACTCACTGCCAAAAGAGGACTCCAAATTCTGAATCCAAAGATTGTAAATGTGCCAAGCACCAGGGTGGGACTTCACACAAATCTATGTGCCTAGAGTCTCCCCCAACACAACTTTTGTTAGCTCCTCACTGAGTTTGCTGCTTGTTTTGGACCTATACTTGCACTTCTTTTACATGCAGGGAATGTAAGCCTGTCATCACCACACTCAGCCCCGAGGCTGAAAGGCTCATGTATCCTTAAACATTAGTCCCTTATCAGTCCAATCCTTCTAACTTATTAAGGCCACACAGAATGGCAAGAATTTAAGACAAGACCCTAGAGATCCACTAAATTTCCTTGCAATCACAAACTGCATATAGTTAACAGGGAAGAAATGCCTTTTAAAAATTTTATAATTAGTTGAAGTTAGTTTTCTATCTATTGTGCAGGATTTTGCTGCATCTTACTCAGATTTACCTTTCCTGCATCTCTGAATTCATGCAAGTTTAAACATACAGATTACATGAAACAAGTAATGGCTTTGAATGCTTTAAGTTTTCCCAGACAACTCTGGGCAGGAGTAGTGATAAAACTATTTTTGCATTTTTGACTACTCATTATACCATATGATATATAAACTATTTGGCATTAATACTTAGGATATTGTGCCTGATCAGGATGATGTGCAATGTGGATGTGCTGGAGTTCTTATGAATATTCTGAGTTATGTAAGCAAATTATATTGTCTAAAATTATTCTTAAAAAAAATAGATCTCCAAAATTAGACTGAGGATTTGCTGTCATTCAGATCTGCTTGCAATTTTTGTGTATAGTTAAAGACAACTGTTCCTGATGAAATATGATTTTGGGAATCATTTCTTGACTGGAGTGAAACTTACCTTTTCCTTGTTAGCTTTTTTTTTTTCTCATTCTGGTTCTTCGGTTGCCCAATGTACAAAAGCAGAATGGAGTTCTTGTTCCCTGCCAAGTGCCTAGCTATCAGTAGCACAGGAATATATGAAAAAAATGTAGGTGTGGTAGTTGGTAAAAAGAGACAAATCCTATGAATAATTACCCTCTTTGTGTTTCTCTGCTCATCCATGTCAAACTTTTATAGTTACCTGTTTAAAAATCTGCCTCCTACTCTATCTTCATGCTAGGTTAAAGGATACTGTATGAAGATACTGACAGTTTCCCTGAAAAAGTATTGGTAAAAACAGAAGTTTACTTTAAAAATGAATTCCAAGGCAACGGTGGAAACACAATCTGTGTGTTTCATCTGCCTAGAGGACAAGTTGCAACATTCAAAACAAGCTTTCAATGATACTATTAAATATTTGAGACATAAAAGGTGAAAAGTATCATGCAGTAACAGTGTTTATTGTGAATGAGTCAGTACCTGCAATAACTATCCCCTACCTTGTAATATTTCTTCACTATGATTGTCATTTCAGCCCACTCTTACACTTGCCCAGCCCTAATCTAATATGACTTTTCCTTTTTTCATTTGCCTTTCTAATCTCTAATTATTCTGCCTGTGCGCAGATATACAGTCTTTTATACTGGAGTCAGTTGCCCTTGAAAACCTTCCCTTTCCACAGCAGCAGTCTCTTTCTCTTTTTAATCAAGGGTCTATAGCCAAAGCCTGTAATTTCTTCCTGTCTTCCAATCTATCAGCATACACTAAGCTAAACAAGCTGCATAAGGAAGACAGTGTGATGGAATTAGCAGAAAATAGCAGTGGAGAGAAAAAGGAACGTTTTACATTCTTCATGTAAAGTACTGAGGAAACGACCTTCAATTTCCACATCAACCAATGTACTAAGAGCAAACAGCATCTGTTGGAACTGAACCTTAAGTATTAAGGGAAGAAATGTGATAGTTATTCTCATTTGGCGGAAAAAAAAAGAGTATTTTTACTTTGAAAAAAAATTCTAATATTATGCTAGAAGAGGGAGTGAGAGAAAAAAAAGACAAATTGAGAAGGGCAAGGAACAAAGATATAGGATTATGTAAGCACAGTGAAAAAAGAGATGAGGGGCAAAACCCAACTGTAATGTGGGAGTGGATGAAAGGAGAAGAGTAACAGAACTACGAGTGAAATGAGGAAGTGTATTAGTGACCATTTAAAGTATTTCGGTTTGTGTTTGATGCTTATTAAAAAAGGGCTGCATTTAATTACTTTGGACTGATTAAAGACTTATAAATGTAATTATTTTGATAACACTATATTCCAGGCTAGATGCTTTCATGCTAACATAGCAATTATTACTAGATAGGAATTTGCAGTCTTGCTCCTCTGAATTCTAAGTTCAGTTATCATCTGCACATACAGATTAAAGCAGCTTGCACCAACTGAATTTCCCCATGAAGTATTGATTATGAGTCTATCATGCACTTTTGAATGAAGGCCCAATTGAGTGAGGAATTTGGTCTGCTGTGCTCATTGAAGAAAACAGCAAAACTGTAATGACATTATAACCCAAGTTTGCTTGCTTGATACACTGCCAGGTTAGAACCTATTCCTAAAAAAAAAAGTCATAAATATATCTAATTTTTTCCCTACCAGGTTATTTTTTCCCTTGTTCAAAAAGTACTTATGTAACTAATTCAATTTTCTTTCTTCCTCTTTTTTTTTTTTCCTCTCTAGCAAATGGGAACTAGAGAAATATCAGTAAAATGGTTAGGTCTGACACAGTGAAAAGTCTTAGGAGTTTGTTGGGATTTTGTGGGTTTTTTCATTAAAACACTAGGTTTTATCCTACTTGACTGTATATAGAGTGTCATGAGAAAACACAGAATGCCATTTCTTTTCCTTTTCTTCCAAGACGGAAAAACAACGATTGCATGAAATTCTGCATAAGACTTGAAATTCAGGAATGAATAGGTTTTTGCTTCAATGGTATCAAAGAAGTCTGGGCTCTTAACCTTATATATCTGGTTCTGAGACTGCTAGTGTGTATCTCACAGTTTGTACAATAAACTAACTCCCATGGACTTGTCTGTCAGTTTTCCAAAACACTCGCAGGTTCCTTGATTACTCTTACAAATTTTAGCCATTTGCTCTAAAACTAGTTAAAGTGGAACTTGACAAAACTTAAAAACATGTTGAAATGCTTTATTGATTCAGTGAGGTTTCACTTCCTGTTAATTTTGCAGCTATCATAATTTCATTTTTAACCCACTTAGATTAGAGATGGCATGGGAGTACCAGTTACTTTGATATGTCCTGAGTGATGTTATATGTTTCAGGCTGATTAAAATGGTTTTGTCAGGATTCTGGAGACTGTGTGTTCCCAAAACAACAATGCCATTTGCCTAAAACATTATTTCTTTCTTTTTTTTTGTCTGTGAAAGGGCTGTTCTTTTTCTGTTGGGAATAAGGCTGAGTGTTTCAGCATAGTGAGTACAGCTGACCAAGCTTTTCCCTTGGTTCTCAAAGGAAAGGGGGGGAAAATAGACCCATTTGGATTGTGTCACAAAAATGGCCTCTCACATAACCTTTTGCCAGCAAAGCTTGGCTCAAATAGACAAAGCAGCAGCCAAAACTCTGGGAGTTTCTTGGTATAGCCTGTGTTGGGGCAGTTCTTTAAAACTTCTCGTATGTCAGATAAACAGTGAATCATTCCTTGGTTCATCTGAGACTTTGTTTTCAGTTATGAAAGAAACCACTATAAATTTTGCATGCCCAGTAGGTCAGGTCAGAAGATAGATATCTTTATATTTCTTTCTGGAAAATGCTTTGATCTGTTTTTTTCTTTTTCTTCTTTGAAGGTGTTGTGACAGCACCTTGTTCTTTGGTTCTAAAAGGTTGCCCTCACAAGTGATTTGAATGAAGCAGTGTCTCTGTGAGATAACAAACATCAGAGAATTTAGTGAAAGAATCCCCTACATTATCACTTTATTTGTTTAGTGTATATCTTTTGAGAGACTGTTAAGCCAGCATTATTCCCCAAGTCTGCTATAGTTCACATGTGGAAAAAACTATTCCATACGCTGCTTTACAGTATGGGACATAATTGTGTGTGTGGCAAAATGCTTCTGGACTTTTTACTTTGGGAGACCTTTTTTTTTAAACTTTTTTAATGATATGGCTAGCAAAGGAGGAGAGGAACGGAAAGGGGGAGAAGAGGGGGATGAAGAAGTTATGACTGGTCTTTCTGTAACATTTGGGGTTTCATTTGTGTTCAGTAACTCTCTAATGTTGGTATGCTTACTTGTGCCAGACAGCAGTAACTAAAATATCAATTGATTTTTACAGCAAGCCAATCCTGTACTCTGGCATTTAATTCAGGCCACATTCAGCAAAAGTAAATAGAAACTGTATAAAGGTAAATTGTATTAATACTTAGATGACCATGATGAAATGGGAAATTCCCTGTCTGTCTTAAGGTACCAAACTGCAGCTTGCTTGCTCTCCTCTGAGGCATGAAAGTCACATATACAGGTATGGACCTGATGATGGGATTGTTCCCCAACATACTTTGTGCAAACTTGCTCTCAGCCTACATGTGATGGTAAGCCAGCAGGCAGAAATGGTTCCACTGAAGGGACCAGCTCTGCTCATACTCACACCCCAGGGATGAGCACGCTGTTTGCAGCAAGGTAGGAAGCAGGCACTGTATTTGCATTAATGCAGAGCTGTCACAGAGCTAATCTGCTACGTTGGCATCATGCACCATGCACAGGGTTACAAATGTGTGGCACAGAACTCTGTGAGCCTCCTGGTTTAGATTTGGAGAAAAACGGATGACTTGGCCAGGTTGATGTTTAAATGGCAAGCCCATGGTCAGCACCAAGTTGCCTCATGCTTGATGCAATGTGTGCAGGAACTGGCCATGTGTTTTTCTGTGTAAAATAAAAATGGGTATCTGAGCATCCACCAACACAGGTTGGGCCAGTTCTGGTTAAAAAACTCACAGGACTACCTCCAGATGTGACCTGCGCAGCACAAGTGCTTCACCCCACTCACTGCAGTGGTGCAGGCTGCTGGGGTGGGAGTGCAGCGTTTCTTCCTTCTTCCCCTCTCCTCTGCATGTAACTAGGGTATTTTGTCAGCCCCTGTTTAATATGCATACTTCTTCCTTGGCTGTTCCCCAAACTCAGAGGAGTGCACTGATTTCCTAAACGGAGGGCTTGTCTAAACGGTGTTCTGGCTGCTTTAAGGAGTGTTGTTCAAGTGCTAAATCCCCCTAAGCCTCGTGGAGTTGCATTAGTACAAACATTGCTTTTTGGGAAGCAATATCTGCTTTAAAGCACCTATCTAGGGCTCTCCAGGTGTCCACGGTAGCATGGAATATAAAAGAGTGGTTTAAGCTTGCCATGGATGTGGGCTGTGTAAGACTTTTTAAGAAGCAAACCTGCTTGTGATCGTTTTATAGAAGTTTAAATACGTGTGGGGGGAAAAGTTAATGGTAGGACAATTGATGTTCAAACATACGTCAAGCGGGTTAATTATTTCCTGATAAGTTTCTTGTTGTAATGGGCTGGAAGTGGCCAGGATGTTTAGTGATGTCTTGCCACTGTAGAGTGACTTGGTCCTTTTCCTGGCACAACTCTTTGCCTGAGGTCTGCGGTGTTGTAGACGCTACTCCTGTGCAGTATGGTCATTATAAACTGTATTTATCTGCTAAGGTATTAGGACTCAACGACACAAGAGCATCTCTACTGGAGTAATTATGCTGACAGAGCCTCCAAACACTATAGCAACCATTCCTTCAGCCTATGTCACACAGCCTCTGCATCTCAGGAAACTGTGGTAAAACAAGGCTTCTGTAACTATGTCTGCAGCAGAGTTTCTGCAAACACAGGTGTCTCGGTCCTGTGGTGTTGTCTTTCACACCCTTTGTTGAGCCTGTGCTCTTGCAAGCAGCTTGGGGAGCTCCCCCCTCCAGTTGCAACATGTGTGTTACCCTCTCCTGTGCTGGCAAAGTTGTGAGTTTTCGTGCTTAAGCCCACACCAGATTAGCTGCATCACTATCTCTGACAGGTGAGCTGGCCTCTTCTCTTTCACTTTCCTCTGGCTCCACTTGCAGAACTAAAGGATTTTTACTTCCCTTTCTCCCAAGCAGGTGTCCCCCAGGTTCCCCCACCTTTGTGTTGCTGAGCTTGTCCATAACCTCTCAAATTTCCTGGTGTTTTATTTCCTCCTCCTCTTATTCATTATTTGATTCAATCACCACCCTCCTTACAACTGTCCACAGACCCATCTCCTTGGAAACAGCAAAGCTTGTTTATGTGAAAGTAATAAGGAAACTAATTGATGTGTGGCTGCGCAGGAATGAGAGGGAGCCATGTTCCACTAGAGGATGTTGGAAAAGTGAATCTCTGCTTACTCTGACTGCCAGGTTGGATGGTGTGAGCAAAAACCGTCTTCCTCCTCTGGTGTTTCCAAAGTTGCCTTCCTTTGTTCACAGCAGCGGTAGGAAACTTACATATGCTTACCTTTTTTACTAGTAATTTTCATCACCAACATGCAGGGGTTGAGAAGCAATGGGAAAATTGGTCAGTCTTGCTTATATCGTATTTTGTGGAACACTGTGCCATGCCAGGACATCTCCTCGGCTGTCTTGGCCTTGACCACCCCTGCGGCCACATGTGTTTCCCATCCATATTTTGAGGTTTATGCAGCTCCCTGCTTTGTGCCCTTCACTGCCCCTTGTGCTGTTGGATATAGCTGGCAGGCCTGTCAGGCTATTAGAGTCCATCAGATGTCCCTTCATGGCCTTTCCTGGTCCTCCAGGACAGAGCTGTGCAGGCCTCTAAGCAGATTTTATGGACATAAAGGTGGCAGGGTCACCAGGTGGGACCCCTTTCCAGAGATGGTGGAGTGCCTGGCGCCTGCAGCTGCCAGCTCAGCACAGACAGCCCGTGGCCTGGGCTTGCCCAGGATGGCAGTGGGGCCCCATGGGGAACTCTTTGGGAAAGACTTGTTGCACAAATGTAGCCTGGGTAGCTTCCCTCTTTGGGGCTGGAGGGCCACCCTGAGTGGTATGATCTGCCTTAGGAGTGTTAGCACACAAAAGTGGTGGTCTTTGGGAGGCCCCCAGTCAAGCAAGCCCTGGCAAAGAGATGCTCACGTTGATGTCTCTGTAGTGGCAACTTGGAGGAGGAAGGAAGGGTTTCTGCGTACCTTGGGCTTAGTACATATCTTGAAGAGGCTGTGTGGATGGAGGATGATTTTTTTTATTATTTGTTTCATACAGCTTCTGAAACAATGCTGTAAGAGCTGCTCCTGTAAAATTTTTCCACCCACCCAGTATGAATGGCTTTTCCTGGGGTGTGCATCAGCAGCAGGCTCCTGTCTTGGTTTATGCTACTTCCTCCTGTTACAAGATACCTCCTTTGAGTTACTTTCTTGGGAACTAACATCTGCAAATAGCCGTGCCCAAGCAGGAAGACTGTTTCAGTTGCATGACGTGTATTTTAAACTTGAGTGATACAATAATTGTTATATCACTGAACCTTCAAATAAACTGTTTTTCTATTAGCTGAAGCTGTATATACTCTTCTTTTGTTACACTGTATCAAGTGAAATGCTTGATATTATTTTCTTAGGTAGCAGGACATTGATTTAAAACTTGCTTTAACTTCCTAGATGGTGTATTAGACTAAAGCACTTTCTGCAAGTTCACTGTCCAGGTCTTGAGTATCAAGGAAAATCACCATTTGACAGGGTATGAACTGTCTTCAAATGTGTTTCTGATAAAATAAGGAATGTGAAAGGGTGGGGCAGTAAGGGAGTAGAGAAACAGGATTTAATACACATGCTTAATAATGGGGAGAATGCTGGGGATATTGCATATTAAATATCCTTCTGATATCTCAACACTAAATGTGGAGAACTATGTCTTTATTATGTAATAATAATATATTATTTACTGTATGTAATTTGGTTTTCATCCAAAAACATGGGGGGAAGAGCATTAAGGAGGCTGCAATGGAAACAGGCTGTAAAACTTGGAATGCTTGCTCTGCAGGGAGCACTTAGAGGCAAGACATTGAAGTCTGTAAAACAGTTAATAGAAAGTGCTGCTAATTTTGGGTTTCAAAAGGACAAAAATCAGTATAAGTTATTAAAAATCTCCAAGAAAAATCTTGGAAAATTTTGAGCGGTCAAAGAGAGCTATGTTTAGTGTTGTGAAAGGCATTGTTTTGGAATTGCATTAAAACACAGGGTATGGGATTTGTTATTGTTATTGTTGTTTGGTTGGTTGGTTTGGTTTTTGCTTTGTGTGGTTGGTGGGGAGGTTTTTTGTTTTGTTGTTTGTTTGGTTGGTTGGTTGGGTTTTGGAGTTTTTTTGTTGGGGATTTTTTGCTGCACAAGATCTGGTTTGATATAAACAAAGCCAGGGATAGCCCAGTGGCATACTTTGAAAAATGTTAAGTGGTATGTTAAAAAATTAATAACATTCACTAGCTCTCTTTCTACAGGCTATGGATTCTGAATCAAAGAACAGTTTCATAGCAAGCTTTCTTCAGCCACCAGATCAGATGCTTCCTGCAGCCTTTGCTTATATAGAATCAAAGAAGTTGGCAGCTGCTGCTGGTGACAGGTCTTCTATTGCAAATAACCAGGGTAAAGCCAAAATATGTGCTTAAAGTTTAAAGTTGTCCTTTTTAATTGTTCCATGTGAAATCTCTTGAGCAAACTCCCCATTCTATTTCACTTAGTTCAATGACTCGCTGCGATTATCAGACTGACATTGAGACAGGATGTATATGTGTCCTGAGGGAGTAGTCTCCCTGAAGTCATATGTCTGGAATGGAAACCTCTGCAAGTGTTCTAACATCCTTATAAACTTTGGCTTTGAAATTTGTTTAACTTAAAATTGACAGACTTCCTCTAAAAGCAAAGGAGGATGCTTCTAACTCAGCAGAAGCAGTTCGTGACTTTAAATACAGTAAAAAAAGTTCATTAGTATGGTACACTGACTTGAAATTGGCTTTGCATAGTGCTATCTGACTCCTTCCAGCTTGAAGTCACTTCTAAGTGGTTTTTTCTGTGGTATGTTTCCTTGGGAGAGCTTTTGAACAACTCAACCTCTCAGGAAAGTTAGCTGCATGAAATTTAGTCCATATGAAATGTGGATCCACTACGGTTGTTGGGTGCCTTCACGGGTGACTGCTCTCTGGAGCTCATAGGGCAAACGCTCGGGGGATTAGCATATCTGGAGAGTTTGGTGAATGATAAGAGGTGATAAAATCACACAGACATAGCCTATGAGTGTGCATGTGATCATTGTTCTTCACCTGAAAAATCTGTGACTTCTGTAGTAATCTTATGTCATGCAGAGTTTGGGCTTTTTGGATTAAAATGTTCAATTTAATGTTTTGCATCTGTTTAAGTAAGGAAATGTTTGGCATACCAATAGAAAGACGGAAAAGGTTGTCCTCCTTCATCTTTCTGCTTTCTGGTATCTGTTTTTTATTTTGGTTGAGAGGGGAAGAAGTTGTTTGGTTTTGTTTGTTTGTTTTGGGGTTTTTTTTGAGCTAGTGAAAGTTGTTAAGTAGCTAGCTAGCAATATTTGATGGGTATTTCTTTAATGAGAGAATTGGAATAGGGAACCTATCGAGACTTAAAATGTCAGAAAATAAACTTGACTTGCTAAGAATATGTCTTAAACTTCCACGGTGTGTATACTTCTTGGAGAGTTGGTAGACTTTTTCTTGTAGATGAAATTGCAACTTTTATTTTTGGCATAATTTTGACAAATACTGATTTGAGGCTAAAAGCAAAATCTTGCAGACTTGCTTCTGTGGTTTAAAGAATCATCAAGTACAAGAAACTATGTATTGAATCATTACCTTTTGAAAAATGAAGTATTGCCAAATTTTCTCTCTGTGTGAGATTTCTTCCCCTGTTCTGAACATGTTTTCTCTTTTCAGTCTGTCCAGACCAGTTGTATTACACCAAAACTTGTGACCTCACTTGGATACCTGTGTTTCCTGCTTCTATGTAAACAGAATTCCCAGGATTTACTACACTCTCTTTGCCATGATTTCTTTGTGCTTGCTGCCATTTGGAGTGAAAATAGTTTTGCTCATAGGACCAATGTTTTATGCCTCAGTTATGCAGGAAACATGTACATTTTCTCCCAGACATATTCTGCATATGTTAGTGTACAGCTGAGGAATGTAATTAATTTTAGGAGTGATCCTAGGAAGAAAATTTAGGTAATTATATTGCAATGTGAAATGTTTTCTAATAATGATAATCATCATCATCCCAATAGGACCTGTTACTTAAGGTGTAACTGTTGCTTTGCTTATTAGCTGTAGTGGCAGCCCTGAAAACTCTTCAAGAAAAGATCCACCGTCTGGAGCTGGAGAAGTCAGAGGCTGAAGCTGATCTGTGCTGCCTCTCCAGAGCAGCTGCTCAGTATAAGAAGGCCTTAGAGCATGAATCCTACAAGAAGGACACAGCACATCGGGAACTGATGCAACAGAGGAAAGGTAGTTCTTTTGGGCGATTAGGTGTAGTTACAGGAACTCTGAGACAGTATAATCCAGAGAGTGTTTGTTTTGAAAAGCTGCTAATTAATGCAGCCCCCTTTAATTCTTTGCTTCAGAACTGGAGAGTGACAGGAGCTTAATAGCTGTGGATCAAGTTGAGGTGTTTTTTACATATATTAACAAAGTATTGCATAACCCATAAAGATATTTTAAAGACTAAGCATGTTTCAGGCGGTATGTTTAGCTCTTACAGTATGCCAGCAGCTGCTTACCTAACACTGCTGACTTGAGAAAAGATAAGAGAAGGGAAGAAAACAGATTCTGGTTAGGTATCTGCTGATACAGATCAAAGTAGCTGCAGTGCTCATGTCATTGGAATTCAAATTAGGGACTAGCTCTGAAAAAATATTTTGATTCTCACCTCTTGTATTTAAAATACATTTTAACTGCATGATTTGTTCAGACTAATAAAACTTTTCTTGCATGTTTTGAAGACAGAGAACTCCTCAATAAAATGACAGTCTGGCTAAACGTATAGCTCCTTTTGCTGTACCAAATGTCTTGTTTCTCTCTGCAGATGCAAGTGTGCAGTTAAATGCAGCACAGTCCCGCTGCTCCCTGCTGGAGAAACAGCTGGATTACATGAAGAAAATGGTTTCCAGTGTGGAACTGGAAAAGAAAATGATTTTAGAAAAACAGGTGAAGTCCTTTAACCTACTAACAAGATAGTGATATAATTCAAAAGTATATAAATGTGCAGGATCTGAATTTTTTTAAGGCCATTTTTTCCTCAGTTCTGCTCAGAGTGGTAGCAAACAGGAGCAATTTACTGTCTGACAGGCTGATGACAGCCATTCAATGAACTGTATGAAAAGCTCCCTGGGTGGAACTCCTAATGAGCAAAACCATGCTAATACTTGCACATTTGATAGACAAAAAGGCTGCTGGAAACTGAAGTCATCTTTGTCTGCCTGGTATTTTTCATCACTTCGCAATTTAAAAAATATGAATCTTAAACTAGTTAAACACCTTTACTGTAGTGTGAGATTTTTTATTTTTTTTGCTGTCTGAAACAATTTCAGTCAGCTGCCAACTCCTTTCTTGCTTATTTTTTTCCAGGCCCAGCTGCAGAAAGAGGAAGATCAGAACTGGCTAGAACTGCATGCGAAACTTGAAAAGCTTGAAATACTAGAAAAAGAATGTCTTAAACTTACTGCTACTCAGAGAATTGCTGAAGTAAGCATCCATGGAATGACAGTCTGAAAGTCACTTGATACAATTTTATGGCATGCTATTAGTAGTACTAAGTTTTGCAAAAGTTAGTCCTGTTAAAACCTACCTGACTGAATGCCATCTTGTCTTCATTTGCATGAATCATTTTTCAGTCTGTGCTTTAAAAATTCCTACAGTCCTGTGTTATCCCACTTTACAATTGCAAGCTACTTCAGACTTCTGATTCAGCATGGCAAACTGAAGTGTGACTAACCATTCCTGCCTTCCAATTCAGGACAAGATCAAACACTTAGAAGAAAAGATTTATAAGGAAGACCACCAGTGTAAGCCAATACAAGATGAAACTGCTCAGGTAGATTGAAAAGGTTTTATTAGATCTTATTTTTTAGGACTGTAGAAAGCTATTCTCTCTGTCCAAAATACCCTTCTTTTTTATTACATTTAAACTCCACATGTTTATTACCCAGGGAGAAGTCCTGGAATACTACTAAGACCAGTTATAAACTACATATTAGAAAGCTAACCAAGTGTGTTGCATATCTCAATGAAGAAGGATTCTGCTTGGGTTTGTATTAATGATCTGTTCATCAGCCTCAATGTTGCTTTAAGTGATCTAGGTAGAAAATTAATTTGTAGAAAATCTGCAACTAAATCAGATAACCTTAATTTACAGTAACTAGCAATTGGTCATATATGAAACCTTATACCCCAATTAAGTTTGGTTATTGTGTTTGTTTGCTGCTCTTTGTTAAGATCTGTTGAAATCCAGTACATAGGGCTATACTTGAAAAAATGTTCAATCAGTGATACATTGGTCATCAAATGAGATCTTGGATAATTCATTATTCTGTGAAGCCATAATCGGTTTGTTGGGCCACCATACATCTCAGAGAGGAGTATTTGCCAAAGAGAGCAAATAAAAAACCCCCCTTTCATTAAAAGGGCAGAGTAGTAGTATTCCAAACCTCACTTTGTGGGTAAGTAGCAGCCATTTTGAAAGAGAGCAGTTGTGGAGGGATTCCATTGGAGTGGGTGGAGGGGAATGTAGAGTTGAAGAGAAACATTGAAAGAACCTAGCCATCAACAACGTTGATGCCTTAATTTAATTCATCACCGCTGTCAGTTTTTATACCTCATCCAAAGATGATGGGTTTTCATCAACCCAGGAAGCTTTAAATAACATGCAGATTGTAGCCCAGGTGTCTGGCCACCTCCAGAATCCAGCAGAATGACACAATTGAAAACTTGCAGGTTATTTAGTTTCTTGCTTAAATTGCTTGCTGCTGCAGAGCAGAAGGCCTAGAACGGAGATTTTATCTTCTGAGAAACATAGTAAGAACGACTTTCCCAGAGTAGGTAATCTGACCTTAGAAGTAGTATAAACATTTGCTCAAGACAGGACTTAGGTGCAGTAAACTGAGCCCTAAACTAGTATTAGTACCATCTTAGTGCACTGCAGAATGGATTTAGGTCTGTTGGATCTGGGCTGGGAAACACAGGGTGTGGCACGGTTCACTTCCTTTTGATGACAGAAGAGCTGGAATATTCTCACTTCAGTGGTGGACCTCCAGCACTGTTTAGCCGGAACTGTTACACATGCCAAAACAAAGTCCTTGTCCTATGTTTAATTGGGAAAGATTATTATCCTGTTTATCATGGGCCTTGATATCAACTTTGAACTACAGAGCAATCTAAGGCTTGTCCAGCAGGTTTGACCTCAATGTTACACAGACAGCCTGTCCCCAGACTGTAAGAGCCAAATGTTCATATTATTTGGATTTTGTGATCAGATCCCCAGCATGCATCAGGATTGGCTTATCTCAGTTGCTGCTTGTGACAGTGGAAAAATACAGCTGCTGCAGCTGGATATGAAAATGAGGAATTGTAAGACAGAGCTGTAAGATCTGTCCAACACCCTGCCCTCCTAGTAATCTGTTCAGTTTTTAAGAGTAGCTTATGCCTTCCAAGCAGGATAGTTAATAGTTCCCTTAATTGGTTCTTATCCATGCATGAAAGAAGGAATTAATTAAACCATGATATTTCATACTTCTAATATCACATTAAATGGTTGCTTTCTTTTTTGCTTATTCCCACAGTTTCAAACAGGGTTTGATATAAACAGAACTGTGATGTCTTCAGTAACATCTCAATGTGAACCTGAAAAGGAAAATGGGAAGAAGAAAAAACCTATGAAGGTAACATGGAAATTTTTATTGACATACAGTTTCTGATAGCATCTGACTCACACAGAGATTGGAATTTGTGAAAAATGGTGATTTAAGGGGCACTTGATTCGTCTGCTGCACTTTACTCCATTTTCAAAGTTACAAACAGTGCTGAATAACCTTTAAATTTTCCCATTTTATTTTATTTTATTCTATTTCCTTCTTTGAGTAGTTGAAATAGTACTAGGGTTGGTAGCACCTCACTGGAAAATCTTCCCTTACCAATAACCTTTGTTACAGTCTTACTGCCATTTTCCATGTTCTGTCTTGGCTGCCTTTCAGTTTATCTGGCAAAATTAGTTTCCAAAGGAGTTTTAACTCAGCATCTCAAGATGCCATGTTTTGAGGGATTGCTGAAATCAAGAGAATTCATTTAGCAACATGTTACAGATCAGTCAAAATTTTGCAACTGTGGTTTTGAAAACTTAAATAAAGCAAGGTTCAATGTCTTTAATGTCAACCTAATTGTCAAACTGTCTGCTACATGCATATGGAATAAAATTTACTTGTCTCAGCTATTGGAAAATCTTACTTGTTACATGTAAAGAAGGAAATTATTTTTTTCTAACCAGAGGGAAACTTAGGTGATGCATTTCACTGTTTGAATTTTACTTACTAAAAAAGTGAAGTTTTAGATTGTGCTCTTGGACGAGCAGATTGGAAGTTTTTGTCTTATATTTTTCTTATGGCAGAGAAATCCTACAATGAAGAAAATGCAGCTTTCACAATTACATGTAAAGGCTGGTGAACTACCTTTTGTGGCTGGGAAGGTAGGTGAAAACTGAAAAACTGTTCTCACTGAAGTGGCATCTACAGTTTGAATAAGTCTCTTTACTGTAATTGTTATTTACTTCTGCAAACCACTTAATAATTCTTCTTTAAGTCTGTCAGCTCCAGCCATTCTGTTATTGCAAATGTACAAAGTGTGTTGCATATTATGAAGCATCGCAATCCATGTAACTCATCACGAAGACAAGGAGGAGCTACATCTGGGATCGGTGGACACAGTGCCCTTTCAAAATCTGTGTCATCTTGTTCCATGTCACCTACTGCCCCCAGAAGCCTGTCACACCTTCTGTTGGCCATACAAGATGAGCTGGGCCAAATGAGCTAGTGAGTATTCATCCCTGGTGTTATGAACAAAAGTGACTTCAGTGGTAGCCCTGAGAAGCTACAGGTGTGCTGTAGTTGAGCCTAGCCTGTTTTAGGTGTAGAACTTCTTGTTGACAGAATGACCCGATGACCTGAGCAGACTGGACTGGTAGGATTTTTCTCACTCAAAAAATTCTTTCTATCCTGGTGTTTAACTGGTCTCGTGAGCAATCAGCATACTCTTCAGCAGGGTTTTTCTGCTTCCACATCCTGGATTTAAATGAACTGCTACTGAAGTAACAGCTGCAGCAAATGAAAAATCTTTCAAGCCTGTGCTTTTTAAAAATTTTAAGCACACTCTCTCAGAGTAGACCAAAAATGTTCTCCTGGAGAAAACTGCTAGCGTGGTGTTAAGACTGAGTAGGCCTGTAGGATGCAGTCCATCTGGGTGGTGGAATAGGTTAGTACAGCACTGGCAGGAATAGTCTTGTCAGAACATCTACCCTGTACCTTTGTACCCACTCTGTGTTCTCTCTTTACATGCATACCTGATGGGTCTTTGTGCTGAGTCAGTCTGGTGTTCATACCCTTTACTTGTTGCAGGAGAACTTGCTGGTCCTGTAAGGGGGTTGTGAAAGAGGGACAGTCTCCTGCCAGAAAACGGGCGGGGTGTGGAAGAAGCTAATGCGTTAGATGGGAGTGTATGTATCTTTCTAGCCACGCAAGTAATTGTGGACCACAACTTGTGTTCTTAGGCATCTACTGATTAATGCAAGCTTGTAGCATTGTGTGCCAAAGCTATGTAGCTGGTCATAGTAGACATGTTGGTGTGATGAGCTGTGGTTTGAACAGAGGGTGTGTTGGTTAAACCAGTTAGGATGTTGACACTGAATTGAAATCCTTGATGTGGCAAAATTTAAACTGGTAAGCAACCTCATCTTCAAAAACAATGTCTGGCTTACTCATGGCAGTTCAAGGACAGGCTTTGTTTTTTTATAGCAACAACCAGTTGCTTCAAGTAAGCTGTCAAGGAGCAGCAGTTACTCAGAAGTCAGAAAAGAAGCCACAACCTTTGGAAAGAGGTCACTTTTCTAGGAGAGGGTCTCTGGTTTCGGCTAGTTCAGATATCTAGGTGTCAAGAAGATCTACAAAACTTCTTTTAGTTAAGCTGGTTAATTTAATTAACCAGCCCACTTCTCTGCAAATCTGTTTGAGTAGAATATTTTAATTTGAATAATCTGTCAGAAAAATTGTTACTTGAATGTACTATTTTAAACAACACTTTTCTGTATTACACTCAACTTTAAAAGTCTGCACTGAAGTGGGCAGGAAGTGAAAACGCTGTACTGCGTAGCTGCTGTTCTCCTTCAAAAATCTCATTCTGCACACTACTGTACATGTAGTTTTTATGCCTGTGGGAAGATGGAGAAATAAGATGGACATCAGTTACAAATCTGGGATGAGAAACTCAGACACACAGGAAAACCTTTTTCTTTTCTCATGTTAATATGTACCAGATTAATCTCTGTAGTGTGAGAGGGTAATAATGCAAAATTGCTGTACTCTGTACAAAATGGCTAGCAACTCCTGCAATACACTGGAAGTATTGAAAGAAATCCTAGGGACTGTATGATGAATATTTAATGCTCCGTTCTTGTCTCTAATAGTGAACATCAAGAGCTTCTGAAGCAGATACAGGAGACTCAAGACTCCAAAGTTCGTGAAGACCTGGAATGGGAGATGGATTACCTTGTAAAACAAATGGAGATTAAAGGAGAGCAAATATCCAAGCTGAAAAAGCACCAGGCTACTGTAAGAATAACATGTAAAGTCTCTAGCTAGTAACATTCTAGTTGAAAGGCTGCCACAACTCTGCCTCCTGTTGTCATCAGCTAGAATGTCACTGGAATGTTTTAAGACAGGAAGTTCCAGTATGGGTGATTGTAATTAGACTGCTAGCTCATGTTCTTCTACCTCCAGTTCCTTCATTTGATCAAGAAAAACTGCTTACAGCTGGCAGATGGGAATGTATGCTAGTGGGCAAACTTCCTACCCTCTTCAGTACAGACCTGGGTTGCTCAGTGTGTCACTTCTGCTCACCGTGTTAAGACAAACTGTTGAGATTTCATTCCTTTGTCTCCCTCTGGGAAATGAGAAAATAGAAGCTGTAATTCCTGTGCAGACCGGATTAAATGTCTCTCATATTACTGAAATATTGAAGCTTTTTGTTAACTAAATAGTCTGTTGACCAGAGCTTCTCCAAAATCATAGCCAGACAAGCCTTTCACTTTTGTTTAACCCCTAACCTGTCTGCACTCTGTCAGCATTTGCTTTAGAGCCATAGATAACAACTTTTCAGACATGCCCATATAAAATCACTCTGTAGATGTACAGCTTAACTCTTTTGTAGCATTTTGTTTTGGAACATATGGTTAAAAATTCGATCCGTATTTCTGTCTGATAGTTTTCTGTGCTTCCATCTTATGATTCAGGATAAATAGATTCACCTAAGAGTTTCTCTTATACAGGAAAGAAAACAAAACTCAGTGTGAGGCCTTATGAAATGGGGAGATGATAGTTAATTCAATTTAAATCTGTCTTATTTTATTCACATTCATTCTTTGATAGATTTTACCCACTCAACATTTTTATTGTCCACATAGTTGCAAGCACAGTGGTGCTTTATATCAAAGCAGAATTATCAGAGTCACATGTCAGCAATAGGGACAAAGAACACTGAGTGTTGAGTCCTGGGTGCATCTCTTAGCAGTGTCAACTCTTTTGAATAAATATCTTATATTCTCGAGGAGCCAACAATTATGGTGTTTTCCTTGCCTCAGAATCTTGCTGACTTCGTCATCCAGGTACCTAAGACAGTGGGCAACAACTGCACCTTTCTTCCTTCCTTTCTTTCTTTCTTTTACATATATTTATGGCTACAGTTTGCCTTTGTTTTGGGATAAGGAGGAGTAGCACATACAATGTGGTGCTAACTCGTTGTCACCCCTGCTTATTATCAGGGTGCAAATCTTCTGCTAAGTCATCTGTGCTCTGGTACAGCCTTATGAGAGCACACCCCTTAGGGTCATGATGTAAATAGTAATGTCTGTATGATTACTGTCTGTCATGCCCTGGTTATTGACACAGGCCATTCCTGTAACGCCTGTAACTGGGGTTTTTTCCTGGTGCTTTTGCACACATAGTTCTATTTGTATTTTGTACAGAACAGTCTTATTATTTCTGATGCACATTTCTGCTTCTAGAACCTGTCATACTGAAAATGTCACAGTAATCTCTGTGTTTTACAGTTAATAATATGTTCTAGAGTGCAATTAAATTTAATTATTTTTAGAAATGGACTTAAACCCTAAATTGGCATTTGGAATTCTTCCAGCGTAATTTTATCTTTGGGAAGTGACCTTTTCATGCCAAGTGAAAGTCAAGACTTATTATCTGACATTTAAAACCCCAATTCTTTAGCAATTAACCCTTCTTATTCTGTTTTCCATTTTTGTTAATGAGGCTTCAAAGTAAGCTGCTTAGATGCAGTAACCAATAAGAAGCAGTATACATTTTAGAGGTTTATTGGATTTTTTATCATTATTGTAGCACAATTGGAAATGGAAAAAGACTGTTGTAAATATAGACTGGTAACAGATAGTACTACATCTCTCTCAAGCAAGCATTTTTACCTTAGGGAGCGATGAGGTTCGGTAACCTATTTGATGTGGGTGAGGTTAGATTTCTGTAATGCTTTCTGTATGGGCAAGGTCAGTTTTCTGTTACAGCCAGACAATTGTGCAAGATTGGTAAGTTTAAACCTGTTTTTAATGTTCCTTGGACATCTGTAGTTTGGAGTTTGGTATAAGTCCAGTAAGCTCTACAGCTGTCTGTCTTCTGAGTCTGTAACATGCTAATTAGTAACCTATCATCCTAGGTGCAGAAATTAAAGAGAAAAACTCAGAAATTGAAGCAAGGGGCAACTCATGTCAAACTAAAGCGTGGTGGCCAAAAGGAAGCAAAGGAGATTGCAGTCACTGTAAAGGAAAGTGTGTCTAAATCTTGTCCTGTGCAGAAAAGCAGAAGCTCTCTTCAGCTGCTAAAAGCTGTGAGGAAATTTCAATCATCTCTGAAAAAAGATGATGTCATCTGAGAATAATAGTTCTGAAGTTTGGTATGTTAGAAGTTTTTGAAGTTGTCTGTTCTCTAATAAATTTTTAGTTGCACAAAATACCTTTTAAAACTAAATACAGAATAGATAGATATAGATTCTAAACTGCTTATTCTCTATTAGGCCAGTTTGTTCACCTCAGAATTAACTTTCATGTAGAGTAGCTATAAATCAACTACACTTTCTTGTAATAAAGTGTTTTAATGGACTAATGAAATGCTTATTTGTTAACTTGTCAAATAAAATTTTATACCTTTTTTACCCTTAAAATTGTATGCAATTTTTGGTGTCCTGTTTCCCCCGCTGCCAAGGAGATACTTTAGATCTTGCTTTTCCAGAATGACTTGGGCTAGTGTTTCTGTACAAATAAAAACAGTGGCTTTCCTTTCCTCTAATAACTGAAGGTTCAGATCTTCGCAACTCAGGCAGAAGAAGAGGTATTGTTTCTTATTTATATATACTTTCAAAATTATTATTATTACTCTGTAAGCTTTATTGATAGTCTTAGTATTAGGGAGAGCTGGGGTCTGGAAGCACCACCCATGACCTTGTTTAACCACGATAACATAGGAGTGCTCTTGATTAAGAGCATGGAAGAGGCCACTACCAAATGCTTGTGTGCTTGTCTTCTCATCAACAGAACCTGCTTCTAGCACAGTGTACAACATCTGAGCTGTCATAAGGAGACCTTGAATTGTGTACCAGTACACTTTGTAGAATTTGTGTACACAAATGCGAGATGGGCCTTTATGCTAATGGTGAGCCTCTTCCACCCCCCACTACATGTATGTGGCAAAAATCGTGATGGTGACTTCAATACTGATTGTTTAGTTGCAGTTGAAGTTTCTGACTGATACTGATTTTCCTGGATGTTTGCATATGTCAGAAAAAAACCCAGTTTCCTCCAGATGGGTAAGTTATGCTGCAGATCTGTTGTATAAAGAGAATGCAGTGGTTTTTTCAAGCCCGTATGCAGGTAAGAATAAAAACTGGAGGCATACTCTGTTGTCAAGGGTTTTGAATAAAGTCTAGTAATAGGGTATGGTCCTAATGGAAAATTGAGTCTTTGGATCAGTAAGTTTTACTCTGGCACCCTTAAAGGCAAAGGATTAGGAAAAATTTCAGGTAGTTAATTTAAATTTAGAATAGACTGTTACAATCTTTGACAGGACTTAGGCATGTGAGCTTTTTTTGTGTGCATGTCTGTGGAGTTTACATGCCTTAAATGTATTTATCAGGACCATAGAAGACCAGACTGTTCAGGTGATATTCAGGGACAGGTTTCCTCCACGCTGTTAAGTTGCACAGACATCATTCTTACTTATGGATTATTTCTGGCTTAGAAAAGCACATTGCATGCTTAAAAACACTTAGACGAAATTCTAAGAATGGTATTTTCCTGGTGTAGATAGTATTTCTGAGTTAGGTTTATGCATTTCTGGAGTCTGGAATCACTGACACTGGCAGGGATTTGGTACATAAATCACCTGCTCTCTCTGCACCTTGATCTGGTATTTTTGTTGACTGTAGAATCCTGGGGGGCGGGGGCTATTTTGGAGTTGGAGCTGGAGAAGGAGGGCCCTGGCTCCCCTCTTGAACAGGGGCTGTGCTGTAGGGCTGCAACTTTGGGCATGTCAACCAGGTACTGGATGGGACAGTGCTTAAATGATGGCAGCATTGAATAGTCAGTCTTCAAAATGCATGTGCTGACAGGGACTGTCCAGTTCCAGAATAAAACTGCTGTGCTTGCCCTTCTGTGGGATGAGTGGCTGGAGGGAAAAGGAAGTGGTTGAACCTGGTCCTGCTGCCAGCTGGACATTTCTCATCTCTACCTGCTTCAGAGGGGGACTGGGAGCCCAAAAAGCTGTCTTGCTCAGACCCAGGAGCTGGGATTTGAGAGGGAAAAATAAGAATGGATGTTATGCGAGCTTACATTGGTTCACAGGGGTATATCACTTGTATTTCCCTTCAATATATTTAATTAAACTGTAATTATTTCTTTTTGCTAATATTTCCCTGAAGCTTTTGTTTCTCTAGCACATGTATTTTCACATACTAAAGCAAAGCAGATGCATTTCAGCATGGGCTGAGAGATTCAAACCGGATACAAAGGAATTGTATCCCAAACCAGTTTTCTTGCTTGAAGAAAGGCAGAAAATTTGTTTTCAGATTATATCTTGGGAGGGTAGAGTAGGAGGTCAGTGTCCTTGTGTATTTATTAGCATATTCACAGTTTGAGGCAATTGTCAGTCATGTAAAATAAGTCTTCAAAGAAATACACAGCAGTGAATAATTCTCTAGAAGCTGCAGGGGTGAAATTTAGCTGGTGCACAACTGTGGCAAAGTTCAGCTCCACGAGAATTAGGTAGATCATAGTGAATTTTTCTGGGCTCTGAATGCTTCACGTCTTTATGCTCCAAAAATGTCCTGGCCTGGAACTCCACAAACGTACATTTGGAGAAAACACAGTGGTCAGAGCAGGGTTCTTCACAAGAACAATATGTTTTTGGCTTAATGAGTGCTTACTCTACTCTTTTACAAGTCCTTGTTTTGATTTATATTCTGCATGTTTTTGTTTGTCTTCTCAGATGAAACTCTATGTTTATTTTTTATTAATGTTTTGGATCCAGCTACACAGGGCAGCAGACAAAAACACACAGTGATCCCCAAAAAGACTAATTGGTTTATTTACTCCAAATCTGGATTGTTTTACGCTGAGTTAGGCAAAATTGCCACAACAGGTTCTGTTGGTATTTGAATCTAGGGTCATATTTTATGGCTGGACATTAAGGAAATTGGACAAAAAATGTAGGTCAAACCGTGTAATTAAAAATACAGACCAGCAAATTGTATCCAACAATAGTTCACTTTCCTGCTGCTAACGAAATATGCTAGCACAATTTAATGGTTTGTTACTTAAGCCTTCTGGAAAGACTGCCCTAGTACAGAAGGTATTCAGTTTGAGCATATGTGTCACAATATTCTAACCAGCAAAGCTGGAGGTTGGACATAGCTATAATCCAGAGTGTTCTGGGAATAGGAGCTGGCAAAAACACTCAGAGCAAAATAATCAGGGCAGGATCTTGCTGGGATTTGGATACTGGCTAATGTAACTAAGTGCAGATGTTTATGTGGACCAAAAGACATTCCCAGAATAAGAATACTGTACAAACACATGATGATTTTATAGCAGGAAAAAAGCCAAGGAAGTGGGGATAACAAAACAAGCACTCTTATTTCTGATGAAGCCTTTTCTCTTCTCCTCTGCTTGCCTGTACTGAAGTGGTCAAGGATGCCTCTATCATGTCCCCAGCTGGGGCCTGTTGAAGCTTCTTCAGATTGCTTGTGTTACAGCTCTGGTGCTAACCTGAAGGTCTCCATGGGCTCCCTGTGTGGGTGCCGTAGTCTGTCTTAGATGAGCAAAGAGAAGCAAGCATTTCTTATAGTGTTACAGCTGAAACAGGTCAGAGAAATCTTATCCCAAATGCCTGAATACAAAGGGAGTCTGGGGTGAGAGGTGAACTTAAATGATGGTATTTATATTGTGCAAGGAGTTTGGCCAGGTAATTTCTGATGAATCTTTTCCCTGATTTCTGGCGTTCCTGGGTAAACTCTTAAAAATTCAGAACCACTGGGTAAATCCTGGGCTACTGACAGCCTGGAAATTCTGTGCATTGCCCTGCATACAACCATTTTCCCTCCTGTTTTCACGTCAGCCTCTTGTGCATTGGTCTAAATGTGGTTGCCTGTTCTGAGAACACACTTAATGTAACTTCCCCATGATGAGTAGTCTCACTGGTCTGAAACAAGGATATCAGGGTCTCAGTGCTGTGTCATTTGGGAAGACACAGTATACGACAGGATTTTATTTTGTTGGTACTTGAGATAATTTCTTTTTGCAACCTGAATTTATTTATGGGCCTCTTTACTATTTTGCCAGAAGTTTTTTCTTTATACCCAGAAATAATAACTTATATTCCCACTGCATCCCTCTGCCACCCTACATTTACTTCCATGTTCTCAAACAGCTGAGGTAAATAATTGACATTAGTTTTATAGGCATATCTGAATTATTTTTATCTGAACTCCACTTGGCATAGTAGCATCATTTCTTTACTCTTCATTCCTTCTTATTTGTATAGCTGAAGAACTGCCTGCTCTTTATTTTCCTTAGCAATTTTTAATTTAGCTGATATTTCTTGCTTTAGTTTTGGGCTTCCCAGCCCTGACTTTTGAGTTAGCTCCAACGTGGTTGCTTTCAGCCTCTTCCTCCTGCTTTTATTATTGAGGCCAAGTTCCATTTAACTTTTTATCATTGATTTAAAGATTATTCAGCTTCTCTAATATCAAAATCCTTGAGGTATTATTTGCTTTTGAGTTTTCTAATTACTTATATTAATTTGTCTAAATTAGATCTTTTTGTTCTTCCATTCTAATCCAAATTATGATGGCTTCTCTAAATGTTCTCCTCACTTACCAAAACTGTCTGGAGTACCATCTAGGTCCAAGGACCAACTGAAAATATTTATAGAGCATGGCAAATTTTTGCTTTTTAGTACTAATCTAGTAGAAATTTTTATCTTCATTCCCCCAAGTAAGTAAATCTATTGCACATAGATCCTGTTTGACCTATGAATGGTACTAGCCAGTCATAAACGTTAATTTGTTAAAATACCAGACTATCTCATTATCTTTAGCATAAATTCATTCTTTCCAAAGCATCTCATATCCTGCTGCCAAGGTGTGGTTGCTATTCTACCTTGTTTATACTATGGTTATGGTGCCAGATTTCATGTCTTATGCTGTTAGTTCAAGCTCTCAGATAGGCATCTCTCTGTAGATTGATTACAGTTAAACTAGCCTCCTCTTATCCGTTGCTTCCAAGAAACACCAGATCTTTCTGCAGTTACTTGCTTCTCACCTTAAAAGAAATTCTTTTTCTTTCTAGTTGATTATGCCCCCCACTAACAAGTGAATAGAATAACTCAGGTGTTGGGAAGAGAGCAAGGCTACTTCAGAAATTATCACAAACCAAATGTTTCCCATTAGAACTGAGTGAATTTGGCAAAAGTGGATTATTTGCAACCACCACATTTGTTTAAAAGTGGCATTTCTTACATTCTTACAAAATTCTTTCATTGCTTTTATTCTGGCCAACTTTAAATAATAGTTTCAGGTGAGAAAAAGGGTGAGAAAATTGTTTTTGAATGCCAGCATTATTGGGTTTTGGGAAAAAATGAAAGCAAAAAGTTTTGATTCTTCTTGTATAAAATGTTTTATTCAACACATCAAATTTGATGTTTAATTGCCTACACTTTCTGAGGTGTCCTTAAGAAACTAGGTGAAGGACAGAGAAGATGGCTTTTTTTAGTTGGATGCTGGAGATCCAAAACAGTTTTCCTCCTGTTTTCCTCAGGCTGGCAATCAAACTGGAAAAAAATCACATTCACACAGTTCTGTTCCTGATATTAAAAGAAAGGTCTTCTTGTTAAAGGAGATGCTGAATAAACGATTATTTAATGAAGTTGACACATATTACATATTGTCTGTATAGCAGTGGGAATTTGTACTTTTAGCATGCACAGTGCTCCAGGTCCAAAGTTTACAGATGATTTCCTTTTGAGAAAGGAACTGCTTCTTGACTACTTTGTCTTTTAGTCTGCCAAACTGAAATAGGCAACATGGATGAAGTATACCATCCTTTTACTGAGAAGGTCCAGCAGCTGGAATAAGAACCAGCAGCACAGCTGGCAGAGCTGAAGGCAGAAATAGAAGACAACAAGACACTCCAGGGATGCCCTGGTAGGGCAGGAATATCAGAACAGAAACTGAATTGATTTCATGGTGTATATTGTAAGCAAAACTTTAGATCTCCCTAGCATGTCAAGTGTGTCCTTCTTACAGTGAAGGGGAAGCAGCTTCAAACATAATGCTGCAATATATAAACAGAGTGGTTGCATATAAGGCAGTCTGTCTCACTTTCATCAGTGGTGATGAGATGCAAACTACGACAGTGTACCCAAGTTTGGCACTATGCTTCAAGGAAGCTGTGGACTACCTAGAGAATATGCAGAGGAAAACAGAGGTGAAGAACACTTGACTAGGACACTTGAGTCAAAAAGGAAAGAAGCTGGATTTATGTGTCCACTAGAGAGACATATATCTATTTCTTCTAGATTATAAATCTTAAGAACATGGAAGATTGCTGTAAAGGTTAAGAAATAAGCTTCTGTTTGCATTTAATAAAATAATGGGCTAAAATTCAAGCTTTCCAAAGATAGTGTAAACTAAACACTGATCTCTAGACTAGAAGGTTGCTGATCATCTCTAATGACCATCCATCTTAAAGAACAGGATTAACAAGTACTTTTAGGCAACAGATTTACTTTTTCCTGCCTTAGAGCAGTGGAAGTGGTAGACAGTCATAAAACCCCTCCTGGTCCTCCCACTTTAGGGCTCTGAAGTGTTCCATCAGAGTTTGCTATGTATTGCTTTTGGATGAGACTTAGGAGCCCTTTTAATGGTCCAGTATTTCAACTGTTTTTAATTTTCATGCATTTGTTTTATTCAAATGCATAAAAACTGTGACATGTGCTTCCTGTAAGTATATTTATCATAGAATCTCAGAATATCTCAAGTTGGAAGCAGGCTGTAAGAATTAATGAGTCCAATTCCCTGTTCCTCAAAGGACTGCCTAAAACTAAACCATATGACAAAGAGTGTCATCCAGATGCTCTTTGAACTCTGTCAGGCTTGGTGCTGTAACCATTTCCCTGGGAGCCTGGTCCACTGACGGACCACCCTGTGGGGGAAGATCGTTTTCCTAATGTCCAGTGTGATACGTGGGAATTAAAAACCAGCTCTCCTCCAAATGTTTCCTCAGCTCCCCTTTCTGTGACATGGGCGTGCTAGAAAGGTGACTAAATTGTGAAGGATGCTTGTCAAGGAACTCCACTGCATAGCTGTGTGTTGTAATATGTGGTCATAGGACTGACAAACCACCCAGATGGACTTTTTAAGGGCTTTGAGGTGAAAGAAAGGTTTGCCAAAAAATGTCTGTTAATTAAATAAATTCTGCTGCTTTAATATAGTCTTTTCATACCATTAAACTTTCTTACTCTTAAATTCACCGTCTGAGCTGTGTTGTGCCTGACAAATGTTTGGTTTATAGTCACTTGTATGTATCATCTTGTTGAACATTTTTTTCCCCCTGCAGTTCCATTGGAATTCCAAAGGATGCATCTTGTTTCAAAAAAGAAATGGAGGCAATACTGAAGAAAGGCTTATGCATAGGCAGTTAAAAATCTCTTTGCTGTTTAGCAAGAAGTAACTAAAAATTAAAACCAGAAAAAATCGTATGTTTTTTGGAATCTGGATCTGTAAAGATAGAATGGGAAGGGTCATAATGCTGTTTGCACAGTAGTAACACAGAACAACCCCTTTTTTATTTGAATAGTAATGTGAATCTGGCTCTGCAGCATTTATTTACGTGACAACTCCCAAATAAATTCAAAGTCTAATAATTATTCTGTATTTACAACGTTTTTAGGATTTCTTTATATCCTGAAAAAGAGAAAAATTCAACGTGTGTTTCTTTTGCAGGTGCCAGCAGCAAATCCCCTTGTTATTCACGGTGCTGTCATGCAGAGGGAGGTAGAGAGCTGGGAATAACCCGGAGAAGGGTGCACAGAGCAGCAAACCCGTCTCTGCTGCTGCCCCAGGCAGAGCTCCCACTTACTGCAAGAACCCAGGGGCTTTCTTTGGCCCAGGAGGCTGCACTGTGCACATTTGAATATAAAACCAGCATGAAACTTCCTCCTGAAAACATGCATGAAAATGTCAGTGGTTGCAGTTCCCTTGCATGATATGAAAATATTCTCTCTTCCCTTAAGGACAGGAATCGGATGGGCTGGGAGAAGGTTCCCCAATTCACTGATGATTTTGTGCTGTTCTAGTATATCTGTGTTGCAGGTTGTTTTTATTTTAATTTTTGAAGTGGAGGTCAAATTTCTTGATTCAGTGAACTAATTCTACCACTTTCCTTTATTAACTAGAGTTTTTTTAATATCTGTAGTACTTCCACTGGGTCAGCTTAGAGGAAGTGCATTCAAAAATAGCTCTACTAGCACAGTGGTCTTTGGTGGCTGATTAGCTGTTGTTTTGGTGTTACTCTCCAATGCTAATGAAGATCTAAATTCTGTTTAAGTTTCCTATAATGTCAAGCTGCTCTTGCTTACAAATGTGTGATTTGTTGGATATTTCTGATTTTATTCAGGTCTTTTGCATACAGAATTACTCAGCTAGTCCACAGTAACTATTTGCACATCTAAGATGGAAGATACTTTGTATGCACAGAAGTACTGGGCAGTTTTATCCCCTCAATCAGGAGGGAACCAAACCTAGAATGCATATATCTAGCATAGAAGCTGTTAATAAAAAACAGTGTGTCAGCAAGGCTTCTTTTCCACCCAAATAAAAAACTATTAAGGGTGATTTGTGTCTAGACTTTCATCTATCTGCCTATGGTCAGAACGAGCTGCTCAGAAAGATTCACTATTGGGACTGAAATCTGCTTTTGCTCTTTGGGTTGGAAATATCATTTGTAAGCATTTAAATAGGAAACAAACCCGTGAGATTCCTCTCAAGCTATGATTCCTCATGCAGTGGGAATGCAATGGCCTAGCTAATATAGGAAGAAGATGCAGAAATGCAAAAGTGACAGTCTCTCTTTTATATACATAAACCAAAGCAAATTAGTCACATAGACAACATTCAGAGGGCTGCAAGGCTTTCAGTGGCAAGGAAAAGTTTCCTGACAGGAAAGAAAAATCTGGTGAATGTAGTGATACAGGAAGATCTGGTGATTTGCACCTGCTGCTTATAGTGTGTCACCTAGTCTCTGAAGTTAGCTTTCTCCAGGTAAGACGAGCATTTTTTAAACAGTGAAGTATAATTTTCAAGCGTCCAAGTCAATGTAAGAAATCTAGAGGTTCGTAGGTAATGAATTAGACTGCATACGTGTGACTTTCAATTCTTCTAGCAGATTGGTTTTACTAGAAAGGAAATATTACAATGATAAAATTAATTTAGAAAAATAGAATAATGAGCTCCTTGCATGCAGAGTAGATAACATTGAGCTGCTTGGACTTGAGGAGATACAGGATGAGAAGGAGAAAACTTGGAGAGCTTTTTTCTGTATAATCACTGGGATGATATTTTGGTAGAGCAGGATACTGTCAGGGACTGAGACATCTCAAGTCTGCAGACTTGGGGAGTACTTTCTTAAGCATGACCTTTTGGAAATAAATTTGAATACTTCCTTATTTTATCTAATATCTTCAATTATTTTGTTTTATCAGTGCTACAAGTCATTGATGGTGAATAAACTTCTGGAATTACATACAGTCGATAAATACTGTTTGTTTTTTCTCTTTTGTGCTTTATTTTGTTACTAAATTTGCCACTGAACAGTTTTTACACTTTCTAAATTACTAAGAATTAATAACTAATATGTTCTTGACTCCAGGTGCTCCAGCATTTGCCTATTTCTCATAGAATGAATGTGGCTCATGAGAAATATCCTGATGTCCAAGACAACAGAGAAAAATTAAGATGCACTTTTGACAAGAATTCAGATATTTTTAATACTGATGTTCTCCCTGTTCAAGACTTATAAGAAGAAATAGTGAGAAATTATCAGCTTTCCTTTAAAACCGCAGTCCTACATATCATTTGTTGATAGGCATTTTCTGAGAAAGGTCAACAGTGCAATTGTTGCCATTCTTGGTTTGTATGCTTAAGAAAACTGGAGTGTGGTTTTTAAAGTTAGCAAGAACCCTGGAAATCGGGTGTTCAGATTCCAAAGTCTGGAGCCCGGAATCTGCAGCAGTTGCTCCTCTGGCCTTACTGTGCCCTGGGCTGTAGAAACAGGCAGTTCAGAAGTATACTTGTGGGATCAACTTAGTGGAGAACCCAAGATGTTTTCTCAATTATGCCAAACCCTGAAACTCACCCTTCCAATTTTCTGCAAAAATGTTATTTAAAATATTTCAGTGGGTGGCCTGTTTCTAGAGAAACTAAGAGAGGAAAGCCATTGTTTAAGGACTTATACTGAAGTATCTCTAGGAGAAGCTGCTTGTGGTTATTTTCAAGTTCTCTTCATTTGAAGGAAGAGAGTGATGTTGTTTATGTTGAGTTACCTGTGTGAGTGGTAGTTAGCAAGCAAGGCAACATTCCTGTTGCAGAGTGCTTAAATTCTATGATTTAACCCATGCTGTTACAGAGTGGTAACAGTGTGGAACTGTAGGAGCTCACAGGATTATTGGCTTTGGAAAAGCACAACCCCTCTCTCCTTGTGGGGCACACCTCCTCCTTGCAGGTGAGGAGTGGGCTGGCCAGAGTGGAGGAATGTCTCTTTTCTCCACTGAAAACCTCTACCACAAGAGATGTACCTGTGAGTCTGCACAGAAGATGAAGACACAGTTCTTGGCTGGAGCGACACTGCTCAGCTACTTAGGATTAAGAACAGTGCAGATTTACCTGGGACAGATAAGAGGCTGTTAGCCCATAGTTAGTGACCTAACTAAGCTCTGACTGGTCTAACTGGCTGTGCTGGTGCAGCCCTCTTTCACTCCTTAGGCCCAGAGGGGTCCCATGATGAGGAGATGGCAGCACTGCCCCATGAGTACAGCGCTACCAGTGCAGGAAGAGTGGGGTTGAACTCTGCTTTCCAAGTGAAGCCCCTTGAACCTGCCATGTTTCTCTCATATGGTCAGGATAGGAGAAGGAGGGATGATCCTTGATCTTGAATACAGTGGGCTAATAATATACAGAGAAGGGGGAAAGACCTACAACATTACAAAGTTCTCCTGAGCCATTCCGTGGAGTAGAGCCATATTAGTGTTAAGAGCAAATCAGACATGCTGTAGCTCATTTTGATATTCAATATCTAGTTATCTAATATTTGAGGAACAGTATATTATTACCATCATAGGATTCATTCATCTGCTGTCTAGATCAGAATATCATAGGTGAAACAGCAGAATGATTAGAAAAGACATTGAAAAACAAAGCAGAAATAAAGCATGGAATAGAAACACAGGTGGCCCTTCACTGATGAAACAATGAGATAAAAATTTGATTGCATGTAGTTCCACTAAACCCCAAGAGTTTTGCTGAACTTTAGAAAACTCTAACTTACCTGTTAGGATCTTTGCATGTATCAGCATTACTCACCAATACTGGGTAAGGGTGGAACAGCTGTTATACTTATTTAGACTTTCAAAACTCTTTGGAAAAGTAGTAGCAGAAAAAGTGCTGCTGTTTGTTATGGTTTGGCCTAAGACAAAAAAACAGCCATCCAACCAACCAAACCCCCAATGTTAAATATACCTACCAAAGAACTGGAAAAAGGGAAGAAAATATGACAAAATTTGCAAGAACACAAGAATTTTGGTTCTTTTGTGATGAAGGAATACTGGTATCCTTCAAAGCCATGAGCAAGCCTGAGCTGATGTAAAGAAGGAGAAAACATTCCAGTTCTTTTAAAAATGTGTGCTATGTTGCCAACAGAGTTTCCAACACTGATACCAGGCCAAACTCAACCATCCCTAGCACACCCTTGTTTCAGAAGTTGGGGATAGCAACATCATGCCAGAATCAGATACCAGAGGAGTGATAACCCTGAAATAGTAACATACTTGAAGTTCTTACGGCATGTGAAGATTTTGGAAGTGTGTGTGAGAAGAATGTTGCATACTCCTGAGCCAGGACTCTGTTCAGGCAAAATGATTTTTTAGCTGGTGTCTTTTTCATCCTGGAAGATAGGCACTCCTTCAAGGACCATGGAGCTGCCTCAGCCTGCAACAGCTGTTTGCCTTTTGGGGTCTGACAGAAGGCCTTTTCTTAAAAGAGATATGAAAATAACAAAAATCCACATAATGTGGATTCCCCCAGCCATCACTTTCCATTCTCTGACATGCTTCAGCTTCAGGATTAAAAAAAAGAGGGGGATTACGTCATTGTGTGGATGCAAAGCAAAGGGTACTGACTGTATTGCTTACAGACATCTTACACTTGTGTTGCTTAAAATGTTGATGTTCTCCAGCTGGTCTGATTATGACTTTTTGCAGAATCCTGTCACAAGGACACTAATTTCACTTTGCCCTGCCACAGCACTGAAACCAAGGAGCTGAAACCTCAGCTCCAGTTTCTGCTTTCTCACTTTGGTACTGACTATAACCTTAAAAATCTCAATAACTGAGCTGATGATCTGGTGCTCTTTTCACTGGTAAACTGAAATGTACTTCTCAAAACTTTTTAAAAAAAAAGCAAAAGAAAAAAAAAGAAAAAATATGCAGGGGGAAGAAAAAGTCTAAAAGTATGGAAGAAAGTTCCATTTATTACGAGCCAGTATTTTCCATCATAGAAAATGAGACTCTGGCACTTTTGCTCTGGACAGGAAGCAGAAGAAAGGCTCGGCTCCGTCCTGCTGACCTCTGGTAATGGCCAACATTCATGTTTACAGTATCATGACTCTGAGACTGTACCTTTGTTCGCTTAGTTCTCACTCTTTTTTTTTGTGTGTGTTTTGAGCATTTTCTCCAGTTTTGCTGCCCTTGTTTGGCGTCTCCCTGAGCTGTGGTACTTCCACTAGAGGTCGGCTGCAACACACCATTGTCCAGGACCTCTCCAGCTTCCACAGCTCAGGGGACACCAGCAGGAAAACTCTGTTTCGTTCTTCCTGTAATCTAAAAGGTAAAACGAATCGAAAGTCTCCACCATGTGTCCAGGGTCCAACAGATATATGTAACTGTTAAACAGAAATAACACACTGCTTTTAAATGCATGGCTTGCCTTACAAACTGCACCTTGAATGAGTGCAGGTGGTCAGCTGAAAAGGACAAAGGTTTGGTTGCATAAACTGGTCTGTAAACCTTTCCTCAAATTAACATTTGACTAGTCCAGCTGAACTCACTGAGCTATCAGAGATAAGCACAGGCAGAGATGTTTACACAACTGTGCAGTGATGTACATCACCTTCACTGCAGGCTGGCAGCGTCTTCTTCATTTTTGAATAGGATTTTCAAAGTACATCTTCTAGGCTAATGCTATTCCTAACAAAGCCAGTGATAAGAAATTTCCTATTGACTTTGATTGAAGAACAGACAGTGGTTTTGAAAATACTCTTCTTTTTTAGAAGCACCAGAATTAACACCTGGGAGTTTCATTGTGTCAGCTGGAAAAGAAGGAAAACACAGGATGAGAATGTCTCCTTTTTTCTTTTACCACTCTATTTTTAATTTTATTTTTTTTTCTGATGATATTCAGTATTCATTTGCTCTAGGATTTCACATCTGTCTTAGGAAATCTGTAACAGTACCATCTTCTTTTGTGCTTTAGGTTCTCCAGAAATTTAGAAGCATCTTCTGCAAACAGCAGACAATGAGAATGTTTCCAGTTTGTGATGCAGAGGTTTCTCAGTCAGAGAAATGAGAAATGCTAGATCCAGTGAGGGCTTTTAAAATGAGAGACAACTGGATCCTTTATTTAAAAGTAATGATGAGGAACTTTCTCTTTTCAGTTAGTGTTAGCCCTAACCAGGCTTCAAGACGTACATTTCAGCAATTAAAGTCTAAAATGTTTTTTTGACAAATGCAGTGAATATTTTTTTAATGATTCAGGTCTTATCAAAACTAAAATATTTCTATATAGTCCAGAGCCACTATTCATATCTGTTGAAAATGAATGTATTGCATTTTCCTTACTAAATACTGCCTCCTATATCTAAAACATGTAGCAATATTCATAAGCTTTGTGGTCACTTTTATGTCAACCAGTTTAAGCTTAAAGTAGATCTCTGGAAGCAAAAGCTTTCGATGAAACTGAAACAATGGGAAAAAGAGGAGATGAGTTGATGGATCTTCATTCAAAATCTCTAAAGTTAATATGGCTTAAAATGATTTAATTTAAAGTTATTTTAATTATTTATTAAATTAAATAAATCTCCTTCCAGGGAGATTGGACTCTCTAGAGAAAGGCTGCCTCGGGTTTACATATCATCTATTTATGCCTGCATTCATTACAGACCCATTACTTAGGTGCTACAGAGATATTTCCCTCCTTTTTCTCAGTTCAGCAGTTTCAAAAGGCGACTTGAACACTGACATATGTATTCAAAAGCTCTCAAGTTCACCTAAGTCAGGTCAAAATCAGCCCTGGAATTTGTGTCAAAGGGATTGCTCAGAACAGCTTTTTTTAATGTGACCAAAGTTCAGACCTGTACTGAAAAGGCAAGGAGAGATGCTCCAAAAGTGAAGTACAAGTCGGTAGGGCACAATGTCCGCCAGGGAGCGGTTACTGAGTGTCTCTCTTTTGGTTCTAGCTTCACAGTTTCTCTTGATTTTGGTAATATAATGCCATTTTTGGACATTTTGAGGATGGGCTGCAGGACAGCTCTGTCTAGGCTGCCTGCCACCCAGCCTCCTTGGAAAAATGTCAATGTGTTATCACAGATGAGGTCTCTTTTGCATCCACATCGAGCCTGAAGCACCTCTAACACCTCCCATTCATTTGTCCTAATTGCACCTTATTCACCCCATGTCCCCTGCAGGGCTGACCTGCATCTGCCCTGTAAGTTCTGCTCATTCACCCCTGCTGCAGATGCATGAAGGAGCTGCGGGGTGTGACAGACTCTCAGATGTGCTGGGGTCTTGCCACATTTTTCCAGCCAATTTTGAGCAGGTCTGGTGTCTTCATCTGTAAAACTGGTCTAACAGGAGTGCTCTGCCTCCTAAAGATGCCTAAACCTAATGCAATTGAGGTGGTGAACTGCTACTATAGGACTGGATCTATATAAATATCTCATTCAGTAACAGCGATCTGGCAGTCAGAGGATGAGGTTATTGCCTCTCACTCCCTGGGTGAGCCTGAAGCACTATGAGAAATAAGAACACCTTGTAGTTCAGCTTCCAGTTTTACACAGGAACCAGAAAATACATACCTTCTCTGAAGCTGTCAGGAATCATGCCCCTGTGTGCCCTCTTCTATCAATAATCACATACCTGACAAATGGAAAGTCCTTGGTCTGCTGTCTCTTTCTTCCTTTAGTACTCGAATGGTGTGTTGGGTACATCAGAGCAGCCTAAGCCATATCTCGATCTATGTGAGGCTGTTTCAACCCTGAAACGTCACTGAGTTCCTTTGTTTTCTCTACCCAAGGAACCTCCACTCCAGTCATTCCAAATACCTCTGTCCCTTTTTAACTGTATTTCCTTCTATGTGAAACAAGATTCCATTTGTGCAAAACAGGTAATAAAGGGTCCGATGAAATTCCTGTTCTTAATATCCTTGTCATTCCTATCAATGCTTTGCTAGAATTCCTATGAACAAAATTTTACTGATGCTGATAATTGTTAAAACACGACTATGTTTTCTCAAATTATACTTCTGACAGAAGTTGTAATTAAAAAAAAAAACTCCTGCAAGATTACATGTGTTTTTTAAAAATTACTTCTGTGATACTACTAATTGTATTTGACTGGGATTTAGCTGTACTCTGTATATATTTAGTCTTCCCATTACTTTTGTGGGGTTTAGAGCATTTGAAAGAGAACTCAAATTGCAAAAGTCAGAAAGAAGTTGTGTATGCTTTACAGCTAAAATTGACCTTACAATATTTTAAATAATTTAATGGATTTTATTTTGATGGTACTCTTAGAAGGATTAGACGTTTATGACATTTTTTAAAAAAATTATTTAGCAATGACATAAGTTTTCTTTTATGATCCCTGTTTTCAGGCCTTTTCCCCATGTCAGATACTTCACAAAAGAGACCATTCTTTCAAATCTTACCACAGCAGGTAGTTTTTCTGGAAAGCTTGGGTGCAAGCCATCAGAACCAGTAGCAGAAGTAAAAATGGCTTTGCAGCTCACTGTGACAATGAAAAAACCAGATAATTTTCCTTGGTTTTTTCCATAGTGACTTGATCACCAAGTACGATATATTTGAGTTTCATCATCACTCATTAAGGGTGAGGGGTAATAGGAAAGAAGAGAGGTAGTCCTTCCCCTCTGTAAAGCTCAGGAAAGAAAACCAGTTTCATAGTCTTTCTTATCTGGTGTATTTCCACCATTTGTTATAACAAGCAAGTCCATTTCTACATTTTCACCTTGGAGAGGGGACAGCAGAGAACCTTCCCAAATAAAGGAGAAGCAGTAAGGAGTGGTGCTGCAGAGGCTGGATGCTCTGAATCGACCTTGACTCGCTGCAGGGTGGGATCTGGCATGCTGACTCATTGGCTGCGTGAATCTTTTGTCTGCAGTTGATGTTGTTTGAAACAAGGTCTCAGACATAGAGAGAGTGATGGAGGATCTTCAGAAGCATAAAGTGTTTGAAATACATCCTGTAAGGTCAAGTTCTACCCCTTCTTTTCATGTCTGGACAGCAGAGCTATGATTATGTCTGGGAGGAGATCAGTGTCTACACTGAGATCCACCACATGCTTAAAAGGGTAGAAATGATGAGTAATGGTCAATTAATACATCTAGCAGGCATTTGTCAGCTCTGATAGAGGCCTTCTCTGACAGATTTTGGATGCCAGCCTTCCCCTTTTTCAAAACTCAGCCTCCTGCTACTGCTGCTAAGCAGGAGCTGCCCAGTTGCAGTGCGTGGTGGTGTGCCAAAGCCACATGAGTGATGTTCTTTCCTCCTTGGTGCTCACCAGCTGCTGTGCAGCCACTGGTCCAGTGCAGCGCAAGCAGCATGAGATTGCACCTATGTTAAAACAACATGTGTATGTGCCTGTAGCTGGCTGGGGTGTGGAACTGGCCACAAGAAGTGTGCCCTAGTATTTACTGGAGGATAATGGTATTAAGGAATGGCTAGGATGTGCGTACGGACGAGAGGGGAGGAAGGATGGCAGCATGCTTTGGTTGCTGGAAGCCATCCAGCAGCTAAGCACCTGTGGACCTGGGAGCAGATGCCTGCTTTGTGCAGGGGCAGGTGTGATATCAAGTTCCTCTTCTCAAGGAGGAAGTGACATCTATGGACATTCCCTTACAGAGGCTCAGAAGCTGCGAGAGGTCTTCATGTTTTGGAGGGGGTAAAAACCCAAATGACCTCACTGGCAGGGTAGTGAAGGAGAAGTAGGACCTACTTCTCTGGTATCTGGGGAAGTTGTAACTCTGTGGCAAGCTCTGTGACTAATCCTCTGAATGTGAAGGTATTCCTTTGATGCAGATGGACTTTGATTCCCTATTTCTTTATTGTCCTTCTGACTCAAGAAGTCCTTCACAGCCACTGCTTTGGTAAATACAAAAGCATGGAAGTGTTAAATCCCAAAAGTTGCTGTATCTGCAGCCCAGTGTTCAATTTTTCTCACTCTACCCATGCCTGCACCAGTGGGCCCAGCAGGCAAGGTAAGAAAGAACTAAAAATTCTCCTTGCTTGGCTGCTGTTTTTCAAAAAGGAAAGGTCTCAGCTACTTCAAGGGTTGGATACACCCCTAATATTAATGAGAAGGTCTTGCACCCCTGCACTTGGCCAGGTCCAAGCAGAGCATGAAAAAAGGAGCAGGGAAAATCGAACATAGGGGGAGAGAGAGACCTTTAGTTTGCCACCCATTTACTCTTTCCTAATTAATCTGCCCCAAGCCTGATACCAACTCTGTGTTAAAAAATGTATCCACAATTTTCTGTCAGGAAAAGTTCTTACATGTGTAAACATACAGAGATTTTTTTCTACCTCAGGCTGACCCAGACCAGGAAGTATTTGATTAGTTAATGAAAATTTCAGGAAAAAAAAGCAAACATTGGGTTGACTCATGCAAGCAACATGATGATTAATTTTTAAAAAAAGAAAGAAAACAGGATTGCACTGTTCCTCTTCTGTCAAGTGCACTAAGTCCACAACTAGTTTGGGAAAGAGTACCTGTTTGGGGCAATGCAAGGAACATGACTGATCTCAATTTTAAAACAGTCTAGTCATCAAGGTTATTGAAAAACTAGAATTAGATCCTTCATTAGAAATAAAAAAAAAAGGTGCTGTCCAGGTCTCAGTGTCTCTAAAATAAAACTTTAGCTGCTATCCAAAAACAGGCTGTCACTTTTTTCCTCAGATCACTCATGTTTTTCAGACAGCATTGTGTGTCTTTTTGAAGTGGAAATTTTAAGTGGGAATGCTTCATCCTATGCTTAGTCCATATGCTCATTGTTATATTTAACAGAGATGTACAATGAATGCTGTTGATTCAGGAAAATACATTTTAATGCTATTTGACCTCATGTTATTTTAAGTAATAGAGGACCTAGTGTTTCTGAAGTTTAAGAAATTAGACCTTTGAAGTCAACAAGGACAGGATGAGTGAGGATGATCATACTTAGTAAAGACAGAGAAATCAGTTCACAGATAATCTATCATTGCAAGGATTATGTAAAGAATTCATTGCTTGACAGTTTGTCATCAAGATTTGTTTGGCTTGAAGGAATTTTTGGAGACAATACGCTCATGTCACCTTGCAAATTTATAGAACTGCCAATGTAGTTCTAAGTTTATACATGTCACTTCCAAGAGTAACTTTGTTAGGATGTCTCATGTTGAGTGGGATAAATTTGTCAAGCACGAATTTGTAAAGATACATTAATAAGATTTTCTCTAATCAGAGAAAAAAATGCCAAGATCAATGCTATGAAACCTTTAGCACACTGAAAAGAATTCCAATTTATGCCATTGAAATAAATTGGGATAGAGAAGATAGAAGAATGTTTCTTATCTACTTGATCATCTGAGAAAGTTAATTGGATAATACCAATACCACTGTCCATAATGATCCACAATTAATAAATACTGTGTGATTCACAGTGATCTTCTCATTTACACTGATATTAATGTCAGTAAGTTTCACTGGTATTGGTAGAGTAACTCCTGACTCTTGCAAGAAGGTCTTGGAATTAATATCGAGGCAAGTGTAGCTGTTTTCCTGCTTGCTGCTCTTCTGCTGCTCTTTGTGCTATCGTGTTGAGTGTGTGGGAAAGGAGAGAGAAAAAAATCCAATTCTTTAATTTAATTTTACAGAACATTTAATAGAGATTTTAATACATATTTGTGGTAGGGGTGTTGTGTATACACAACAGCAGAACTTTCCTACAGCTTAATCAGATGTTTCTTCTTTGTTCCACACTGATTTTGCCCCATGCTCATCCCATGACCTGCTGAAGTCCAGAAATCAGTTTTTCTTTTATGTCTGGGAGAAAAAGGGTGACCTAGGAGGTCAGACATGTCACTAACCATATCTGGGTTGATGTTTTGGTGAAACAGATGTTCTGAATTTCTTTGGATAATTTCCTTCATCCAACTCTTTCTGCAGCCTTGTCTTTGAAATGGGAACAGCTCTTTCATACAGCCCAGGGACTTTATAAAGATAAACCACTAAGAACTGGAAAGCAATCGAATATTGTGGAGTTATATGCTGGGTTAATTTCACTGCTGGCTGGATTGTGAATTTCATCCAGTATGGAACTTTCTTTTCTTTTCTTTTCTTTTCTTTTTATTATGTTAAAATCTGTGTGTAAAATTGTTTAATGTACATGCATGTATGTATCTATTTAACAAAGTCTGAAAGAAAGAAGAACAATGATGCCATCATACTGTCTCTGACAGAAGCAGTAGTGCTGTCCTTTTCCATTATTCCATACTGCAGCTTTCTGTGACTGTCAGCTCTGCACACAGCACAGCCTTCCTTTAGACAACAGATGTAACCAAACTGTCTGCTTTGGAGAGGTTCAGAAATCTCCTTAAATAGCAAAATTGTAATTACCTTTTTCCTGTCTGGAGAAAGGTACAGTTATATAGGCAGCTTACAGCTGCTTGGGTTAGAAGAGGGCACAGCGACTGCCCACAGGGTGAGGAGAGGAGCCTACTTGTCCCTTCTTTTCTTACACCACCTGAGAGTTCGTGAGCTAAAGGTAAAAACCAAAAATCTGCAGAGATCAGTGTTAATTTTTTTAAGAGGGGAGCTGTCATCCAACTGAAAATCCAACTGTCCACTTGCTCCAGAGAGTGTGTCTGGGGATCCTTAACTCTTTCAAGTCCATGGAGAGAAGCCTGACCATCAGTGCCACTGGCCACTCCTTCAAGGCTGGTCACCTAATTCCCAGCACAGAAGGCACCTCCTGGGTCTGTGCAGCAAAAGACGCACCGGGGGTTCTGTCAACCTGAGCTCTCAGCCATGTGGTCACTACACACCAGCTGACTACAAGGTGAAGTACCATGTGACTCTTCCAAAGTGCGTTCTTCACCAGGAGTACCTAATCCAGTTCTCTGGATGTCTCCATGCCAGCTCTGTTGTGATCAATTGCTCAGTCATCTGAGGGATTCAGGATAACCTGTTCCTCAGAAACACATCTTACCTTAACTGGCTAAATAGTACCTGTGGTCTGTAGCAAACCAATGTCAATAATGCCTGCCAGATAAATATTTGCTTAGATAGGTGCTGCTGGTTTTGCTTAAACTAAGACCTTTGTATGGGTGGGACTGTCACATAGCATAGACGTTCCTGAGAAATTTGAGGCATTCTGCAATTCATGGGAAAGCCCTAATGGCGTCTAAAATATATTATTAGATTTAGGTAGAGTTTAGGACTTTCTGTTTTTTAATCTGGGATGAGGGCATGTGGCTGAAGTGATACTATTAGTACACTTGCTTCACAGGTTGGAAGCATTAATTACTAATTTTATTTCTAAGATTTACCAAACTTTGGTTCCCCAACTTTTTTTTGTGAAATATACTGAACAGAATCAGTATTTCATGCTGACATTAGTGGTTGGATGTGAGATATACAGTATTACATTTTTTGAGCTGTAGAACTTCCCTACATCATTGCAACCTAACACTCATCCCAAAGTTCTCATTTAGAAAGTCTGAGGAAGTACGACAATATTTTACAATGAGTTTTTCCAACATTTTGAACTCACCTTTATTTCTCATTTACTCAAAACTTGTTTGTTTTCTACAGAAACACGTAGAACTAAATGCACAAGGTGTGTATATAGAACAGAATTCTTCCAAATGGAAGAATGGTGGCTAGAACAAAAAAGGAAGTAGGCTTCCTAAACCCATTTTTTGCTTATATTAAGATTTCAAACAGCCCACCCACCTCCCAGGGAAAACAAAACAAGGCAAAGCAAAGCAAAACAAACTTCATGTCCTTAAACATCAAAAATCTAAACTTCTTTGAAAATAAATAAACATAAAGGACATAGAGTTGATCATATTTATAAGGTATCTTTAGTTTTATTTTGACAATTTTTTTTCCAAGAAACTAAGGGACACTTCCAAGTCAACTGCTCTTGTCCTTATAGGGGATTTCAACTTGCCAGAAATTAATGGTGAGCATTACACGGCTCATAAAATCCAGGTCAAAAGATTCCTAAAAAACCTGGATGACAACTTTATGGAACAGGTCCTCAGACAGCTGAGTCAGAAAGTTGCCTTCCTTCATCTGCTGCTTGTCAACACAGCAGGTCTCATGAGTGAAGTGGAGATTGGTGGCTGTCTTGGCCACAGCAACCATGAAATGATTGAGTTTAAAATCTCTGTTGACAAGAGGAAAAAGTTCCAGCAAAAACCTCAACTCTGGACATGAGGAGAGCTGAATTCAGGCTGCTCAGGGAATTAGTGAATGAGATCCCCTGGGAAAATGGTTTTTCAGGTGCTTGGGTCTAGCAGTGCTGGTCACTTTTCAAACATCACCTCCTAAGTGTGAGAAAATTTTCTCTTTTATTAAATTTAGGAAAATGACAGTGTCCGTGGAGCAAAGAAAAATAACAAGTAGGAAAAATTTACTTATAACATGTGTTGGGTGCCTTGGCCAGGTAGATCCAAAAGCACACCCTTGAGTTTAAAATTCCCTCTTTTAAGGTCTCC
>JAWWEU010000111.1:70227218-70249266 GCA_035583155.1 Acropternis orthonyx | reverse complement strand
GATGCCAGCTCCAGATTGGATCAGGCATCTTACAACTCCGTGATACGCCTTTATAGGTTAGTAAAAAATCAGAATAAGAATAAAAACCCCAAAAAGTATACCTCTGGGTTAGTGTTCTTTGTTTAATTCATTTGCTTGTAATAAAACCTCCCATTTATTTCTCATATATGGGCACAGGAGGAGGCAATTCCCAAATGTCCCAAGTCAAGCAGTTGAGGCAGAAGGCCAGCTTGGCTGATCAGGGATCTCCTCTTGGAAACAAGGCAAAAAAGGAAGGTGTATGGTGTTATAGTTTCAAAATCTTTCATGGAGTGTTTTTTTGTGTGTTTTGTTTTTTGTTTTTCCTTGCCAGTGCAGTGGTGGGAGGGTTGGGAGCCAGAATGAGATGGCCTGTTGAAGCCCAGCCCCCCACTACCTGCTCCCAGAGCCAGCTAACTGTCTAAAGCCTAAGCAAAGGGATGGCTAATAGCTTTTCATTCCAACGTGATGGCTGGGGAGAGGATTGGGGGAGGTGTTTTCTTTGTTTTGGGGAGATAGGACTCGATTTGTCTGAAAGTTGTGGTTACAGTGTTGTTCTGCTCTGGTTTTGGCTATACATATATATATATATATATATATATATATATTTGTAGTAAAGAACTTTTATCCTCTTTTCTACATTTTCTGATTAAAGTCTCTTAACTTCGAAGGTTGTGGTGGCTTGAGGAGAAGGAGGCCCCTTTCCTAGTCCAGAAGGATTCCTCACTTTCCTTGACAGACGTTTTGGTTTCTTTTTAAACTGAGACACATGCCCAGTGGAAGCAAGGTCAACTGACATGGGAAAAATTCAGAGATGCTGCTTGCCACTGCAGGGAGAAAATTTGTGGAGCCAAAGCTCAGCTGGAGTTGCAGCTGGCCAGAAATTTGGGGGAAAATAAAAAGGGTAAAGAGTTTTATCAAATGTATTAATGGCAATAGGCAATATGGAAATAGCAACCCATTACAGGATGAGGATGGTCGCGTCACAAAGAGGGACAGAGACAAGGCAGAGGTAGTTAATATTTCTTTGCCTCTGTCTTCAACACAGATGATGGACCAAGGGGGTTTCAGTGCCCTGAGCTGAGGACCATGACTGGGAAAATTACCAACTCCCAGTTGACCCTGAAATTGTGTGGGATCTGCTGCTCAAGATGGACCCCTACAAGTCTATTGGGCCTGATGGGATTCACCCAAGAATCCTCAAGGAGCTGGCTAATGTAATTGCAAAACCTCTCTCAATGATTTTTGGGTGATCTTGAGAATCTAGAGAGGTCCCAGCTGACTGGAAGTTGGTGAACATAGTCCCAATTTTCAAGAAGGGCAAGAAGGAGAACCCTGGAAACTACAGGTCTGTCAGTCTCACTTTAGTGCCTGGTAAAGTTATGGAGAAGGTTATTCCCAGAGGTATTGAAAACCACCTGAAAGACAATGCAGTCATTGGTCACAGCCAGCATGGCTTCGTGAGAGGAATGTCCTACTTGTGAAACTTGACTTCATTTTATGACAAGGTAACCCACCTAGCTGATCAAGGGAAGCCAGTTGATGTAATCTTTCTGGATTTCAATAAAGTATTCACTCCTGTCTCTCACAGGATTCTTCTGGACAAAATGTCTATCACACAGCTGGATAAACACATCATGCAGTGGGTGAGAATTGGCTCACAGGACAACCACAGAGGGTAATAATGAATGGGATGACATCAGACTGGTGACCTGTCACTAGTGGGGTTCCACAGGGTTCCATCTTGGGCCCTGTGCTCTTCAACATGTTCATAAATGACTTGGACACAAGACTGGAAGGGATACAAAGCAAGTTTGCAGATGACACAAAACTGGGAGAAGCTGTCAACTCCCTCAAAGGCAGGGAGGGCCCTGCAGAGAAACCTTGACAAATTAAAAGACTGGGCAATCACCAACCATGTGAAGTTCAACAAGGGGAAGTTCCAGGTTCTGCACCTGGGATGGGTGACCCTGGATTTTTGTGCAGATCAGGGAGTGAGACACTGGAAAGCAGTGTCATGGAAAGGGACCTGGAGGTCCTGGTTGATGGCAAGTTAAATATAAGCCAGCAGTGCTCTGGCAGCCACGAGACACAGCATTGCCAGCGGGTCAAGGGAGGGGTTTGTCCCACTCTACTCTGCATTGAGGCAGCCTTACCTTGAATATTGGGTGCAGTTTTGGGCACTGACTACAATGTAAGAAAGATATTAAGCTATCAGAGCATCCAAAGGAGGACAATGAAGATGGAGAAGGGCCTTGAGGGGAAGCCCCAAGTGTCTGAGGGCACTTGGTGTGTTCAGCCTGGAGAAGAGGAGACTGAGGGAAGACCTCATTGCGGTTACAACTTCCTTGTGAGGGGAAGGGGAGGGGCAGGCACTGATCTCTTCTCTGTGGGGGACAGAGGAAATGTGGCAGGACCACCTCAAATTATGTCAGGGGAGGTTTAGGCTGGATATTTGAAATATTTTCTTCAGCCAGGTGAAGAAAATCACCACAGGGTGGTTGGGCACTGGAACAGGCTCTCCAGGGAAGTGGTCACAGCATCAAACCTGTCGGAGTTCAAGAAGCATTTGGATGATACTCTCAGGCACATGGTGTGACTCTTGGGGATGGTCCTGTGGAGGGCCAGGAGTTGGACTCCATGATCCTTGAGGGTCCCTTCCAACTCAACATATTCTGTGATTCTGTGATTTATGCTTTAAAAATATAATCAGTTAAAATTCTTAAATGAAAGCTACTTGGAACTGGAAAACTGTGTTTTTCTGCTAAAAAAATGTTGACCAGTGTTCCAGCATCTTCAAATTTTCAAGTCAGAAGAAGTAATTTAAAAACTTTTGCTTTCCAATGGGAGTTGCTAGCTTTCTGCAAAGCAGGTGTTGGGACAAAGTCTCCTTCTGAATTCTACATAATACACCTTTATTTTCATCCCTCTTTTTTCAGTAGCAGAAGAAATTATGCAAAGAACAGTTTTGACCTTCTATGTACATACCCACTGGTCAGGAGATTAGCTGTGAAGAGAGCCCCAGCAATGAGAGAGACATTATTGCATTGTGGGCTCTCTTTATCCTGAACTAATACATGGATATGGATACGTACTCTTGAACTTCAACTAAAGCCTAGGTAAATATTTACTAATCCTATTACAGTTTATTTGGCTGTGAATTTAGAAGCAGAGGCAACAGTATTTCCTTAACAACAGTTTCTAATGTGGTTTGGTTTTATTTGTATTGCATAGACTGTCCTTCAAGAACTGAAACAACATTAAAGCCATTTTACAGGCCAACTACTTGCCTAAGTAACCTACTCACTACCGTGTGATATAAACACAAGAAGTATGGCATTGTTTCTTAAAGATGTTATAATTTAATCTATGCCCAAAATTGGAGGAGTACCTGTGTTAGGAATCGCTCTGCAGTGTAAGCTGTGAGCTGTGAGCCAGTGTAATGGCTCAGCACCCAAAGTATCTGAAGCTGAGATTTGCATGCAGTGTTGCACCCTCCCTAGCAGACTGCTTGGGATGGAGTTGATCAGAGGTGTGAGTTACACTCACAGAAGGCCCTGCAAACCAATGTCTTGCATTACATTATCGTAAAACTGTTTTCTGTTCCCTTCTGGGATCCAGCTTGGAAGAAAGTAGATAAAATATATATGGACACATAAATGTTGCTTTTTAACCCAAAAGGGATTTGTTAAGCCCCAGTACACTTGAGCAGAACTAGAGGAGAAAACCCAAAACCTGCAGGCAAAAAATATCACACAAATATCCAGTTACTTGATTTGTTGCTATAGATATATAACTGGGTTATAACATTTTTTATGGGCAGAAGTAGTATTTAGAAGGCTTGGGCAGTATCTTAAAAATATGAATCCCATATGGAATCTCCCAATATGATAGGGAGAAAGTCTTCATTTCCTTTTAGTTTTGTTTTGTAAGAGCTCTTCAGTTTTGTAGTCACATGCCCCTTTTGCAGCATGCAGTAGTCTTGACTGAAATTTTTAGGAGTGAGTCAGGGCAGGAATTGCCAGAAAAAAAAATCAAGAGCTTGAAAGTGAAGATATTTCAATGAATGTTTTCCATAAGGGTGTTTAAAAACACAACCAAAAACTTCTTCTATCTGCTATGGTGAAGTCACCCCAGTATTTGCTCAGTTATTTACCTAAATCAAGTTGAATTTATTTCTTTTATAGAGAGCTTTGATTTAACTTTTAGGAAATTCTGGACCTGATCATTAAGATCAGTGAAACAAATAGTTTGTTCAGAAGAATAAGGAAAGAACAGAGAGTGCAGCACACCATACAGAAAAAAGGAAAGGAGTTTGACCAGGCTGATCCGACATTATGTTCAAATTAGGTGTACATTTTGCAGGGCCACCTCGTTAACTTAATGGTAAAAAATTAATTCTGATCCAAAACATATCTGTGAAGGTGTTCTTCTCAATACATTTAAATTTTACTCAAGTTTCTATGATAAAGGAAATACCTTCCCTTTTCTCCATCCTTTCTTTGAATAAAATTTGAGACACCCAGGTGCTAGCAGGGAAAGTTTTGGTAGTGCTGGAGGTCTTGTCAAGGCAGATGTGAGGACAGCCTGTGAAAAGATGAAGTCCCAATACATCGTGCATCAGTATTTGACACCGAAGTGAGAACAAAGGTGCATTACATACCAGAAAATGGCAAAAGCAATGGAAAAGAAGGACCTTGTATTTGCTTGATAGCTTCTTACTAGAAGAGTCATTTAAAAATAAATTCCATGGCAGTTACCTCTATACCAAGTGTTTATTTGCACTGGAAGATTAACTTCAGTAATTACACACCCAGAGAGAGATGTACATAATTCTCTTTGTGGCACTCCTAGTCAAGAAACAGAATCTTTTGAACACTAACATGGCTTTTTCTGACTGCGGTACTGAATTCTTGCCTGGGGTGTTACCAGCCTAGCTAATGACTCACTGCCAAGGTAGACTATTCTCTTTCAGAGATTCTGATGGGTTTTTTTTAAAAAAAATTAAGGTAATTGTTAAACTATTCTGCTCAAAAAGTGCTGGTGTCACAGCAATTTGGGACATCAGTCAATGGGCATTCTTTGTAATTAGTGCTAAAGTCCTTGTGTATGAGAGCTTTTCTACAAATCTTGCAAGTGAAACTTAGCCAAGATGGGTTTAAAAATATGTTGACTTTGAATGTCAGAATTTAGGACACTTTTTGCTAAATTTGAGCTAGATTAGAAAAAGGAAAAAAAAAGTTCTACCTTAGTTCAAGAGCTAATCTTTTGCATTTTCATGACTTCTTGGTGCTTTTTTGTGAATGTGATGACTGAAGGAAAAACTAGACACAGTAAAAATTTCATACAGTTTGTCTTATTCTGTGGTAGTATAAATGAAGCCACAGTGTGGGTCTTTCCTGTAAAAATAATATTTTCGCAATATATTGTTTAGTTGTTCTCTGCCAGTGATATGTGCTGAGGCCAGGTCCACTCTCAGGATAATTATATGGAACTGCAATCCTTTCAGAGCCCACTGCTGCTATCTATGTGTCTCTTTTTCAGAGCACAGGCCCACAGCACTCAGTCCATGGAGTCTGCAGAGGTGGAACACCATGACAACTCTGACACTAGAGAAGATGGATATATTCTCACACAAGACCAGTGAAGGGTTTACATAATATATGACATGAATTTAAAGCACCCAAAGGAGAATGGGAACCAGCTGCTGCTTGTGACCAGCCAGTACACTGAGAAAGATAAAAGTAAGATATCCACAGGTCCAAAAGACCTGTAATAGTTTGATTTGCTCTTTTCAAGGCAGGCCAATTCCATGACTTCTTGAATGGTTGCAAGACCAAGTGCTGACTGGATTGCTGGGAGTTTTCTTTGTCCTCCTAGTTAGCTAAGTGATGAATGTGCTACAAAGACCTAACTGAGCATGTGGAATTGCTTGTCACATGATGTTAATGTCACAGTTTTGTACTTATTCAGGGTCACAGACATCAAAGTCACCCTGCAGGGAATAATAGCACAGAAGGGACATTTACTGATGCAGCTAAGTAATATAATGAGCAAGCACATCTTCAAGGTACAGAAAGAGAGTCAGTAAAGAAAAATGTTAATTGTTTCTGAATGTCTTTTAATTAATGTATTAGATTTCTTTTCCACAGAACTAAATTTACTTCCCACCACTTTTAAAAGTTTCTCAGCTGTAAATAAGAATCTGCATATTATTTGACATTCCAGACTTCCTTTTTTTCAGGTTTTGGTTTTGGGTTTTTTGGTGGTTTTTTTTTTTTAATAGTAAGATCTGAATTAAAGGAATCTATATTCCAGATTTCTTAAAAAGAGCAGCAGTACTTCTAAATGCGTGAGGAGGAAGAAGCTTGGAACTGTAGAAAGTATGAAGGAAGAATCATTAGAAAACAGTAAATAAACAGCACAAACACATATGATATTCAGAGAATTGCATAAAATATCTTTTAAATCACTGGGATTACCTTCTGTATTGATAGGATAATGTTTTTGATGGTTTAATATGCTTCCCTAAAATTGGATATTCTGACAGAATGCAGGGCAGACCTGAAGATCAAGATGACCAAAACCCACAACAAACCTGTGAATGCCTAAATACCTGCTAGGACTTCTTTTGAAGTCACCAGGAGGTTTCATTGTGAACCTTTTTCTGGAGCATCTTTCATGTGATCTAGAACTGTTCTGCCTGGAGAAGGCTCAGGAGGGATCTCATCAGTGTGTATAAACACTGGTGAGAGGGAATGAAGATAAGGCAGCCAGAGTCTTCTCAGCCATCACCATCATCAGGACCAAAGGCACTGGGCACAAACTGAAACACATGAAATTCTATCTGAACACAAGAAAACATTTTTAAACTGTGAATGTGATCAAACACTGATAAAGGTTGCTGAGAGACTGGTGGAGATATTCAAAATCTGACTGGACACAGTCCTTGGCAATTCACCCTTATGCGACCCTGCCTGAGACCAGAGGGTTGGCTCAGTGGCCTCCAGAGATCCCTTCCAACCTCAGCCATTCTGTGATTCTGTCATCACAGGAGGCAGACTGCTGAATGAGTCTGGAATAGCAGAGCTTATGTTTATAGGTCACTTAATTATCACCCTCACACAGTACTCTTGAGGACTGATCATGTACAATCTGCCCTAGCTCCTTATGCTCCTTCTTGTTACGGTTTCTTTCTGTGTGCCACAGGCCCAAACATTATTTTTATGTTGACTTCTCCGGTAATCATGGATTTCAAATTACTCACTTGTTCAGCTTTGAAAAATAAGACCAAGTCTGGAGCTGAAGAGTAACTGCTGAAGCCTCTTCTATTCACCCCAAGTCTGATTTTTAACTCTGCAGCTCTAAACTTTTCAGTTTCACTCTACTTGATTTATCATTTATTGTCAAAAATAGCTCTAATTTAGATAGTATCACAAGAAACCAAGAGAATTATTTCTTTAAGGATTTCTCATGTGCTGATAGCATTGAAATATTTAGTGGTGTTTTTTCCTCCTTTCACAGTAATTTTTACGTTATGAAGACTAAATTTTCTGATAGTAAGCCATCTGAAAAGAAACTCCCCACCTCAATCCACTCTCTGACCTGTAAAATTCCTAGTGAAATTTATCTCTGAATAGTCTCTGTTGCTTTTCTTTGATCTGTGAGTGAAGGTGAAGGGACGAAGATGATCCCAACATGATTTGGTGCTGTGAAAAATTAAGCTTCTGTTCACTTTCCATTCCTATTTCTCATGTGTATTCTCTGGCTTTATCTCTCAATGTGGGTCTTTTGAACTTGAACTTCTGAAAGAATACTTGCTAAAATATGATGGAAGAGATACGTTTAAACCAAATGGTTGGTGTGCTTGTTCTTTCCCTTGCAGAATACTCTGGGGTGTGCCCAAAGCTTATGGAACTTGAAATCTTTTCCTGTCCTGGGGTTCCCTGTAAGCAAAAACCACAATCCTGTACTATAAATAAAGAGAATTACCACAAGCCCTGGAACTGTAGTCATGTGGAAATCCCTCTGATACTGACATCTGCTTGTTTTCTCCATTTTTTTGTGTGTGTGTCTTAGGCAATGTAATTTGTGAGCAGTTCAGTGGCAGCAACATCCTCGGCTAGGCAGGTGCCTCTCTCTCAATGCACTATGCTGCTTGACCTTTGGACCTGTGAAACTACTCTCTTGGGGAAAAAATGTCAGGTACAGAAGATTTTCTTGATCTGAAAACAGTGATTTGCAATCAGTTCAGATTGTGTAAGGTTCCCTTTCAACACTGTTTGCTGTTGCATACACACAGAGATGTTACAGCCAACAACCCATATAATCTATAAATATGATTCTATATATACCGTACATTTATTTTCTCATTCTTATTTTTTCTAGTTGAGAAAAAAAATGCTGTGCTTTATTATGTAGTTAGAAAACCCAACAACAAACAAATTTTAATGTGTATTAATCAATGCATAGCATTTTTATTCACAAGGGCTGCTGCATATTCTGAGGGCTTTTCCTTTCCTCTCTCTGATTCCAGATATGTGGCTGTATTTGCCATGGGACATGGAAGCTTACAGGGTTTCTGCCCAAAGATTTCAGTCTTGAAAGATGAAGATTAGACAAGTTCAGAGGAAAGGAGTAAGAGAGGCCTGGAAATATATTTCCCTCTATGGGACTCAGCAGTCTCAAGGACAATTCTGTGAGTGTCAGAAAGTGGAAAGGAGCAGATAATCCACTTTAGAGGCAGGGAGAAATGGCACTAATTGAGGTCGCCTTCACACACTTGAAATGTTTTGTTCTCAGCCCTGGTGTAACAGGGCAGCTCTCAAAATAGGAATGGTAGAGGATGTTAGGGAATCTCCTGTGTACCCTTGAAGAGGCTTTAAATAGAAAACCTTTTAAACTAGAAGTATGTAGTTTAGGAAATCTCCTAAGGCCACTCTCGCATTTTCATAGGGGTCGGGTTGTGTTACAGAACTATATAAAATACTGCCTGGTTGACTAAGTTTCTGCCCTCATCCCAATAGACTTTGCTTTCCACTGATGTTTGATCGTGCTACCTCTGTTAATTTACCTTTCATTTTTCTCATAGATCTTCTGTATAAGAAAACTTGCTTTATTTTAAAAAGAAAAAACTCCTGCTGGAGAAGAATGAAACCTCTACAGCAACTACATAGTAATTCTCTACCAAACCCATCAAAGAGTAGATTCTGGAATTGCTCTCACAACCCAGCTCTCTAGGCAGGATTAAATGTACACATGTGCTGTTGCTGGAGGTCTTTTGCTTTTAGCTGAAATGGAATGGAAATGGGTCTGGCTAGCTTTGCTTCCATCTGGGACAGAGTTCATGCAGAAGAATGAGGAAACAACAGCACTTTGTCCAGCAGCTGACACAGCTTAGCTTAACCAATACAAAACTTGCTAATGGCTTATTGCTGAAGCACTGCCTTAGCTTCTTCAGACCAGTTCAGGTCAGGCAGGTTCTAAATCAGAGAACTTAATACTGTTGAAGTCTGCATTCTCAGTTACCAAGTTATCTCCTAAGCTTTTCTGCATCTTCCTCTTCTGCAATCTTCTGGTTTCAGTATGGAAAGTAGCACGAATGCTTTTCTACTTAAGCGTCAATGCAAAAGAGTCAGATCTAGATCACTGCATATTGACATTATCGATAAGTCCAGAAGGAAGGGCACTAGACACTCATATTTTCTAATTTGACCAAAAATGACTACAATGTCATATTGAGAGTTCCCACATGCCATTATGCTTGGAACGTTTCTTTTTCTGATTTGTAATTAAAATTTTTATTTAAAAAATCCTCTAAAGCTAGTCTTGGTAGAGGAACCCAAGGAGGGCTTGAGTCTTTGTACATCTTTAATTATATCTTTAATTAATTTGGAGTTTCTCAAAAAAAATTTGAAGTAACAGTGACAGTCATTGCCAAATGTGGTAGCAGAAAATCTTGGGTGAGTCTGCAGGTTTCAGGCTGGGGAAATAGAGTTTTTCAAATGTATGAGGATGGATTAGTTGTGGAAAGAAGCAGGTGTTTTTAAAGCAGTAAGTACATTGCCTGGTACTTTTTTTAAAGGAAAAATGTGTAGAACAAAAATCTTCATATTTCAGTAGAGAAAACCAAAAGTTAACTTCACAAGATTTGGAAGAAGTTTGTCATGTGAGCAGTCTGTTCTGTGTTCTGTTCTTGAGCCTTCTCATGAAGCATTCAGCAGCATTCTGTATCAGAAACATGATGCTGCACCAGCTCACTGTTGGTTTGATACAGGCATGAACCACAAAGTTCAGAAATCTCTTCCCAGCAAAGAGTAAATATTTAGGTGAATGAACATTTCTAAATGTGCTTCTAAGTATCTCTTCAGCTTCTATATATTTACTTTGAAGGTTACCAACATGCTTTGGACCCAGAGGAAAGGTTCACTTTGGCCCAAGCGAAGATTGACATCATGCATAAACATCCCTGGTTTGATCTCAAGCTTCAGTGTATGTCAACACCTACAAAGATGAATGTATGTGTTTGCAAGTTCACCTCAAGTTGCTGAGGAACATAATAAATCAACAAGTAGGTTGAATTTACAGTATAGCCCTGTTGGGCAAGTAGGAGGTAAAATCCATAATGGGAAACTTTGATTAAAGCCTGAGCAGGTTTACAGTTAAGATGGGTCAGTACTAATTTAAAAATTAAATCCATGGATGTTTTGTAAATAGAGGGTCTGAAGCTCAAGAGAAAGCTATCATTTTCTCAGCATAGGAAATAAAATGTTGGAAAATTGCAGATCTTCATGTATCATGCTTACACCTGCTGTTGTCTGAGACAACTGAAAATAGTAGTTGAAAGGTGTGGAAGGTAAATAAAATGATAATCTAATTTTTTTCCTGTAATGCAATGGATAAGGAACTAGTCATGTTTAAAGACAGGAAAGACTTTAAAGAGAATATAAACAAAGCTTGTACTTTGCAGTGCACATTGAAAAGCAGTGTATTTCAGATAGCTGTGAATTCCTGCACTAATAATTAAAGCTCAGAATCTCAAACCCTCACATTTTCCCCTTGGTCTAAAAATCTGCCTTAGCTTTCCTCTGCATCCTGACACAGGATGTTTCCTTTCTCTCAGCTTTGATTTGAGAGGCTGCAGTTTGGGAAGTTTAACTAGCTAACTTCTGTAACTTTGCTTTCAGTCCACCAACAACAGTTTGGGTTTTGGTGCAAGAGGCTACTGTTGTGCTGCTGTTGCCATTGGTTCTACCATATTTCTAGCAATAAAAATGCAATGTTGTCACCATCACTGGAGCTCAAATTTGGTTCTGAAAGAATATGAAAGACTTGAAATAATTTTAGCATGAGTGATTCATCTAGAGTGGGTGTCGAAATAATGGATTTGGAAACACACACACACACACACACACACACACACACACACACACACACACACACACACATATATATTTTTCCCCCAGCTTAGTTTTAAATAAAGAATATTTGATTTTTTACTTGAATTCTAGCTATATGTGAATTTTATTGGCTAATGTCACTTGTGTTTATTGATAAATTTTAGGTAGATGACCAGAGGGAATATATCCACAAGATTTTTTGCTTCTGTCAGAAGCTTCCCCCAAGTCTGACAGAGCCAATGTCACGTGGATCCAAGATGGACCCACTGCTGGTCAGTGCCAAGCCCAGCAGTGATGGCAGTAACACCTCTGGGATAAAAGATTTAAGACGGGGGGAAAAAGCCCTGTGCAACTGTAACTGCAGCCAGAGAGAGGAGTGGGGAAAAATAGCCCTGCAGACACCAAGGTCAGTGAAAAAGAGGGGAGAGGAGGTGCTTCAGGCACTAGAGTAGAGATTCTCCTGCAGCCCATGATGCAGACCATGGTGAGACAGGCTGTGCCCTTGCAGCCCACTGAGGTCCATGGTGGAGCAGAGATCCACCTGCAGACCCTGGAGGACCCCACACTGGGGTAGGTATATGCCCAAAGGAGGCTGTGACCCCATGGGAAGCCTGTGCTGGACAAGGCTCCTTGGTAGGACCTGTGGCCTCGTGGAGACAGGAGCCCGTGCTGGAGCAGGTTTGCTGGCAGGATTTGTGGCACTGCAGGGAACTGAGTCTGGAGCAGCCTGTTCCTGAAGGACTGCACCCATGGAAGGGGTCCATGCTGGAACAGTTTGAAAAGAACTGCAGCCTGTGGAAAGGACTCAGGTTGGAGAAGTTTGTGGAGGGCTCTCTCCTGTGGGAGGGACCCCATGCTGGAGCAGGGTAAGAGCATAAGGACTCTTCCCACTGAAGAGGAAGGAGTGGCAAAGACAACATGTGATGAACTGATTGTAACTCCCATTCTCCATCCCTGTGCCCCACTGATAAGGGGAGGTATAGAAAATCAGGACTGAAGTTGAGCCCAGGGAGAATGGAGGGGTGAGAGGGAGCTGTTTTAAGATTTGGTTTTATTTCTCATTATTGTACTCTGATTTTGATTGGCAATAGATTAATTTTCCCCAAGTCAATCTGTTCCTATGACAAGTTTCTATATCAAGTACCTATGACAGTGACTGGTGAGTGATCTCTCCTGGTCCCTCTCTCAGCCCATGAGGCTTTTGTTATATTCTCTCTTTCCTGTCCTGCTGAGGAGGGGAATAATAGAGTTGCTTGGTGGCACCTGGCCACAAATCCTTCCAACCCCTGAGAATAAGACCAATTAAAAATATGAGGGTCCTAAGGTGAATCAAGAAATAGATCTCATGTTATTTAGATAACCAGGAAAAAAAAAAAAAAGGGAAAAAAGTGATTCCTCTCCCAGCACATTTACACTGCCCTTTCATGACAATACATTTGATAATTGCATAATTGCATCTTGCAGTGTGCTTGGACATTAGTATTACTCTGGGTACAGAATATTAAACAGCAATGATGAAAGTAAGTACTGCAGTTAGGCTTGCCTTGCCTCAGGATCCCTGCAGCATCCTTGCCTGGTGTTATAACTTTCCCTGCCCCTTGGTCACAGGCTAGTACTCTTTTGAGTACAGCTGCCCAGATGGATGTGTGTGAACTGAGATTTCACATGTGAAATTGTTGTGGGTTAGGCCTTGGCAAAATGCCAAGCTCCCCCGCCCCCCCGCCCCAAACCCACACGGTCCCAGTGAAAGGAGGTAAGACAGAAAAAAAACGAAACTGAGAAAAACCTTATATATATATATTTACCTGAAAGTTACAACACATATATGTAGAAATATGAAGAAAACCAACAATAACTTTATCCCAAACTGGCCCCCCAATAACACAGAGATTCCACCCTCAAAGACGTTTCCCGGGAAGAACACCCAACAAGGAGAGGGAAACAGCAACCCCAAACAAAAAAGTATTTACTTCCCAGAGACCAGAACTGCTGTGAATATCTCGACAAGGGAGCGGCGAGGCCTATTGCTGCTGGAGCTGCGACCGGGGTGTCCTCTCAAGGGACCACAAGTTGAGGAGAAAAGGGAGGAAGCAACTCCCTTCACTAGTTTTATACTCGACTTGACTTCAGATGATATGAAATACCTCTTTGGTTGCTTAAGTCAGGTGATACCTGTCCCTCTAAATCTATCAAACCCATCACAGGATCCTCACATTACCTGCAGCGCAGACCTGCCCCACGTTGCCTATCCTGCAACACTCTGTGTCATACAGAGGGGTCACATAGCAGCTCCTACACACCCAGAAGCCAAGAGCAACTTGCCTCATGTCCCTTCTTGCTTCCTGCCTCTGTCTTGAACCCCTTGCCCGTAGTCATTGCCCCTCAGACAATGTGATTTTGTGTTGGCTATCTGAGGGCTCATTTCCAAGTGCAGGCAGTTTTAATGGGTGGGCATAACAGACAATGGAATGTGGTTAATAGGACATTCCAGCTAACAAAGATTTTGAACAATTTCTGTTTTCATTAGCAAATGAGACTACTTAGATGTGTTCCAACATAATTATGTATATTGTCTTGGTTTGGTGTGCTCGATCCGCAAAGCTCTCAAGTGAATCTGCCAGGAATTCCACAGCATCTGCAGACCAAAACCAGGCAGTAAAGCAAGTAAGCTAGAAAAATAAGTTCTTCAGCTAATAGTTAACAAGTGACCAGCTATGAAAAAAAACCCAGAAACTTTCTACAGCTCTCAGATTCGAAAGGATGTAAATTCCACTTTTGCTTAAGTTAATAATAACTCTTTCAAGTAGAATGCCCAAGAGCGTGGTCTCGCTAATTCAATTACACTGGATGGTTAAAGTTCTAGTTATATGATTCTTCGTTTATTTAATTTTTGCTTAAGATTGGTGAAGGTCCATTCTATTCACCTTTAAACAAGTTTTTTTTCCTTTGAATTAACACAGAAAAATAGAACTTTTGACCTCATTACAGCAGAAAGTAGGAAGAACCAGCTTAATGAGAGGGAAAATATGCACCACTAAAACTGATGTGAGATCACAGTAAGTCTCTAAAACTTACATTTGTGTGTGTGTGTGCAGTCTGCAGAGAAAAAATAAGATTGGACATTAAAGTAAATATTGTTACAGTTGAAGCCAGTTATTACTATAATGTCCACCATTTCCTGGTATAGGGCTCCAAATTTGGTTCGTTATAATTTTGATAAATGCTAATTATTGTGAATGAAATTACTGATTTTGGATGTCTCTAGAAGGTTGGGGTTTTTTTAATTAGTCATCTTAGTTGTTGCTGAGAGCAAGAAACGGAAAGTAAATTATTTTACCTGATTTTTCTACAAGACTGTAATGCAGGTATGCTTTGGAGCTCACATTTTAAGTTTGTGAAGGCTCATTAGGTAGTGATATGCTTTCACTCCTGTCAAGTTTGGCCAACATAAACTAAACTAAACTAAGTTATTGCAACATGCTCAGCAGAAAGACATCTGAAGTTTGTGTGCCCTGGTATATCTATAACCTGAGGCAAATCAGGACTTTCCACTGCAATATTAGTGCTGGTCCAAGTGGTCAGTGTTTGGTTTGGGTATGACCACTGAAAGTGGGTACTGGGAGCTGTTTGCCTGCACTGTTACTCACATTGTCTTCACTGGAGGCAGCAGAGGAAGCTGCCTGAGCAGATTGCAGAGAAAAAGTGGCACCTCTATTATTAGAGCAGGAGTGCAGCAAAAATACCGCTGGCTTGTTAAGTGTGGTGGCAGCCAGTGAATGGGAATGAAGATTGAGGTAGCTATAAAGCTGGGAGACAGCATGTAGAACTTCATTTTGGAAAGGAAAAATAGGGGGGGAAAAGTGCACAGCAAACTGGGGCACAGGCAAGGGCACACCTCAGGAGGTGGTGGAAGATTGAAAATGGTTTGGTAAAGAAATTGAGTTAAGATGCCCCAAACCAGTCATAGCAGGACTTGCTAATAGAGAAAGTGGGGATGAAAATGAACAGTTTGAAGTGTGGAGACAGAACTGGTTAGATTAAGAGACTGTGAATACAGTGATGGGTAAGAAAGTACTGAGGCAAACTAAAGGCAGGGCACAGCCTGCCAGAATACTGCCCTCCCTGCCCTAGAACAAAACACATGAATTACTTATCCAGCACCTCTTCACTGCCAATGCAGTGTTCCACTACTCTCTCATCCCCAGCAGATCACAAACAATTATTTTCTTTTTAAATTTTAAATCCTAGAAGTCAATGGCAGAGATCTGTAAATGGATTATAAAGTTACCACCCTGTGGTTGCCAAGGGGGGAAGGGAGGGGTTTTGTTGTTTTCACCACTTGCCCATTCTTTTTCCTCAAACAAAAGCTGCAGATGAGACAAACAGATGTAGGCAGGCAATGTTTACAAGACAGTAAGTTTGTAAAAGTCCAACATTTAAATTTTATGAAATTTACTTTTGCCAGAGCAAATTTAATTTGGTTTACTTCTGCGTGGACATGATAATGCAGCCTTCACATGATCACATATTGTTTTTATTTATGACTTGGTGTGCTAAAATTAACATTTCTGTCATTCCTGAACTGCTTCTTTTGTGACCCTGGACCTCATTCTTTCATGTTTTTCCAACAATTCACTAAGAATGGTTTTTCAAGATGCAGTTCCCCAACTGACTTCCTAAACATCTTAATAGATAAACTTCATCATAAATGAATTGCCCAGGTATGAGGTACAGATGCTGCCAGCCTGGGAACAGGTGATTTCTCTATGTGGAGATATCAGAGAGGTTATATAAGAAGAAAAGTGAATTCTGCAATTACAAGACTGAGTGATGCTTGGGAAGCTGTGAGATCTTTGTCTCACCCCAAGCTAGGGGCACCTCCCCTGTTCTTAAACAATCATGTGACAGATTTTTCCAAGCAGTCTGCCATAGTGCTTCACCAGCTTCACATAATCACGTTCCCCTGAAAGTCTAGCACAGATGTGCACTGAAACAGTCTAAGCTTGCTACCTCTTCTCCTGCCCTCACTGGAAATAAGGAAGATGCTGTTCTCCTTTTAGCTGCTCTGTGAAGAAGCATATAAAGATGGGTTGTCATGTCCCACCCATCCAGAGTAATAGAACCACAAAATCACACTGTAAAATGCTGGGTAAGAGGGACAAAATAAAGTTGCACCACTTCTGACACTGAGCATTGGGATGTTGCCTTTTCAAACTTCTTTTTTTTTTTTTTTTTTTTTATTTTTCTTTTTTTCCAGAATAGCTGTGAAAGTGTGGGGAATGGCTGGTGTTGAAATCTAGACCTTCATTACTAATAACTGTGTGGCTGTGTTCAGATTGTCTCATGATCTGTGATTCATTGCTTACAAGCAGCAAAGTGCAGAGCCACCCAGCTAGAGCAGTGGCCACATCTGTCCCATCTGACATGAGCAGGGTGACACTTTTGTACAGGCTGAGACACACAGAGAAAAGGAGCACACTGAGCCAGGTAGCTGTTCCTGCTACCACTTTCACAGCACAAGAGCTGATAGACTGGTGTCTTCTTTCCAGCTTTCCACATTACCAATCTTCAGCTTTTGATCATTTTGCTTTCTAGGCATCTCTGCTCTTTTGGAGGGTTCCATCATCCCAGTAGAAAAGGGGTCCAGCTCTGCTGAGTTAGCTGAGCATAAGTGTTTGCTGATCCCATTTTAGGAGCATCGTGCATACAGTGACACATGTGCTGGGATCTGCACAGTCTTTAGAGGAGGAATGACCTCATCTAGTAATAAGTGAACCAAGTTATAGAGCTTATGCTTTAGAGAGGAATATGTATCTTGAAAGCCTTCTGAATTTTGATTATAATAAAAAGGGTAAATATTTTGTGTTGAATATAAAAAAGAAATAAAATAAACTTTGTTATGTCCTTTGAGTAAAGTGAGGGTCTGTAGATTCAGTGTCTTTACCTTCAAAGCAAAAGACAAAACACCAGCATATTTTTAGGGGTCAGGATAGGTCAGGGTGGGCACAATTCTGGCCTTGCGTGAGTTGCCAATCTCTACAATGAAAATGAAATAATCAAGACAAAGGAAGTCAGTATCATGCATTTATGGAGTTATCAACTGGAGGAGATGACAATTTGTACAGGAAGGCGAAGAAGATAAGGACTGATATAAAGGGGAGGCTACAAAGGGTAATGTTGAACTACTGTCTTGGAGGTGGATTATTAGTGAAATTCCTATTGTTCAGCTCCATATTACATGACAATTTTGTTAATGATCTCAGTAGAAAACATAAGACAGTCTTATTAAATCCAGGACATTGTAGTGTTGGCAGATGAAACTGATATGGAAAATAAATTGAATATCTTACATGAAGAACTCCCAGTTCTGAGGACTGGAGTAGTAGAAAGGAGATTAGCATCAGTAACACAAAGCTTAAGGTTATGCAAAATAATATGAAATTCTCCTGTGGGCGTTGAGCTTATTACTAGGAAGCAACAGAGGAGGAGAAAGAACTGGGTGTAAATCTGGCCAAGGGAGGATTGTAAACTGCATATTGCAACTGTGATGAGGGGACAGCCATTATTTCTTACTGTGAGTCAGGCAACGAGTTTTATAACCAGTAGATAGAGGGAAAATTGATGCTGTGTATGTGTTTCTGGTAAGGCCTTACCGGGGTTATTAAGTATAATTTGGAGATTTGTGTTTAGGTAAGATTAGTTCAGACTGGAATGGGAGCAAAGATGATATACTAGCATGCTGAGAGCAAATGGAGAATGCATTTTACAAAATCAAATTAAATAGCTTGGCTTGTTTATCCTAGCAAAAATGAAGGATGAAAGAAGATAAGGTTGTTCTCTATAAATACACCAGGAAGATAAGCACTGGGAATGGAGGGAAGCTAGTTAAGCTAAAGGCCAGTTTTGGCAGCAGAACAAATGGATCTAATCACTGTGAATAAATTTAAGCTTGAAATGAGTAGAGGGTTTCTAAGAATCAGACATCGAAGTTCTGGAAGGGAAAGAGCAAAGGGTAGAAAACTAACAGTTTTAAAGTGGAGCTTGATCATTTATGGAAAGGATTTGTGGGACATGATTGCTTGCAATAGCAAATTGAGTTTGTAAGATGGATGATATTTCAGTCATGGTTTTACTTTGTCTTAATCCTGTCTCTAGTTTTCTTCTTGAAAATTCAGAGTCTGTATCAAAAATCAGCAGCTTTTATTGTCAGCTGCTGAAAACCTAGACATCTTTAAGATATGTGAGCCATAATGATCCAGCTTAGTTTAGTGGAAAACCTAATTTTCTGTCACAACTCTTTTCCATTGAAATAAGAATTTCTTGATCTCTAATTTGATATCTTGAACTTTCTTGACCAAACTAACAAACAGGCTGACCTATTTCAACCCAAGCAATTCCATGAAGCAAGGAATTTTGGCAATTCTTGGCAATATGTATTTCTTGTTTGGATACTCAGCTTTCTAATAAAAATAGAAATTCTAATTCAAATTCTTTTGCTGGTTGAGTTATCTCTGCATTCCCTCTTATATTCCTTATCTGCATTCCTGTACTTATACAATGCATACATATACTCACAAATATTTTCTGGTAATTAAGAAGGGGTAAGGTTACACTGCAACTTTTGACTTAGCTGAAAAAGTCAATATCCAATTACCTTTTTTCATGAAACCTGTAGAAACTTAGTATCTTGAAAGTCCTGTCTCTGTCAGATTTCATTAATATTCATCAATTCATCTAGTTATCTAGAGGAGACAGATGGGCAGTCCAGATCATGGCATGGCTGCATTCCTTTTGGGAATGGAACTAAGAGGGCATATTCATTTGATTCTACACACTTAGAAAGCACTGAAAAATAGCAGTAAATGGTTATTTTCCAGAATAAAATTTTAGTGAGAAGCTATGATAGAAAGTAAGACCTCATGATGCATATGTAAATCCATCAAACATAATGTTATCTTCATTTAATAGAAGATGGTTCAGTCAATCTAAATACCAGCATAAACATATATCATTTATTTAATGTGATACTTGGAGGTGATATTTTTGCATCTTCTTTTGATGTGATGAAGTTCACAGTTCATTATAAGAGGAACTGATAGGGACTCAGATGCAGACTGAAACATCAGAAAGGTTAGTGATCTCTGTTCCTGTTACACAGTGTTAAATGTAGTGAGTGCACCTGCATTTGTGGAATCCTCTACCTCATACCGTAGTTTCTGTCACCCTTTTGCAGGGGGACCCTTCCAGGATTCCTCATTACTTGACTGTCTCTCCATTCTTGGAGTGGAAGGTCATTTACATTTAAAAGTACACATTTATGTTGTATGTACTGCTCCTTACAACCTTGTTGCTTCCTTTTCTTCCTCATTGTTCCCCAGTTCTCAGTTTCTCAGTATTTGTCTTCCACTGTTTGATGACAAGGGGCATCCTTTATAGGAAACTAGAGCCAGACCGTGCACCTTTAATCTGAATTTTACTTCTTTCTGGTTTTGCTTTTTAATATATTTTCTTTCTCTCTTTTTCCCCTTTACATGGTAACAATAAGGCAATTTGTGTGCTGATGGCTGTTCTGTACAGGCACTTTATACGTCTATACTGGTCAGCTTAAAGCAACATTTATAATAATTGCACAGAGCTCTTTGTTTTAAGACCTTGGAGTTGATTTTGGCTGTGCTTCATATTATTATTGATTCATGTCCATGATGTTTTTATTGTATAACTTTGCCTCCTCCTCTTTTTTCCCCCTTACTTTGCAGGCAGGGAATGATGTTAAAAGATTAAGAACTGTGTCTTCTAGATCCTGTGTCTTTATCACATTCTCACAACATAGATTCTCTGTGACCTGATTTCTTGGCTGATAAAACACCTGATTTGATGTTAGGAGGGAGCAAGGGAGTATCTTACTCCTTTGTACTCTGTACCAAAAATCAAAACCTTTCTTTTTAACATCTGCTTACACTATATGAGAAGAGCCATCACAGGGCAGATCAATATTTTTGTGGTCTTGCACCTGAAGGAGTGCAGGGATGGATCTGCAGGGAGGGAATACTAAAAGCAGAACAGTGCCCCACTTCTGACACTTGGTGCTTAAGAGGTTTCCTGAGCTAGTGGCTGCATCTGGACTGGGTGTTTACTGTCTGCTGATGGACTGTTCTAATAATTCTTTAAATAGGGGAGGTTGTATTAGGGTTGTATCTTACTGGGTACATCTAAGAATAAATGTGTCTTAAGTTATGAAGTTACTGTTTAAATAGTAATAATGTGTATGAGCTCTGGTTGTCTACTGAATCTTCCCCCTGGCAGTCAGTTCTTTGCCAATTTCTAGTCTAAAATAATGTTATTTATCTCTCTACCAACTGCAGTCATTTCTAAACAGGAACAGTTAACCTATTTCCGTTTATTTTCCCTTATGACGTTTCAGGCTCCCAACTGGCTGTCCTTTTTAAGTGCTGTCAGCATCAACTGAATGGGCAACCATCAGCTATCTGGGCACAACACTCATTTCCTTAGTATCCATATCCTTTCAGATGCCAAGAAATGTTTTAAGATGAATGCAGGTGTCTAGTTGAAACAAACCTGATGGATGTAGGTTTCTAGATGTGTACTGCTTACAGCAGGAGAAAAGAAAAATTTTTAAATGCATCCACATGGATTTGTTTCTAGGCTACACAAGGCTACATTTTTGCAGTGAAAGCAGGTTTTGGAGAATTGTACTTGTACCTGATGCCCATGCTCTTTGAATCTGCATCTCACACGGAGAAAGCAGATCATCTCCTACCAATACTCATTGCATCTCTCCTGGAAGATGACAGCTGTGTTGACAGGTAGACTGAACTTTTTTTTTTGTTTCACAGGGCATAATCTCTTTAGATCAGATGGGATCAAGCCTTTAGTCTGCTTAGGCTCACACATAAGCCACAAAAACTTCAGTGTGTAAAACACATAAAACTACTCATGCAGAAAATATAAAATGCTGCATGAGTTATTTCCTATCTGTATAGAGTCCAGGATTGAATAATGCTCATTTGAAGCTGTTGAGTAGTGAAAGTGAGGAAAACACTGAATTTGTGTAGAATGCTGGCAATTTTGCAACTACAGTGCTTTTTCCTTCAAAGTGAGTTTTTCCTATTGGGGCTGACCTGAAAGCAGTTGTCCCAAACCCCATAGGTAGTGAAACAGGACCTGAGAAATTGTTGTGATAAATTCCTAATTCTGAGCACAAAATAAGCTTATTCTCTTAGAGTTGTACTGCACTTCCATTATTGTTGTAAATTTAAAGGGGGAAAGTATTTCTGAATTTATCACTGTTTTCCTTTTATCATCTTCCAGTGTCATACTCTATGTTGATAAATAATTTTGCTTTTATTGCATATATGTCCATCTAGCTTACCATTAAGCATTCAAGAAATGGACAGTCATATTGAAGAGTTTAGTGTCCATACAAGAGATGGTGTAATACAGGTGAATGACTTAATTTGCAGAATAAAGAAAAAAAAAAGATGTATTATGCTATCATTTATTTGCTAGAGTCTTCTCCACGGGCAACCCCTTGTTGTGGGGGAGAAGCTTGCGTGCCCTTATGAGGTTGTGAGCTATGCTGGCGGTGGTTTGTGCCTCCGGTAGGGTCTCCC
>JAWWEU010000111.1:70188621-70227118 GCA_035583155.1 Acropternis orthonyx | reverse complement strand
AACTGGACTTGCCTATCTCGCATTGGCCTTTTTAGCCATCAGCGTGCTTGCAGCAAGCGTGGGTAGAGCCCTTCCCAGATCTTCGTTCGCGAAGCCTAGCCATGAATTTGCTAGAGTATGTCAGGGTCTCAGTCATGGGTTTAGTAGACACTGTAAACTTCTCTATTGTTTTTCTTTCTCTGAGTGATGATATGATTTAATCTAGTTGTTATTATTAAGTTATAAAAATTGCACTGACATTTTTTTGTTAATGTGGCCTAATCTGGGAATCCTTACTAGAACTAAAGTCTGTATTTCAGCAAAGTTTAGTCTGAGAGATGATGTTAAATAAAGCAGGATGCCTCTGTGTGGTGTTATACATGTATAACAACAATATTTGGTGTTGAGAGTTCTGTAATGAAAGAAAACTACCTTAGTCTTCAATGCTTTTTTGCATACTTAGTCCTTTAATCTTTGTACAAGTGTATAAAAACAGTATCACAGACTGCCTTGCCACAGACATCTCTTCTTTAAATCTCTCCACAAAGTCTCCTTCTTGCCACCAATTCAGTCATGGCCTGTGCTCTGCAGCACAGTGGCAAGTAATTAAAAATTTACCAAGGAAAAACAAATATGTTTTATTCGGTATCTATTCTTTTCCCAGCCTGCTTTCACCTGTCTGCACTGTCCTGCTCTACAGAGAAGAGCTGAGACTACAACTCGCTAAATACAAGTGAATGAAATGTTTCCTTGATCTCTACACTTAGTCATTTTTTCAGTGATAACATAGTATACAAATATAATAGAATGCTCTCCATTATTTGCTCTCCCTTACTCCTCCTTTCTTTCAATGAAGCTGCTGAAGTACTACAGAACAGAGAGCGATATCTGTAAAGTGAACAAGAGAGGAAATGCCCAACATGTTGTTTTCCCTTTCTTTGCTCTTGTGTCCACCTGAAATAAGGAAGATGTAACTTATCCTGGCCTGTCAGGTCATTCAGAAAAATGCTGTTTTGGCAGACAATCAGCAAGCCTCTTTTGTTATTTGATCCACCCTCTCCATACCCTGGACATAAAGGTTAGCAGGTTCTTCTTCCTCACACTGCATTAGTAGTAACATGGTTTGCCAGACCTAGCACTAAGAGGGTATCCCTTAGTTCTGCTTATAATCAGTTGGATGGCAGTCCTGCACAACACTTGGAACAACATCACTGATGACTGCAGGAACTGCAGTGGTTGTATATTAGCATATGACATAAAAGTAAATGGTGTCACATCACTGATTTATGTTAGCAGTCTATTAGTTGGGTAAGTGATGAAGCACAGCTAAAAATACCCAAGAGAGGACTGAAAGAGGCTAGAGATGAATTGAATTCAAAAGGCATGGGTGAAATCTCAAAGCCTGTGTATGCAGTAAGGCTAGCAATCACAACCTGACCTTGAAATATGCATTCTTTTGGGGTGGTGAAACCATGAGTTCCCAGTACCCTCATTTGTCCTGTCTTCTAAAAAGAGAAGCATGGTCAATGCTATTTGCCCTGGGAAATGCTAATGCCAGCCTGATGCCATAATGTTGGTTCAAGAACTACATGCCAAAGTTGCCAACATTACTGTCCCTCATCTCATCTTATATTTGGATTTTTTCTTTTTGCACCATTCTGTTTAATATATGTATATATATATGTTTAATATATGTACAATATATGGTGTTGAGGAGCTGCCTTTGCTTCACACATGCTAAATTTTTGTAGGGCTCTGTGCTGCATTTTCTTACGCAGCTGTTGTGTCTCTTCCAGACACAGCCACATTATAGTGGTGAGCTAAGTAGACTTGTATGCAATATTGAATTCATAAGTAAATAGAGATTCTTTAGAGCTTGTTGTGCTCTCTTTCCAAGTTCTTTAGTGCACCTCTTGCATCTTCCCTCAGCCCGCTCTTGCGCCCCTGATGCATGCTGTGCTCAATTCCTCACCATCAGGCAGTATCCCCAGCCCATTCCTGCAAATAGGAAGTGCCTGTGGTTTGCTGTCTAGCTAAGCAGGAAGCACAGTGTTTTGTAGCATGTTTGTAGCTGTGCATGTGCTGACTGTCTGGCTGTGATGCTGAGAGCTCAGCTGGCTGCTGCCTCTTGGGAGCTGAGCAAGCCAAACGAAATAACCAGGGATCAAACCCTCCTTGCCTTTTCCCTGAGCAGAGAATTCACTAGCTGAATGCTGATTTTGCAAAACTGGAAGGAATTTTTTATCCTTGAGAACTCTGTTCTTATGTCAAATGTATTTAAAATCACTCAGAGGGTTCAAAAGTTGTTGAAGATGAACCAGTTAAGGGAACAAGGCCAAAACATTTCCTGTGTGACACAACACCAGTTTCTTTCTGATGTTATCATGACTCTCTGTTGTCTCATTTTGGGTCACTCAGAGATGTAGTGTGGGAAGGGAAGGGAAGGACATCACATGCAGCTGCAGCTGTGACTTGCGAGCTTGTGAGCATGAATTGCTGTTCGTAGAGCAGTGTCCTATACCCTTTCTTTCTTTACATTGCAGATGAATGTAAAAGAGGTCCTAGGGTCCACACGCACCCCAGAGACTGTCAGCTGCACCAGAACACACTTGTTCTACCACTACATGGTTTGTACCCTGTTCCAACACAAGCAGGACAGTGATTCTGCAATGCATGGCCAACATCCATTGGCCCAAACAAATGGATACCATGGTGGCCCAACAGAAACAAAGCCTGGTGTCATGTGGTCAGTGCTGCCTGCTTGCTGCTGAGCAGGAACCCTTCACACCACTGAAATGCAACTTTTGGCTGTGTCACAGGAAGCTGCTGCACTCTGCAGACACTTGGTGGGCACCCAGGCATTGAGGCCACCCAGGGCTGGCCACGGTCTGCTTCATCCCAGAGACTGGTTTCCATTCCCTCTCACAGACAAGTCTGAGATTTCCTGTCTTCATTTCTAATCAGATCCTGCAGCACTGAAGTCTTCAGTGAAACTGAGCAACCAGTTGAAAAGGATTGATCTTTCAAACATTTGGAGCTCCTTTACTGTCTAAATGCTGAATGGTTTCTTTTCCACGGAATGGCAGCAACTGTATTTTTTGTTTTCAGATGTGTCATCTCTTCTGTAAATCATTTTGTGGCTGCTGCATCCATTCTGATTCAGTTTTTGCTGATTTACAGTCAGTGGATATTAGCTAATTTATCAAACTCAGGAGGCAATCAATACAGCCAACAGAGGCAGTGATGGTCATGCATCTGTTATTCCAGCACAACACATAAAACTGGCAGGGGGAGGAAATTGTAAAACCTCCACATAGGAAAAGGAGATGGTTGCAGGATGTCACAGGCTGTGCCTGCACTGAGGGACCCACCAGTGCTGTGGGTAGTATGGTTGCCCACAAAAACAGGGCAAAACTCGTGGCATCTTCCTTCAGCCTTTGTGAAGGTAGTGTGATGCCAAGGAAGCTTGTGTGCTCTGCAGCACCTGCTGTGACCTGGCTGGTTCATAGCCAGCACCCATGGGCTGTGCTGTGAAGGGCACAGGTTTAACCAAGCCAGACTCACTGTGCAGTAAGCCCTCATGCAGACCAGGCTGTTTGATAGCAGTCTAGGACTTTCAGAATGATGAACTACAACGTATCTAAAATGTCAGTGCCCAGCTTTTCTATACTTTGTTTATAGGCTGAAATATTTCTCAGGAACGAAGGCATTGCCCATGTCTGCCCATTTATTTCTAAGGAATTTGCTGATCACTGTTTTTTTAATACATGTAGTATATCCCCTGTCCTCAGAAGAATTGTTCTCTGGGCAATAAATCCATTTTCTACTACAACAGAGCCAAGGTTTTCTTTAGTAGACCCATCTACAAGCTGCCACTAACCCAAATCAAGCTAATACTTAGTTAAGAGAAAGGACTCAACCCTCAAAACATGGCTCTCTCACTATACACAAGAGACAATAGTTCTCCTTGATCTGCAGTAGAATTAGTGTGCTTTTTTAACACCCCTGGACCTAAAGGTGCCTGTGCCACTTTTGAAATATGACTTCAACAACTTGGAAAAGTACCACTTGTTCCTACTTGAAAATTAGGATTTTTATATATATATATATATATATGCACAGAAATTTCTGAGATTCCTTCATACCAGGAGCCACTTGAACTTATAAAGGAGGTCTGAAGGGATGTGTGTAGATTTTTATGTTTGTGGTGAGGCAAACTGATTTTCAGACAAGTGATTTAGATATACAATTATCTGTACATATTTGAAAATGTGACTATCTGTGAATATTCATATTTTATTTGCAGTTGATTGAACGTGGTGAATGTTGTCTGATTTATAAATAGGGTACTGCCTCTATGTCTGCTGCTGCTACAGTTTCATTACATCTGTGCTCGATGAGAAATGTTTTTCTTTTTCTGTGACTTTCAATGATCCCAGTGAATTATTATAGCACAAAACCAGAGTAAATGAAAGCATACAGAATTGCAAATCTGCATTGATTTAGTAGGAATAGCTGCTATAAGACCAAGCATAGAATTGATATTCATGGTATTTTAGGAGGGAAATGTAAGTCTAGCAAGTCAGAGCAGTCAAACAAGTAGAAGAAATTTGGTGTCTGGGAGTGAAACGGGGCTGGTTGCTGCAAGCAACCACACCAGCCACTTCATTTCCTCCTGTGCCTGCTCCAGATTTACTCTGTACCACATAAAGGTAATTGTTACACACTGACCAATCCCCCTCTGCTGGGCAGGAGTCAGTCTGGTGCATGTGCAAATCCCCGAGCACCACTTGCTTTACACTGCGCTGGGTCTTCACTCTGAGAAAGCACAGTGCTGGGCAATCAGTCATCAGGGCACGTTCCCAGACACCCTGTGTGGTGGTGTGAACTGGTGCTCTGAGAGTTACGGTTGTCTCACCAGACCCTGTCCATGGCATTCAAGACCAGGTTGGATGGGGCTTTGACCAATCTGGTCCAGTGAAAGGTGTCCAAGCCCATGGCTGTGGGTTGGAACTGGATGATTTTTGAGGTCCCTTCAACCCAAGCCATTCTATATGACTCTGGTTTCACATCAAATCTAAAGGAGGAAATCCAGATACCTCTCAGGAGTTTCTAAGCATCAGCGAGTTTACAGTTTAAAATGTTGCAAAATTATGACAAATAGTAAGTGGGCCAAGATAAGGCCATTAAATACAACTTTGCTTCTCCTGTAGAACAGAGCTCGGTCTCGGGGCTTGTATGCCCACTTACTAGCTCCTGGATTTTACATGGGTTACTGGGTACTAACAAGGTATAGAGCCATTTTTTATATTACTCAGTGATGATTAATTGGAGGTTGAGCACTGTAAACTGTGCTAATTGAACAACCTGTGGTTTGAAGGTACAAATGAAAGGGCATTCAATGTGTCTAACTCATGGTTCCTATTACTACCTTAATGCCAGTATGAGGAGGTATATATGTATATATATATATATATATGTATATATATATATTATTTTTTTAAAATTTGTCGCTATTTCTTTCACCATGTATTTCACTTGCACTGGAGTTAAAAATATGTAGACTGGGGTACTTTCCTTAAGAGTTCATCTCATCTCCAATTGAGTTGATTGAAAAGATCCAGTGTACACGTACCTGTTTTATATAAGCAATAAGTAAAATGAATGCTGTTGGAAAAGTTGTGTCTAATTTAAAGAAGTTATTTGAGTGCTTCAGAAGTAGGTTATCAGTTCACCTTTCAAGAGGTGACTCTTCTCAACTCCCATTCTTTTTTCCCCCTCATTAGTCTTCCAGAAGCTTTAATTTCCACTGGAGAGACAGGGACCCTGCAAGAGGATGCTGAACACTTTCAGTCATCATGGGGCTCCTCAGTGATTCTGAGAGGGACTATTAGATTTTGGCACATAGGTGAAGTGGCAGCTTCGAGTTAGCATTGTACTTACTTGGTGGTTTAGAAGAAGATATGAGAATTATAAAAAAAATAATAAATGTAAGTATACATGAGTACAAAGTTTGTCTCTTGCAAATTCTTATTCATCCAGTGTCTAAATATGAGAATATAAATCTTATATTAAACTGCTTGTGATTCTGAATCTTGTGCTAAATATATTGCAGGTTAGGCACAGCCTTTAAGTATTTACCAGGTAGTAAAATCAAACTCCTTCTACACAGAGCCTTAATGGCTATCCTGTTTTTGAAATAGTCAGCATAAATTATATACTTTAACATAATTCTAAGCTTCTTACCAGCTCAGTGGGCTATGTGAGTGTATGAGGAAATAACTGCAGCTGCAGACTCTTTTGGAAAATACTGCAGAATTTGTGAACAAAATTATATAAACCAAACTTTAATAAAATATTTCAGAATTTACTTGCAAGATTGACTTAACTGTTTACTGGATCCAGTGTACTTGAAATCTTCCTTGTTGTTTAACCTCCTTAAAGTTTTGCAATTTCATAGTTTTGATATTTGCAATACTGCGCACCATCTGGAGGGGCTTTTAAAATTGTATTAGTAGAAAATGTTACAAATGTTCTGGCTTTGTTAGATTCACAGAACAGGCAAGTCCTACATGATACTGTCCTACTGTCTCATTATAGGAAGAAGTTCTAAAACTTCTATAGGAAGAGAGACCTAATTGTTGACTATTGCTGTAAGTAAGCGCATCTGATATAGGTGTCTACTATCTGTCTGATATCTGTTTAATACAGGTCTGATATAGACATTTCCATACCAACACATCATATTTTAAACATAACTCTTGTTCTGAGTGCATCTTCTTCCTGTGGATAATATGAACTTCCAGACTTTGTATTCTGAATATTATGAGTATACCTGTAAGCCATTTTGCAAGCTGAGGAAAAGAACATTTCCAGTGGTCTAGTGGGATAATATTAGAAGTGGTACAGGACATGTTGCTGAATTAATAGGAAATATGCCAATTGGGTTCTTTATGAGGAGAAAGGACTGATGGTAGAACGTTAAGCAGAAGCACACAACAACACCAAGACTTTTTGGTATTTCAGTAGAAATAGCGGACAAACATCATTGATATGAGTGATAATTTGTAATGGAAATAATGTGCAGTAGATTAGAGAATGAATGAGTGGGATGTGTTATCCTGTGAATTCAGTCTAATTTGTAAAACTACTTGGGAGGAAGCAGAAGTTCAAATACAGTTTGACTTGATTTTATTTTTTTAGCTCCTCGTTCATACATAAATGTGCAGCATTTGATTGTTTATATTCCCAGACAAGTTTACATTTTTAGCACCTTTCTCTTGCACACAATATCATGAGATTGAGCACAAATGCCAATACAGAAGGAAAAAAAAAAAGGAAATGAGCTTTTTCTAGTCTATTTTCACTAAGGAACAGACCATACTTCATAACTGCCCTAGGTTAATTTGTGTGTTTGCTTTCTACTGAGCATGTAGCCTGTTGTGAAGCCACATAGGGCTCTATGTTCCTCTCTGTCAAAAGACTTGGCAAGAACATGACATGTGCCCAGCATCCAGGTCCCTTATCTCCTATGCTCAGGTATGCCAAACTGCATCTGAGCAGCCTTGGGGAAAAGCACAGCAAGGAGGGAGCTATGGGTAGGGCAGTTGTTTCAGTAACCCGTGTTTTTCAAATTATGTGGGTTTGTGTCATCCTGCAGATTCAGACTACCTTTAACCCAGGTACAACTGATGGAGTGTAGGTAAGGCCAGACTGATGGGTCTGGAGGCAGCTTGCAGCCTGGGTTGGAGCAGAGTTTCAGCACAGCTCAGTGATGATGCAATCTGACTCAGGGTCACACTGTTGAATTCCGCTTCCGCATTTAACTCATCATCTCACTCAGCACCTCCCTGCTTCTGCTTCCTTATTGTATCACCAGCTAACACAAAGTTGCTCCTGTATTAATTTGTGGATATTTCTAAAGGATATCAGTGGGATGAAAAGTGTTAAAAAATCTAAATTTTACCTGGTTCCTAACTCCCCCTTTCACAATTTTTATCACACTGGTCATCACAATACAGAGGAATCAAAGCTTGTAAATTTCACGGATGGATTTTGTTTGTTGAACATCCTCAGTCAGAAGGGACCCCCAAGGATCATCAAGTCCAACTCTTAAGTGAATGGCTTGTATGGGGATTGAACCCATGACCTTGGCATTATTCACATCATGCTCTAACCGACTGAGCTGTAGAAGACACCCAAGATGTCTGTACAGAAAGGGGTTCAACAAAGGTAGAGCTTATCTGGGCTGATGACACTTTGCACAACACTACATATTTAAATTACAATTTTTTTAAGCAGAATCAGTGCAAGTCCCAGCATTTCCTGAGAGACCAACTCATTAGGTACTACAATAGCCTAAGAAGCCTTTTAGATGATTTCCCTGTCATCAGAGGCAAGTACTTCATAATTGGACTATCTCAAGAAAAACAAATAGGAGCAAGGCTCAAACATACAAACCTTGCAGCTGATACCAGGTCTGTATTAAGTTTATAGGAGTCTTTCTGAGGGCCAGAGTCCTCAGTGAGTACATATTACTAAGTAAAGGTGAATGCATACTTGTAAAGGGAATAATAGTTTGAAAGTGTCTTGAACAGTGTGTTCTGCCAGTCTTCAGGCAATTTTTAGTGAATGAAGAATGTGCGCAGTCAGAGTCTCCTGCAAAAGTTGGCATATAGAGAAGGAAAACTTTGAAAATATGCTTGTTTCTAATCATAAGCACTACATGTAAGGGGAAAAGAAATGGATAGTCTCATTTTCAGGATGTCAATCCTCTGCTTTAATAAGGTAGTGAGGGTTATTCTATCCTTAAAATTTTATTTATTTGATATTTAAATGAAACCTCTAAATAAGTTGCAGACATGTGACTTGTCAGAAGCTAGGAAAGGAGAGAAGGAGCATACAACAGCTAAAGAGATGACCCTGTATCATCTCCTTTCAGGAAACACAAATTTTTGACCAGGTCACAAGGATCTCCTTCCTCAAAACTTATGTCTAGCAAGGCATGCCCTTCTGCTGGCTCTCTGTATGTCTCTGGGTTCCCCGTATCAGCACCAGCAGACAGAGGGTTTTAGAACTAGTTCCCCAGCACACTGGTTTTGCCTTTGGTCATCTTGTTCCCCTGCAAAATTGAGGCTCATCAGGAAACCCAGAAAAAAAACATGTGTTAAGGTTCAGGCAGAAGCTTGTGTTGATGACAAAAGCTGGAAGTTGTAGTTACAAGTGTAACAAATCATAGAAGCTGAGAAGGCGATTGTCATCTCTCGCCTGTTGTTTAACTGCATGCCAGCTGCATGAACTAGTTTTGGGCTGGTTCTTTTCTGGTGAATAGTTGCGAGGAGGTAACGCCATCACAGGCTCATGCTACAGACTGTATTTCTCTCTTTATCTACCTAGTTTTATTGGGTGACGCATAAGATGCTGTATTTTGTACTCCTGTCCCAGACGCCCTGAGAAGCTTTGAAGCTCCATAGTATTTTGCATATTTATCACAAGGAGTTGTACACTGAGTTCAGCTGCAGAACCTAAAGATCTGCAGCTTGTGCCATGCACCGGCTGCTACTCTTGGAGTCACAGGGATGTCACACAAAGAATAAGGCCATGGTGCATTTCAGGAGCATCCATCTTGTGACAAGGAAGACGTTCCAGAGCATTGGGGCAATCAACAGACAGATCTGCAAGTCATACATTGTGCACCCTGATCAGATATTGGCTTTTGCCTCTTGGACCTGTAACTTTTCAACAGCAAGAAAATATTTCAGTACCCTACAATATTTTGTAGAGTTATACTACTACACTTCTTCAAAAAAGTTAATATAAGCATATTAGCAGTTACGCATAGTCCTTTTACACTTTAAAATGAAACATCTGAGACAATGAAATATCCCAGAAAATAATATGTATATAATATGTATATGTATGTAATGACCTTTAATTTCTTTAGTAGCACTGAACTTTCTGAAGTTGCCTTTTCTCCCCCTGTGCTTTGATGCTTGTCTGTGTCTCTCCATCATCTTGTGGCCCAGCCATACTCACTTTCATATCGCTTGATACGCTGCTTTTCTGTGCTTCATATACAAGGGAAGGAGAGAGCAAAACCTTCCCTGCTGGAGGGAGGCAGGTGTGAAGGTGTGCAGAGAGCACTGAGCGTGGGGACCGTGTGGGAACTGGGGCTGTGTGCAGCACAGGGCTGTCTGTGGGGAGCAGGGACCAAGGCACCACGGGGCCCTTGGCATGCAGCAACCCGCCCTGCGCGGGCTGCCACAGAGACCAGCATTCGTGCCAGAAACGGAGCCGCAGAAAGGCTTGAGGAAAGGCTTTAAATAGAAACGGCTCCTGCCCTTGGAGCTCATCAGGGCTTTTTTTTTTTTGTCCCCGCTTTATCAGTCATTACCAGTTAATGTTTCACTTTCTGGTTTTGTTTAACCGCAGGCATGAAGCACCTTGCAGATAGCAGCTGTCAATTAGTTATGATGAAAGCAGAAAATTAGCTCCCATCTTGTCTGCATTCGGAGGATTATAGCAGGAGGTAATTCAGTTACTTTCCTATTTTCTGACCTATTCTTGATGCCTGGATTTGTGGCTGCCAGTGCCTCAAGGGGTGAGCAGGCCCTGCCTTCCCTATCCCTCCCTCTCTCCCTCTGAGAAGGACCTGCAGCTCGGTGGAAGAAGTAGTGGATGTGGTGGATGAGGGGAAGGTGCCTAGTAACAGCAGAGGAAATGCAGGGAGGAAAAAAGATCAGCAGTATGAAGGGAAGGCTGTGGATAGTAGCCTGCATCCACCCTTGCTGGCTTACCTAAGCCAGTATCCCTTAAAAAAAGGCAGAAGCACTGGCTGGGTACAGCAGGAATGTTCTCTTATGGAAGACAGTAAAAGACTCCTGCAGCAACTGCTGTCTTAAAAGTAAATGTTGGAAGCAGGAAGACAGGGGACAATGCAGGACAGTGGCTTTTGTGCAGTGGTGCCATCCTGTTCTTCCCCTCCCCCAGCCTTTTTTTGTTCCCAGATTTGGCATATGAAACTAGGTCATGGCTCTTAGCCATACACGGTTTAAAAGCACTAGTACCTCTGAGAGCATGACAAAGCATTTCTGGGGGTTTTTAGTTTGTGTTGTGGGGGTTTTTTTGGTTTCTTTTTTGTTTGTTTGTTTGTTTTTTTACCTAGTGTAGTAAATCTGTTCTATTTGGGATTAAACTCTGAAGAAGTTTGGTGCCTCATCATAGGAGGACGACACTGTGTTGAAAACAGGGCTATAGAGAAGTAACCCTTGATGACCTGGGATGAGGTGAGAAAGCATAGCACCTGTGACAGGCGGCTCACAGCTCCTGACTGCTGAAATCAATAAAGATGAAGCACATCTGGACAGTGTGTGTGCTTCTGTCTTTGGAGGAAACTGTGGTCACCCTGTTTTCTCTTGCCGTGCTGGTATCGTTTTACGGGCTGTGATGTAAAGCAGGGGAAATGGAGAGTGTGAATACTGATCTCACCCTGAAAAGGATCTGGTTTCCTTAGGCACAATTTGTGCTTATCATTCTTGTGCAAAGTTAGCAGGTCACAGCTGGTTAAGCAAACCCTGCCCAATTATGATTTCCGTGCTTACAATGCAGAGTATTTAACCTTTCATTACTCCTTCCCACCCAAACAAAAAAAGCTATGTTTTGCATTCAACCTTACTTTTTTTCCCCTCCAGGGGGAAAAAAAAAAAAAAAAAAGATTAACCCCCCTGTAAAACTCACTTCAGGAAGACATGAACTTAATCTCCAAGGTGAATTTATATCTCATATTTCAGAATGTACTAACTGCATATTGTACTTCATCTTCATATGTATGAAGACAAGAAATGGCACATTGTATACAAAAACAGGAAAATACATTATTCATATAATAAATGTTGCATTTTCATGTCTTCTGGCAAAAAAAAGTGGGCTGCCTACTAGTAACTTCATATTTTAAAATAATGGTGCTGGTTTCTAACCTGTGTCAGTTGCATTGCCCTGCCTGTTTCCTGTTCTAGCAAGTAAACACATTTTCCTAGGGGAAGGGACCCTGAATGTCCTCAGCACAGCAGCTCACATTCTTGCTTTATAAATTAGAGGCTTTAAGAAAGTTTCTTCCAAATGTCTCTCAAATTCAGCAGGTTTTAAAGGTCAAACCTTTAGCTTGTACTATACACATCAAAGCTAAGTCATGTTATGTCTAAAATGTTCTTGCTCCAAATCTTAGATGCAAATTTTATGTTCAAGTTTTGGTTTTATTAAAAAAAAAAGGCTTTCAGGGAAATAACAAGCAGAAAAAAAGCCCCCAAATACTGAACGCTTCTCCCTCCTTAAAATAACTCAGTTTCTTCCATTCTCAACCACACTCTCTGCTCTCTTGAGATGAATGCACTTTCCTTAACTTGTGGATCATCCCTCACCCTACAAGTGCTGATCATGTTCAAAACACTTCCAGAAAAGGTCAGTACTTGCTAATGTTCGAAGAGATTTTGTTCTAGGCACTAAGCCATGCACATCTTTTCACATGCATTACAATTTAGCTTGTCACTGGAGATGGGGAAATATCTGTCAGTGGTTATAATCTGAATGAATCCAGCATGTGCAGCTGTTGAAGGGTATTTATGCAGAGTACCTGCCAGTACCTGCCAGGAAGGACAAGGATTTGGTCCTCTTGGTTTAGAGGTAGAAATGAAAGTAAAAAGAGAGGAAGGATCCTATAGTTTAAAATCAGAAGTGATTGAACCAAAATCCAGTGACAAAAACATTTCCTATTTATGACATTATTTTTCATCCCACCAGTTTGTGTAGTATTATCCCTGTCCCTGCTTATACAGAAACATTGGACTGGGACCCTTGTGGCCTCTGGACTTGTATCTGTGGAAATAAGGAGGAGAGAGAACAGGAGGTACAAGTACCTGGGCTGGCCCTGTCAGTGTAGGAGCTCAGGAGAAAGACTGCCTGACCATGTCTATCTGTCTGGATTGATACAAACACTAAAAAAGCAGTTGTAAGGGGCACTGGGGAAGTAGTTTGTTAAACAGAAACTGTAACACTACGTGGCATGGTGACAGCTGGGAAGTGGTATCCTGAGCCTGAACAAAATCCAGTGGCTGACCTTGCTCTGGGGTTCCCAGTGTTATCCTAGGGAGGTCTTGTTTGGTGTCTGGGAGCAGCTGTGTCCCAAGAAGCAAAAATATTTCTACTTTGGTGTGTTTGCTTAGGGAGGGTTATCTGAAAGGTTTTATTTTTGCCTTTATCTTGTCTGCAGACTCCTCTCAGAGCTCCCCACCTTAGCTTAGAAATGGCTGATGCATTTCACCCCGTGGTATTATATCTCCTGGCTTTTGATCAATTAGGAAATTCCCCAAACTGCTTTTGTGTCTTTAACACAGAGCCTCTGGCTCCAGACTGGAGAGGGGCTGACAGGATTGATAGGTAACAAACACTGTGCTTAAGGTAGATGGTTCCAGGTGCAAAAGACTGTGAAATGATGATGGTGAGAAAGGGAAAAAAGGAGCATGAGGATGAGTTTTATGTCAACTGAAGAATAAAGTCAATATGAAATTTTATCCTTCCTTTTTTTCTTTTTCCTGCTTCGTTTTACTGATAGAAGGCTGTTGTGTTTCCAGAACATGTCCTCAGCATCACAGATCTGTCATGACGTTTTTCTCACAGAAAAACAGCACACCTACCAGGCTCCGGAAGCCTATTCCTGCAGGGAACAGAAAACGTGGTCCAAAAATTGCATTTCTGCCATTAGCAGGTGTCTGTTAAACCTTCTGGTCAACCTATGAGGACTTTACCAGAAAATTAAAAATGATGGGCTTGGATTACTCTGGTGCATCTGTAGTTTGATTCTCTTTCTAATGGGTGAAACAGCTGAGGTGTGTGTCATGCTGCATGGACACAGAAATAGTACTAGTTTTCCTAATAGGTTTGACTTGTTATTCAAGTTAAACTATGCCACAGGACTGGGATTTACCTGCCTTTCCTTTAGCAGTTAGGAGGGAGGTAATAAGTAACTACTGGCCTGTCCCCACCAGTTCTATACCTCTGCTGCCACTGGACACCATTCTGGACACTTACAAAGACACCTTGAGCTAAAATGTGTTCGAAGTGAGTGGGATGAAACCCTCTTTGGAGTTGCCTAAGATTGCAGGAACCCAATTAAACTTGATGCCTGATAATTAGGCAACCAAAGTAACATGAATTACTGAAGTGCTCTTGGCATTTGGCTTTTCAGCCACCGGATTATTCCCACAGTATAGTGAACTGGAATTTCAAAACACGGCACATTATGCATGCCACCCCCTCTGTGGGTGTGGGTGCTGCACGGCAAGACTGCTTTTCTGCCACCTAGAAATGCCCCTCTTTATATATATATACATTTGGTACTGCTCAGATGCAACTGTGGAGTAAAAGTTTACCTGCACAGCTTCCCTTCTGTCCTGGCCTCTGTTGAAAAATGAAAAATTTATTTACGGCAATTGGGAAAAAAACCCCTCTTCAATAATTGGGGATACACATAAAAGACCAGGTTTGTTTTTCAATGTCTCCAAATTTTTTTCTTTATGTATTTTTCTCATTATGTAAGATTTTTATTATCAGTTCTGAATTTATCATCTTAAATTTTCATTTTGGAAGGGAAGAACGGAGTCAGTGCATCATCAATACTTGTTAGAGCTTTTATTTTACTACTATACTTGTGAATGTTTGATTTTGAAGTGGGTTTATTTTCTTTGACAAAAAGCACTGCATGTTCTGTGGTTTGTGCTCACTGTCCCAAGTGTGTATCAGTAACTTCAATTATATGTGACTGAGAAAGCTCACATAAATTAGCATGCTTAATGAGCTTTGAAACAATCAAAGAGGCTGAGCTCAGGGATCAGTGAGAAACCACATAACCACATGTAGGAGGAATATATGTGCAATGGATTTCAATTCCAGACATATCTAATATGTGCTTAGCTACCACACTTTTAAAACAGAAAATATAGACAGTGATGGAGCCCTCAGTGCTCTGCTGTCTCTATAACACGTTTTGTACAGACAGTTTTACTCTGTTGCTCATGACCAAGAGATCTTTTTGGTTACCTCTGCTGAGGAATAATTTCCCTCTCCTCCAAATCAGACCATTTAACTGCCCTGAATGATGGCAGGCCCTTCAGTTTGACAGAGAGAACATTGGCTTTCTCTAACAGGTACTTCTGAGTTAAATCACTTCTGCCATGGCTGTCTTGGGAGGCAGTCAAGCCCTGTGCACACATTTCCTACAAACGCCAAGTAAGAGCAGGAGTTCTTGTAAGGGTAATGACTTGTAGAGACCCATTGCTTAGAGAAGTTTTTTGCTAAGCTTAAAGGGAATAAAAAACTTTAGAGCCTCAGCAGGAAAATATTTGTTACCTTGAAGGATGGAGCTACAATAATATTTGCTTTTTAAAATGCTGGAAAAGTTGTCCCTCTCATTCCTTAGTTTAGGTCTCTGGAGTAAATGAAATGACATCTCAGGACCTGATATCTGACAAAACTAATCTTGATATACCACCATCCTTGCTGGCATTTTGCAAGGATTAACTTTTAAAAGGGAAAGGTTAATGACAGAACCGCTCTTTTGAGTTGTTTGTAACTTTTCAATCCTATGCCTTTTCCTCCCTGACTTTACTACATCCTCATAATTCTCTACCTGCCACAATTTCTATTTTTAAAGCCTGATTTTGTAATGTTGAGGGGGATGTAAAGACATTCTTCTTCTGCCTCACAGGGGAGGGTGAAATATGGAGGAAGTCCTGAAGTACAGAACCCTTGGAGGGAAAATGAGTTTATAAAACTGACATACTTCTATGTGCAGTTCCACCACCTTACCTGGTAAACTTACTGTTCTTGGGACTCCAGGGACTAAACTTCAACACATACAGAAACTAATTGACAGCCTCCAGAATCCACTGGATTCTAGCAAAGTATCCCATGTGTTATCCATTCACAGAGAAGTGATCTTTCTACACATTGATGCAGCAATCAGGCATCAATTATGGTAGGAATTACAACCTGTTAGGGATGACACTAGCAACTCTTTTAAAAAAAAATAATTCTTTTTTTTTTAAAGTTGTTCACAAAGTAAGAAAAGAATGTAGGAAAGATGCAATCAAGTTTTGTCCATGGTATCTGCTTCAAGATCCTGATAGATGCCCCGTAAGTGTAGACATTTTCCTTTCACTGAAAGCATCAATTTTCCTTTAAATAAAAGAGCTGAAGGTCCTTACACACTTCATTGAGGGATCTCAAATACACCATGTCTTAGTACAGCTGTCCTATTACCTGAGCATTATATGACCTTTATGTTCTGATTCATAGTTTACTAAGACAGGGAGGTTGGTGACTGCTAACGACATTGACTTATGAGTTAATCTTTCTGTTTTGCTGTGGGATTCAATTTTATATTTTCCTCTATCAAAGAATGCTTAATAAGTGGGTACAGAGCTTCCCTGCCTATACGAAAGTCTAGGCTTACCCTCTTGTAAAATGCTGCTCTTTACACCACCACAGAAGCCCAACTAAGATACACTTTTCACGTCTTTCTAAAAAGTAACTCTCTTCCTCTTTTCCCCCCACTCTCCTCCCATGTGCTTTCTGTCAGAAATGATCACAGAGTGGTTTGAATGCACTCAAAAGAATAAAAGTGGCAAAATGAAAATAAGGGCAGCACATGAAAAAGTAAAGGAAATTTCAAGTCTCCTCCCCTCTGTAGATGCCACAGAGTGCCATGACCCAAGGCTAGGCTTGCAGGTGTAACCCACACAGGGCAGGCAGGCTGTGGAGTCCACCAGGACAGAAACAATCCCTGGACTTGCTTTTGAGTAACATGCAGGACTGAGTTCAAAATGCTGCAGATAGAAAGCTGTCCTCTAAGACCAGCCATGATGTGCTGGCATAAAACATCCCAGAAGGATCAGAGGAAGCCAAATAACTATCACCAGAGCTGAGCTCAGCTTCAAAATGGGAAACTGCATTAAAAGGAGAATATTTGCTGAAAGAAACCCAGAAGGATTAGCCAGGGGAGTTAAATCCTTGCAAATGGCATGAAGATCCTTTGGGGACATGCTGGAGGCATTCAGGAATTGCATACCACATGTGAAGAATGGCTTAAGAAAGGGTAATCAGATGCTGGCATGGGTAAACAGCAGGATTAAACAGATTATTAAAGCAAGAAGGCATCTTTCCAAAAGCTGTGTTTTCATTCAAATGAAGAAAACATATAGAGCTATAAAGCATGACATGATAAACGATAAGCGTAAGAGGATTCAAAACAGATGAGCAAAGATTTTGAGAAAAAATTTTGCTGAAGGGTTCCAGACTAATAATAACTATTATTTCAAATATATCAGGAGCAGGGCACTTGTCAGAGAGTCTGAAAGGCCAGTAGTTGAACAGGAGCGTTCAGTGAAGATAAGTCAATAACACACATTTTAAGAAGTTATTTGTTTGGTTCTGCATTCCCTGTGGAAGAACTTGAGGAGGCTCCCATGCCAAAACTTTTCTTTATGGGAGATCTATCAGAGAAGCTGCCTCAAGTGGAAGTACTGGAAACCCATGGGACGAGCACACTGAACTGAGGATGAACAAGTTGCTAAGACTGCACGGTGTCCAAGACTTCTGAAAGCACTCAGAGATTTTTTTCTCAAAAAGCCAAAGTACTACCTATGGTATGTAGCTTCTTGCTTAACACTGCCTTGATGCCCAAAGACTGGAAGTGGCTGATGTATTGCCAGGTGTTAAAAACAATTGCAAGGATGATCTGGCTAGTTACAGTCTGATATAACCAATATCCAGTGTTCAATCTAGCAGAAACTGCAATGAGGTGGATGCATGGACAAACATGATGTGTTTGGGAAGAGTCAACACCACTTTTGGACAGTGCAGTCATGCCTTACAAACATATTGGGATTCTCCAATGGTATTAATAAACACAGCCAAAGGGTTGCTACAGTTTGGATTTCCTGAAAGTTTTAATAGGCTCAATAAAGACTCTTAAGGGGTCTGAGCATCCACTGGAAATGTGAGGAGATCATCACATTTGTAAATAATTTGCTGAGATTTATGAAGGAGAAGGCTGTAAATGCAGACCTTTTGCAGCAGATAGGGAAGGTTCCCGATGGCTTCCCACAGAAGTTTGAGCTTTCTCCTGTGCTGTTCAGGTGCTCATAGATAACACTGAAGAGACACTGAAGCTGCAGCTGTACTGTGTGTGCCTGGTACTTTAATACCCAGGATACCAAGGGCAAAGCTGCCTGGGGAAGGATCTTACAAAACAGAGTGGCTGCCAAATAAAACAGCAGATGAAGTTTCAGCGTGTTGGTTAAAGATGCATCGGGGGGAAAAAAACCTATTCCAATATATAACATTATAACCTCTGACTCGACATGTCAGTACACTGACCACTTAGTAATGAAATTTCAGACTTACAACAGATAATTCTGTCAAAATTTCAGCTCAGTAGTGGTAAAAAAAAGAAAAAAGAAAATGCATTCCCTTTAGATGAGGAAAAATAAGAACCACCACTACACCACTGAACAAATTTGTTTTGATGAGCCTACACAGTTCTAGTCCCCACTTGAGGAAGGACAGAGACCTGGGAAAGGTTCACAAAGGAGCCACATGGATGATGAAATGTTGTTGAGTGGAAAAGAGGTACAGCTACTGGTGAGCCCTGTAAAACTCAGTCAAAGGCAGGGGATAAACAAGGAGTGTTTGCTCACAGTCTAAGGCGTAAGGTGCACAGGTGAACAGCAGGTAGCCAGTTCTCAACAACAACAACAACAAAAAGGTGGTTCTTGCACATGGCTTGTAATTAGGCTGTGGGATTTCTTGCTGCATGGTGTGGGGAGTGGTAAAAGTTCACGGGACTCAGAGAGAGCTTGCACAGGCTCGTAGAAGACAAATCTGCTAAGGATTATTAAACATTTAGCCATCACCTCTAGCTGAGAAAATGCCTGAGCTACGGATTCTGGGAGGCCGTGAGAACACCAGTGGGAAATATCATCATATGCTTGTTCTGGAGATTTTTGTAATCTTCTCATGAATCTGCTTTTGATCACTGTGGGAGGCAGGATTCTGAGCTGACAGACCTTTGCTCTGACCCAGTATGACCATGCTTGTGCTATTCAGAATGTATTTGTAGACTGAAGATTTTTCTGGAGCTTTGCAAGCAGATAAAACTACCCAGTGCTTGAATTTCTATTTTTTCGTGATTAAAATACTGTAAAGGCAATTGGCGAGGGAAATGTTTTCCTCAAACAAGGAACTGTATGTTAATGGGAAATAAGAAGATCAGAATATGAGATACTTAATCTTTCTTGTTCCTTATTGCCAGTGCAATTAGTTTCCATATTCTTCACACCAGGGCTTACAGTGTATCACTAAATCACATTTAACCTCTTTTGAACTTCTGTGCCAAGTTTGATCCCAGAAGCTGTTATTTGTCCCTGGAATTCTTCTATTAGTCCTGCAACTGATACAAACTCCATGGAATTTTTAAAGCACTTGCGTGTATTTGACAAAAACAAAAGGACAAGATCCTCGCCTTAGAGTTGCCATTCAAAGGAGGATGTGCAGCTACAGAAAGAGTTGTGGTCTACATGGCTTCTTATATTGCAATAAATGGTTAAACAGTGGCCCTTTTTTTTTTCCCCTTTCTTTTTTTAAAGCATGAAGAGGAAGTACGGGAAAATCGGGAATGACAAAGAGGCTGTAATGAAATGACAAAGTCATGCCTAAGTTTGGCTGAGTAATATATTTGCATGAGTGCAGTAAGAGGTAACTTTATGTGTGGGATTGCACAGCACAACACAATCCAAACATGAGGAGCCAGCTGGGTCCCAGAAGTGCTGTACAGCTGTGCTGGAGGAGCATTCTGCTGATGTAGCTGGGTCCTGGAGACCCTGCATTGCTGTGTGAGAACAGGTCTCAAGGAAATCAGTGGGGAGTGTTGCTACTAAACCTGGCTTTGAACTCCAAGTAATTTAGGTTCCAAAGCTTCACAGGCACTTTTGAAAACTTTGAAAAGCTTTAGTGGCTGTCCCACTTTGCATAGGAAATTTTCTTGCTATCAGAAATAGGATGCAGTAGAGCTTCTGAATTATTATCCAGTCTATTAGACAAATGATCATTCCTCTCCATTCTCTCAGGCAATGTTTTGCTGGAAATGTCCCCAGCCAGAGGCACTTTCATACATGTATCTACATCATTGGTATTTGTGTCTATTTGCTTTAATCAAGTCTGCCACTATTCCTCTCAGTTGCTACTATACTAGGTTATGATGAGGTGTAAGTAATTCTGTTATAGACCGTTTGGAGAATTTTGAAGTCATCTTCCTTCTTTTTTAATACAGAGACGTTTTTGTCCTCAGGGAATGTTTCAGCCTGCCAGAGTATTACAGACAGGATACACCATGTGCTGCCTCCATTGAGTAACTCCCTGATTCAGAATGCATTTGCTTCACAGCTATGACTCCCACAGCTTCTGGATCCTCAGAACTGCAGGGTGAACAAAGTGCACTCTCAGAGGCACTCTTCCTTCTTCCATTTGCCTTGAGCTCCCTGGAGCTCCTCTGCACTTGTTGATGTTCTGGTTCTTTCCCTGCCATGGTGCAAAGAATCAAACCACTAACAGCTAATCAAAAAAATTCCCATGATCTCAGCCCATTAACTTGATTCTCCAGTAGTCCTAGAAAGCACTCTCTACCAGAAGTGAATAATAAAAATTTGAGATGAAATGTAATCACACTGATGTCACCAAAACAGATTTATTCTGCATGATAGATATTAGTGATTCTCCTAACTTTCAGTTTTGGGTAATTACCATTCTGAGCTCTCTTACCACCTGGCAGCAGTTTTGATTGCCCAACATGTCTGTCACGGTTGTGTGCAAGATATTTAGGTGGAGTGGTTTTCTTAGACACAGCATCACATGGAGTTACATAATGCCAAATTACATACCTGTGTGCTCAAGAGGCACCTTGTATGACACCAGCAAAAAAAGCTGGTGTCATGTTAGGGAAAGCAAAGATGAGTCTTGCTGACAATATTAGCATGTTCCAAGGTAATAGGCAGTTTTAATTAATCGCTCTGACTTCATGTTTTTTTCATTTTAATGCCATCCTGTTAATTATCCAGTAATAGATGCTACCATTTCACCTGTAATCATGCCTTTTCCAAATAATGAATTATGAGGATATGATTTTCTACCTTGATTTAGGTGACAATGACACATAGGACCTACTTAGCATAACTGAGAAACAGGATTTGTACTGGCATGCAAAATATGGATGTCTTTGATGAATAAGATGTCCTGATGCCTCTGAGATAGGACCAGCAATAAATGATTGACAGTAGATAGATAAGGACACAGGAGCTATTGTATGGAGGCAGAAGTAGCACAGTATCTTGGTGGGAAATGTATTCTGGAATTAATCTTATTGTTTCTTTCCCAAGGAGTGATTACAGATCCTCTTTTCTAATACATGGCCTACTTTCAAAGTGTAACAAATATCAAATATCACCTTGGCCTTTCAATTGTCTTTTAGTCCTCTTATTAGATGGGATTCTCAGAACTAATTGAATGTTGTTCTTATTTATGAGTAGTCATTTCTATTTTTTAGACAGTCATGCATTTTTCTTGAAGGACATTCCTAATGGATGAAGGATTGTTTCCAGTCACTATCAACAATGCAATTAATATAAATTACAACATGCAGGTACAGTGAGACAGCAGCCTTGTGCTTATGCCCAAAGACATAAAGACAAGATGATTTTATGACACAGGAAGAAAGCAAACTAATACAATCTTGATTGCCTATCTTTTTTTTTTAAAGAACAGAAGCAAACAAAAAACACCTCCCCTTTTTCTGTTCAAAAGCCCATCTTACCATTTGCTTCACATTTGATCTTTCTTCAAGCAGAACAGAGCATTTTTATGGATAGTGAACCCATACCTAACATTTTTCTAGTGTGCTACAACTAGAGAATCATATAATTTTCATGCACGGGCATGTATGTTTTAGGACCATGGTGCTAAAAACTTGAGGCCCATTTATGTTTCTAACACAAGAAACTTTGTGCTGACAGGTTTGCTATTATTGGTGAGTCTCTGACAGCAGACCTTCCTCTCCATCTGTGCCTCCTCTGAGCCATGCAGGCCAAAGAGCTGCCCGTGCGGAGTCGGTGGCGATGCAGTTTGTAATGGAGGCTGTACTGCAGAACAGCCACAGCTGTGCTGTGAAGGAGGCACTGTCAAGCCTCATTAGCTCAGAGCATGCAGGTGCCTCTAAGAGTTCAGTTTCTTTGGGACTATATAGCTTCTGTGCAGGAGCTCCTCTTAGTTTTTGCAAACAAATCCCTGTGAACATAAGCAATCTAGAACTGAGGTGTTGCCATAATAACCTCAACGTTGTCTCATCAATCCTGAGCACTCCCCAGAGAAGCCCTGGTGGTAGATGCCCCTTGAGGACCTGTTGTTTTCTCCAGACTTCTGGAGAAAGCAGAGGCTGTCCTGACTTCCCCCCCACACTCCACTGAAGAACCAGCTCTTTCTTATCAATGCAAAGGGAAAAGGAGCAGCCTGCCAACTTCTAAAACCGAATCTAGTCAAGGAGAGGAAAGGTACTTTCAGGCTGTACTTCCCTGAGTACTTCCATTGTGGATATGTTTGTGAGGAATGGCTGCTGGGGGCACCCAAAGCCTGCCAGAAATTACATAAAGATTTGGTTCAAGGAATGGAGATTCAAACTGTTTGTGATGGAAAAAGAATGCATTGAACAATTTGTAAGGTTAAATGAATTGAAAGGACAAATATAGCTGTTTTAAAGTGTGCTTCCTTCATAACCTGACCAAAGAATTTGATCTCTTTAACAGCACTCTTAGTAGCCACCAAGAAGAGACTGATGCTGTTGAAGGGATCCTCTTGAGGAAAGCAGCAATAAAACAAAGGATTTAACTTCTGAGAAATTTTATCCCCATCTCTGATATATGTGAGTATCCATTGCAGTCACAAAATAGGCCCCCTTTTTTCCTGTACTGTGCTCTGAAGGACACTGGTGTAAGGCTTGGTGGCAAGTTGCAATTGCAAAATAGCCTGTTGCATGTCTTGTCTCACTGTATATCTCATGAGATGATATCAAGCACAGAAAATCGTGCAAAAAGATTGACACAGCTTTCTGAAGCAAAACATTTTCCTGTGAATTCCAGCAGAATTAGGCAGAAACAGTTGACTCAAGTGCTAACTTGCTGCAGAACAGCAAAAAGGCTGCAAACTTTTGCTGAGGCATCATGGTCTGGGGCATATCACTTAACTTGCTGAGACCTTTCCTGATTCTGTGAAAGCAACTAGAAATATTAAAGGCAGAATGGGGTGGGCTGAAGCTGAGCACTGAGGGTATCAACACAGCTCCTCTCTACAAAGAATTTTGTGAGCAATAAGGATAAGTTACCTTGGATGCAAGAATATTCCAGAGTGACTAAAATGATGAAAAATAAGTAATGTCTCTGCCTTCTCCATCTATTTTCCTCCTGTCCTACTCTTTCACTTACCTCTTTTTTTTTTTTAATAATGTCTACCTTTCTTTATTTTTGCTTATAATTAGCTCAGTACTTTCGCTTTTCTCTGAAAGCTCAAGAGTTACCTTTTGTTTCTTTGTTTCACTACAGTTGTTTTTTACCCTCTTTCAATGTCTATTCAGACTTGTAGTTGATGATGTTTTCCAAGTGCATTATTCTCAGCTGTGTGACCCACCTCTGTCTTTCATGTTTCATAAACAATGTTAAATACAGTACTTGAATAAATGGAAATTTGGGAAGCCCACTAGATGAATTGTAGCAGAATTCTTCTTAACCCTCCTACATGGCTCAACTTTGAACAGTCAAGAATAGAAAATTGGAAGATTGCCATCAGAGAGGTCCTTCTGAAAGCAGAAAATGGAACATTGCTTTTTAAAAAACTTTGTCCCAGAAAACCACAAGAAAGGAAGCGAAAGAGCAAGATGACCCAGTGAGGGTGAAATCTGTGCATGAAGGCACTGGAAAACACTGTTGTCATGCAATGGAGGAAGCAATGCTCTGTGGGTCTGTCCCTACAAGGCCAAGGCATTTTGGATTGGCAAGTCTGAATCCGTCACAGGAAACCTGTGTGTGTGTAAAGAGCTGGTATCAGGTTTGCTCCATTCTGGTCTCTGTGTATCTGTATCCCAGCGCTATCTCCCATGCATTACCACTAGAGTGCAAGGAGCCCAGTCCATTGCTGGGGGCCCATGGTCGTATAATTAGTCTCTACCTAATTTATGAACTCTGCGGAGGGAGCAGCTCTGGGACAGAGCAGGACTGGGTTGCGGGAGGGCTGGGAGTCAGGGGTGCAAGTTCTCCATATGGAGTGAGCGAGTTTGTGCTTCCACCCTGGGGCTGGGCAGGAGAGCCCTGGTCTCAGCATCTCCCAGTCCCTCCACATGCAGAGCTTTCTTCTGTTGATGTCTGAGCTCAGGCTTAGCAGTTCTTGCCTCCTGGGAGGAAAGGTAAGCTCCCTGCCCCCAGCTGTGCTTACTTTGGCCTTTGAGCTGAGGAGTATCTGTAGCAGCACCTGCAACCACTCTATCATAGCTCGCAACCTGCTAAACCTACTGTATCCAAAAATCCCACTGCTTCCCTCCTCCAAATCCCACCCATCCCCTTCCACAGACAAGACATCTCAACTTCCCTCTGTGCTGACCTTTGTATCATGCTATCAAGGCTTTGAAAGGCTGTGTGATTAAAGCAGTAAAATGTAACTAGGTATAGGGCTTGGTAATGGCTTCTCTTCTTCTAAGAGCAAGGAGTGTCTGCCTTGGCACTTGGCACTCAGAAGATCTCAGCAAACCCACCATCAGATACCAAGGAGAGGGGTAGGAGGTGGACAGAGTTTCTAGGTCTATTTGATCAAAAAGTTCTTGCCATGACCCTATTTCCATGCTTTATCTGCTTGACCCCCTGGGTTTTAGTTTTGTATTATTATAAACTTGGATAAATTAGTGAACTATGTAATAAGGCAGGACTAATGAAGAAGAGACTGTCCTGTCCTGCTTGTAGGTTGAGTGGCACTAATTCAGTGAGCTGAGACAACCACATTCTGCATGGATTAGGAACAGGGGCAGGGGAAGGAAAAGTAAAGTTAGAGCCTAAAGTCAGTAAATGCAAATGTGTGAAATACCCATTTCTTGGTGATTCCAGTGCAGATATCCTGTACCAGCGATGAAAGCCCCAGTCAGACAAACAGGCACAGAGTTTCTGATAAGTGAAGTTCACAGGGGCCCATGGAGGCTCTTGGGGGTAGGTCTGGCAGATGTGGGTGACCCAGGAGGCTGAGCAATGGCACCTCTGTTGCATAGAGCCAGGTATGGGTCTTGGGAGAGCCTAAAGCATCAGGGGAACCTGCCTCTGCCCAGAGTATTTGTGGCACAGCACTAGGCATACAGTGCCCTCCAAATGACACTGACCTTGATATTCTCTCTGAAAGTTCTGTATTTTAGAGAGAATGTCAAGAGAATTGCTTTGATTTAGTCTGCTAATTTTTTCTAGCAAGTTGCTTTATAAACAGCATAGAGATTTAGAAAAAGCTAAGTATTAATCTTGATTTTAGCTTCAAAATCTTCTGGAAAGCCCAGAAATTCACATGATCCATGATGAGCAGAAGAAAATTAATCAGGAGATGACTCTAGTGAAATCTGAAAGAGCCAGATGAGACTAGTCTCTTCACTGGTAAGGAGAATTAAAATACCCTCTCTGGGAATATGGGAGCCCAATTCTTGAATGTGAAAAGTAGCCTTGATGCATAAAGGCAGCAAAGTGTTATCCTGCATGTAAACACATTTGCTCTCGGCTCCCCACTGGAGTTTGCAGGTAGGTTGAAACAGACTGATGGGGAATTACTTCTCTGTGTTGGAGTGTTAATGTTTTAGGCATAGCAGTGTAATTTAAATGTCAGACTTTTTAGTATCTTAGGTATGTTATGTTGGTACAATTACTGCACGGATGTGGATAATTTAGATATTCATGGACAGAAATAGTAAAAAAGGAAAAGAGGAAACAAGAGGTAGGATAAATGTGCCCTACTGCCACTTGTTGTGGTTGCAGGCAGCACTAATGAGTGTACATAAATGCTCATTTTGACACAAAATTCATATTCTTTACTCAATATTTACAGAAAACTCCAATGCACAATTGTGGGCCAGGTCATTATTGGCAGAACTGGTCTGTAATGAAATTGCATTTTGGCTTTGATACCAGAACAAATTTGATATTGCTGCTCAACTCTGGTTTTGCAATCTGTTTGCAATGACATTTACTTTTTGTTGTAAACATTTTAGGAAAGCTGAGTAGACCTGAGCTATAAAGCATACCCAGTGTCAAATCCCGAGGATTACTGAATGATCAATATTTTGCTATAGTGATACCCACTGATGTGTGGTTTTATTCTGTTTTTTTGTTTTCTGCTTGTGTACCTGCAGAGCTCTGGAAACACAGCATAACACAAGAAAATTTCTCAGTTGTACAACAACAGATAGTTGAAACATTTATTCAAAGGTTGATGGAAAACTACCAAGAATCAGATACAGAGGTACAGACTTTACATTTCTATCTAAGTAACAGCTGAATCATGTTTACAGCTTTATTTCTTAAAGCTCTTGTCAATCAGTGACCTAAAGAGAAACACATTTCTTAAGCTTAAGAGCTTAGATGCAGATTATATTGGTTTGTAATAGCAGCACTGGCAGCAAACTTGTGTAGTGCCCTGCTGCCTTCTGACAGGTTTATTTCAGCTCTCAGGACTGTAATAATGTGAAGATGAGTTAGGGCTGGAGGTTTATACGCAACTGCAATGGGGGATTGCAGGACTTTATTCACAGAATCTGTAGTGGGAACTCTTCTTCCTGAATCATTGCTAAATCAGGGGTCAATCACAACATTAGGAAGCAGTTATCACTTTTTTTTTCAGTGAAATTTAAGGAAAATATTTATGAAAATATGACCACTTATGATTAAAAAAAAACAAATCACGTTTTTCTGTGACAGAAGGGATGTTGGGGCTCAACTGCGATCCAAGCAGTTTCTGAGCTGGTGATTTAATTTCTCTACTGAAAAGTCTCCTTTAGCTTCAGATGGAAAAAACCAACCATTATACAGTTGCAGTCAGAACCAGTTAAAGCAAAATGACAAATCTGTTTTCCGTTAGTTCAGTGAAATTGTAGGTTGAGCAAAAACTTTTACACTGAATGATTTGATTTTTGCTTCATTTTGGCATTGCAGAAGCATTTTATTTACAATAAAGTGATCGTGTTTCATTTTGATGTATGCTGTATATAGCAGCCCTTGTGACTCAGGCCACCCACAAGGTTTCTTATTTTGTTTTCCTAGGTCACTTTTTAAAAAAGGCATTTACAGAAGTGTCTCACTGTACTGGGCTGTGACATCATGGCCAGAGTGCAGCATATTGAAGCCCTACTCCATGTTTTATGAAAATATTCTCCAGCTGCAGCAGCATTTACCGAAAAGAACAAATATTGCTATGCTCAGAGCAATGATTCTGTTCTCTGAGAACAGGGGAAGGTGGGTGGGAGAAGTTGCTAAGTGAAAAATAAAGCCAAGCTGCCTGGCTGGGAACTTGTTGGAGTTGGGCTACACAAGCACAGTCACTGTGCATCGTTGTGCTTTGCTTTAGGAGCTGGCAGCCCACGTGACATGGCTCTGACACAGGTTAGTCGTGGTGGTCTGTCAAGTGGCAGTACTTAGTGGTCTCATTTGGGACAGAGCCCCTCTGTACAGACACGTGGTGACAGCCTTTGAGATGTAAGGCTCTGGGGCTGCTGTTTCTGTGCTCAGTGCCAAAAGTCATGCCAAAAGGACTGGTAAAACAAAGATAACCAGATGGCAAAGGTAGCAGCCTGCTGTTCTGTGGTTCATATTCACAATGGATGATACACTGGTAACCTTCTACTGGTGGGTCTCTTCCTTCACAAGGCATTTCCCCAGAGCAATTCAGTCTTGTGCATTGACTGAGACAGAAAACAGAAGTGGGTCAGGCACTCAAGGCTGTCTCACAGTGTCAATAGCAGGTTTGCTGCATCGTGGCTGCATAACCAACTCCTCTAAAGTTCTGTGCACTTGACTTCGCACCTTCAGCTGTGTTTTTTAGGATAGCTGTTGTGTGGGGGTGGAATTTTGAAAAGAAGGAAACCCAGCCAATAAATCAGAAATGCAGTCTTGTAGAATCGTGATATCCATGTAGCCTATTAGCTCACTTGGAGGCAGCACTCCATCAACACAAACTCCACTGCTAGAGGCATGTCAGCTTCTACAGAAACCTACTCTAGGAAGACTGCTTGGGTTTCAAGGATGTTTGCACAGCAGTGTAGAATATCTGCACTTTGAATATCATTCCTGGCCTCCTATTCTTACCTATTCTCATCTATTTCTCATTTATTCTCATCACTGACTATATGATTTCAGTTCTCCTCTGGGCTTCTTATTTTTTTTACCCCATTTTCTTGTGTTTTTTCCATTTTAGGTTTTTTTCCCCCCTATATCCCTTTCTGTATGGTGTCTGGTCAGCAACATCCCTTCATACCTGAATTCACTGTCCTGTCCATATGTTTGAGAAGGTTGGAGTGAGAGAGAAAATGAAAAATGCATGTGAGGTTTCAGTTGAGTGGAAAGATACAGGAGGAGTCACTTGGACTTTCCTGAAGCCTGTGGACAGAGGAGTCTCCATGCTCTCCCTCTGCTTTGATAGCCCATCACCACCAAATTCCTGCGTCATCTGTGTTGTAGTCAAAGGAAGGGGCCCAGGGTCAAGAGCTACCTAATGTCACTGGGCTCTGCTTCAATCTCATGAGACATCCCAGTCCCAGTTTCACTTCTTGCTAGTCTAAAGCAATTAACAGAGGCCAACCACATATGTTGTTCTTTTTACAGCAGTAGAGTCTTATGATTTGATCAACGTTTTGCTGACTTTATGAGAAAGAACCCCAAATCAGAGGAAAGGTAGTGCTGCTCTGAATAAAGATCACCAGAACTTTTAAGCAGGGCTAAAATACATGCATTTTCCCACAACATTCTTTTTTTCAGAAATATATCAGTAGTGTTTGCTGTAAGACAAAAAATTGGCACAGGAAATTTCACCAGTAACCCAGTGAAGATATTAGCATTTACTGCTTGGATCTGGCATGCAGGATGCCAGGCAACCTTGAAAGCAGACTGTGCTGTTGGCTGAGCCTACAGTCTGCAGTTGTGGCTATTTCTTACCTCTGTAATGTAATATGCTAAGACTGACTTTTAGCTTCCCTCCATTGTGTCCATCTGGTTGCAAGTGCTGTTTGGTGGTAAGAAAATAACCAAACATTTAAACCCAGTGATGACCTACCTATGTGAAATTTAAATTCTGTCATGTAAATCTGTTTAAGTTCTATTACATACCCTCTTATTTGTGCTAGCCTGTGTGCTCTTTCTCAGGGTATGTAGATTGTCAAATATCAACAAATGGAATACATAATTTTTTAATCATATATTAAATGGTCTGTATGCACAAGGTTATCAGCAGACAGCATATTTGTTCTGATAAATGCATTACCTCACAGCTTACTGAATGAAGCCTGGTCACACTTGTTCTGACTTTCTCTCTGGAGGCAGGGGACATGATGCTATGGGAGGCCAGGCTCACTGATGTAGCAGAGCCAGGCACAGGATCCTCTCCTAAATTTGGGTTTCCTAATCCTGCTCCCCAAACTTTCTGCTCCTCTGCCATCTGCACACATTTCCTTCTGCCAATTCTTGTACCTATTAGTGAGGAGATCTTTGTGTTCTGATAACCAGAAACAGACATTTTAAGGTTATGTATTAAACTTAACACATTTCACAGAATCACAGAACCTCTGAATCACGGAATGGGCAAGGCTGGAAGAAACTACAGCGGGTCATCTGGTCCAACCTCCCTGCTCAAGCATTTGCCGCCTTCAAATATTGGTCTTGAACTTCCTAGTGTTTCCAGGGAATAAATGTTTCTAAAACCAACAGAGATGTACAAAATGGATTATTCCATATCATCAATGGAGTATTTTTAACAAGCCATTCAGTTAGGAAAATATTCTTGCTCTAATTAATTAGGTCTCACACAACATATTCAGAGCTCTGGATCATTTACATCTAGACTATGGTTTTTGTTCGTCCCTAGTTTTGCTCATTTACTTTCTCTGCTATTATAGATTGTTGTGTTGTGCTTGGGATAATTATGGAAATAACTGCTCTCAGAGCCCAGCTCACTGACTTAGAGAAAGAAAACCTTGGTCTCAAAGAGATTAGAAAAGAAGTATGGGATGACTGTGAATCGCTACTGCAGAACCTATTTGTGACTTGTGTCCATCTAAAAGTAGGTACAGAATATGAGGGGATACTTGATCAATCTTTTTGTGCTGATGTATCATTCACCACAAGTGTAGCAGTCAAAGGAATAAATTGCTGCTGTGTGCCAGGTGGATGAATGAGTGAATAATTTGTCTCCTGCTGCTAGAAGCATCTTGTAAAAACGTCTGGTGGAAAAATAGTGTGCCCTCTCCCAGAAGGGAGGCACATTCTCGATGAAAGAGGTACCACATTAGAGAGAGTGATGGAAGCTCTTTTTAGTTACAGCTGAGGGAACACTTCGAATATAATACCTCAGCTTGTAATATTCTGCATTATTTTTCCTGTGTGTCCACTCAAAATTGCATTGCTCACTCTAACGATGTCTTGGTTTTCAAGTAGTCCACTGATTTCTTTGGGGCTACATATGTCATTACTTTACAAAAATAAGGCATCCCAATCTAGTCTGTAAAAACTGGTCAGATTGTGACCTTAGAGCAACTCTTTCCATCAGACCCCCAGGATTTTGATCTGATGGTCCATTAATGTCAACAGTGACTCGAGGAATATTGTGATGCCTTTTGTAGTCTTGAGGGTGAGTCCAGTTTTCACCGGCCTATTTTTTCACAGTGGTGTTGCTACTTCCATTAAATACATGCATCCCAGGATTCCCACTGGGTTGCATGCAAATGTTACAATGGAGTTTCCACTTCTTGTAGTGCCTGGATGCAAGAAGGATGTTGCCCTGTCTTCCTGATACATTGATGTTAGGGAAACAATTATGAAGAAAGACCATCTGGTTGTAGTTGAGAGATTTTTTTAAATCTTCAGAACATTGTTTTCCCATATGTGTACATTTCATCTCTTATGGGCTTGTTTCTAATTGCAGAGAAACTTGGAAGTCTATCACCTTACCACTGAGCAATCAGTGTTTGAAATCAGCAGTGAGGTGAGAAGGGAAGGAGTTGACAACATGATTTATCAGAAGAAAAAGGTTGGCTCCACTAAAAAATAATGGTGACTTGAAAGAACACTTGTCTAAAATAAGGAAATATGTAAGTGTGCCAGTAAACAAACACAAGGATGATATCCTAGTGGAGCCTGCTGAAGATAACTTATGCATTCTGTCTGGGATGTTGCTTGGGTGAAGAGCATGAAGATGATCCATTACTAGACTGTGCTAATGACTACTCATTTGTTAGACTGTCTTGAGTCAATCACTTTTGTGTGTTTATGCTTCAAGTGCAGAAATATTGGGCCAAATCCAGCCCTTAGACCCTGAAAAACTACATGTATTTGAACGGAATTTTATTCTAAACTTAGGAACTCTGGTTTCAGACAGTTCTGATTGAAACCATGCTTTCAATCATGCTTTCTACATAGGTGAACATCAGAGAGGTTGAACTTGGATCTATGGAAGTATAAATGTCAACACACATTCAATCATGTATCAACACTTTCATTTATTGTCATCATCCCTTTTCTGGGCAGGGGAAAAACACTGTGATGTTTCAGTGACCCTGACAAAAGCGTTGAAGGGAGTTTTATCTTCTTGTGCAACCTGGTCATACAAAACAATGGAGGCAGAATCCTTTTTTTTCACTTGGGGTTATTCAGAATCAAAAATACATTCTTTACAGCTTTATGTTTTGAAAAGGTGGCCCCCAAACTGATCTTCTGGGAGTTATAAAGTAAAGCCTGGAAAGTAATTTCCAAATTGTAACTTCCAAAACCATTCCTTTTATAGTTAAACATATTCCTCCTCAGCAAAGTTCAATTGGTACTGAAATTATGGTAGTCAGTCAATGAATACAAAAGAAATCAAATGGATAAGTTCTAAATACTTCTGCCTAAAGCCAATCTCTAAAGCAGAGAAGCTTGTGAAGCAGGATATAACTGCAATGCCGACAGAGTGGGAAGGGATTTCAACACCTGCAATGAACCTTGGAGATAGGGACACACAGAAGTAACTGAGGAACCAATGGAAATGGAAGAGGTCTATGTGTGAGAAGGCTGCAGGGAAACTTCCATGTCCCCGCTTGAAAGGGACAGTGTGCAGATGCAGTGAACACAAAGAGCGGGGAAGCTCATGTGCAGTCAAAGAGCTGTGGTTTGAGCAGAGCCATGGGAACTTGGTGGGCTGGTGCACACCGCAGTCATGGTGGTTACAGGGTGTTTAGGAAGGCTCAGCAGGGAAGAAGAGGAGTGAGGACTGCCTTCTGTGTAAGGGGTTCATTCCTTGCACAGAGGTTGTGTGTGAATGTGGAGATGTACTGCTGAAAGCCTATGAGTCAAGGCCAGAGGAGGAAGGAATGTTAGTGAAGATTAATGGCTGTGGTGGGGACTCTGTGACAGACTGTCCAGTCAAGAGAATAAATTGGATGGATCTGTCTACAGAGGAATAAGAAAAGTGGTTTTGATTTGAGGTCTTGGTGTTCATCTGGAAATCTACTGAAAGGGGAAAACAACATTGTGAAAGCCTAGGAGGTTCCAAGACAGCATTAGTGATAATATCTTAAAAGCAAGTGCTAGAGGAGCCAGCTATGGTAAATCCCTGCTTCTGCTGCTCAGAAACAGGAAAACCAGGTAGAGGGTGTCATCTGAGGCTGCAGTGACTGTGAAATGATTTCAGGATCAGGAGAAAGGTTGCAAAATTATGCTGCAGAGCATAGTTGGGACTTCAGGGGAGTGGACTGTGACCTTTCTAGAGAATTGATAGGCAAAATCCCTGAGAAACTGCCAAGAGAGAAAAAGTGTACAGGAAAGATGGTTGATTTTCAAATAAACTGAAGGGATTTCATAACCAACTACCCTGTTATGCAAGAAGACCAAGGAGTTTAGCAAAAATCTGGCCTTACTTGCCTTAGCAAGGAGCTTCCCGAGGGACTAAAATAAAAAAAGAAAGATTGCAAATAGTAGAAACAGGAACAGGCCACAGAGGTGGAGTATCGGAGCTCAGACCCAGAGTGATGAAATCAGGAAGGCCAAAGCCCAGTTGCAGATAAAATTAATATGGGCCACAAAGGCTAAGAAGGTAAGTTGGCATTGAATGAAGTGTCGCTTCTGGCAGGAGGGGCAGGACCTCCAGCAGTTCTCTGTAACCTCTGTAACAGTTTTCAGGATGCAGTCACAGAATCATAGAATGATAAGGGGTTGGAATGGACCTTAAAAATCATCCAGTTGCAACTGTCCCTGCCATGGACAGGGACATTTCCCACTAGACGAAGTTGCTCAAGGCCTTATCCAACCTGGCTTTGAACATTGTCAGGGCTGGGGCATCCACAACCTCCCTGGACAAGTCTGCTGCTTTGAGCAAAGAAAAAGAAAACCTGATGACTATACCTTTCATGAATCCCCTAATTTTGTTTTTATTAAGGTAATTGTAATTAGGGAGAACCAAGTGTATGAATATGGTATGAACCAGAATCCCCATGTGGTATACTAGTGTTCATCACCATTAGCAGTGCTTCATTTTGGAGGGGTTCACTGCTTGCTATTGTGGATTAAATTTCTTCAATTTTTTTCCTGTTCACATTTCCTGTTTCTGAGGAGACACAGTAATAGAAATTTATTGCCAATGGCTGCACTGTTTCAAACTGCAAAGTTTGAGCATTTGAAAGTTAAAATAAAATATGAAAAGTTGCATGTTTTTACATACATGAATTTACTTCCAAACCACATCTCTTTCTGGGGAAATCAATCTTTGTGGGCCTACTCTTACCAATGTCTTCTTTAGCAGAAACAACTGCAGCTCTTGCAGGAGGAAAATATCAGGTTTAGCAAGCTGGGATGTAAGCTAAGGGCTCTGAACTGTTGGAAGCAAGCCACTGAGAAGGCAGAGCTCTCTGCTAAGCTAAGAGATGCTGAGAAGACGATATTTCTTTATAATTTCATCTGTTATTAGTGTCTAATTTTCTACAAACCTCGTGGTCAGATTAAAGAGGCTCATGGAATAATGGTGAGCCTATAGGAGCTCTTGGTAACTGCAGATTTCAGGTAAAAAAATCTAAATTTTTCCCCCTCTGTATTATGGGTGCAATGGTGGTCTTCATGTGGAAAGAATGTGAAACAAATGCCTGGTGCTTGCTTGAAGCAAGAGTTTAGGAAGTGTGAGCACCCTGTAGTATTCCTAATTCTGTTGTTGACTGAGAAGATGATTTATGACATTGTATCAAAATCTGCTACTTCATAGCTGACCAAAAAGTATGAAAAAGAAGACAGGCAGACATGAAGTGAAAATGAACTAGACTGTTGTCTCGGGAGTGGCAGTGTTTGTTTTCTTTTTTTAAATTAGTATCTGCTTAAACAAAGCAGAACACAGCATGAGGTTTATAAATTTAATTACAGAAATACAAGATGAAGGGCAAAAATTACTAAATTAAAGTGAAGATGGATGGAAAGAAATGTGCCTCACTGCTTTAATTGAGTCTGATTAGGATGGAAAAACCAGGTTATTGATTGTTATAGAGGTTAATTACCTGCATGTGTCAAGCAAAGGAAAGGCAGAATGAAGCATATTTGTTAACTTAAAGAAGAGTGAAAACAAAATGGGTTTTGTGTGTTTGTTAATTTTAATCTGTAGTAAAGCTTCATGTGCTGTATCAGGGAGATGGTAAATCATCAGAATATTTTACTAAACAGCCCAGTCAAAAATGGATTGAATTATTGCAAATTTGTGGATATAAATAAGAGCTATCTTCACGGGATCTAAAAGAAAAGCCTGAAATAGAAAAATAAGTGGGAGGCTTTTTTTTTTTTTAATTTTTTTTTTTAATTAGAAATTAGCTCATCTCATTCTGACACAGCTTTCTTGTGTTTGACTTTGGAATGATCCCAAAGATCTAAGAACTTGTATTTCATTGTCCTCCACTCCAAGTGCAGAGGATCCTGGACTTTGTTTTTTTCAGTTCAATTGGCTGGAAAAAGACAAAAGGCTGCTGAATCTGTATGTGATATAGTAAGATGCATATACATACACTTTTATGTTTGTGTTTAAAACAAAGAGACCCTGCCCAGAAGGAAAACAAGCTTCATCACACACATTTTTACTCGAGAGATAATGAAGGAATAAACAGATTAGTAGGTGGACAGGTCTTTCTAATGCATAAGAAAGATCAAGTTTTGCATTGCTCTAAGCTTGTTTGGACACTACAACTTGAATTGCTGACATGTGAATATAATTATAGATGTGTATTTGTACCCATACGAAAGATTATCCTATGTTTTCCCTCTTAAAGGAGCTTTCTTGTCCATCCTCTTCCCCATCTTGCTTTAGAAAAGGTCCAGCTTTTGTTAGAAGATGGGAACTATTCAATCTCACTTAAAATCTAAGATGTACCTTTCAAGAAACACACTTCTCTGTAAAAGAGAGAAAATGACTGCTTTCATCATTGCTTTTGTTAGGAGCTTTCTGTTCACAGTAAGTTATTCAAAACAAAAAAGAGCCTCCAAACTGTGATGGCAGAACTTTGAAGGTGACTCCGTTTCAGGGGCAGTTCAAGTCTGTAAGGAAAGCTCATGTAAAATCTCAAGCCGACATTGTCAAGCTAAAGAAAAGGCTACATAAACTGGCATCAGAATTCAACAGTTCCTGAATTCTCCTGTCCATCTCCCTTGTTTTCATGAGGAATTTGCCTACTGTTACTCTAGGAGAGAGATGGATTAAAACCCAACTGCATAATATAGTTACGGAAGCTGGATGTGTATTTTATGGAATGGAAACCATGTGTTCGTCTGAGTGTTTTCGCCATCACAGGCAGAGAGCACTAGGGAAAAAAAAAAATGTAGCATCTTGGAAAAAGTTTAAGTCACATATCAAAATGACAGCTACAGGCACTACATTTATGTATGTCATCAATAGTGCTGGATGTATATTTTAGTAGAGCAAAAGATACTATTAATGTTTTATTCCACAGATTAAAAAAAAATTAAATCACAGATCCTGAGGTTATTAGTCTTCCAACTAATCATTAAATTTCAAGGAAACAAACATTCAGGGATGTTGTCATTAAATTCAGACAACATTCATTACATGTTTGGGGTTTTTTCCATCCAAACACCTTCATGGATATATCACTGCCACAGCAAACTGCCTTCCACTTCTACACATGGCTGCACGTGCTGAAATGGCCCATTCCTCAATGTCAGACTGAAAAGCACACCCTTCACTTACATATTTAATGTCAGGCAACATAATTATATGGAAAATAAGTCTTGTCAAACCCACCTCATTTAATTCTGCTGATAAAATTACAAGTTAGATACATGGACATAATGCTAGAGATGTAATATATATTTGGAAGTGCCCTGTGGGTGAGCAGCACATAACTTTAGTATTTTAAATTTTAGTACTACACAATACCAATCAAAATGCTAAATGGATTGAGAGCTAGATTTTTTGACATATGAAAGTGCATAATTTTCATTAAATTGGTTTCTGATGAGTTTCTACAGGGGTTGGTAGCAGAAGTAGCACTATTCATCATTGTTGCAGTAAATTAGAAATAAATACAAATTTATAGATTATAAAAATAACCAATGATATATTTGGGGAGCAATGTCAGTGAATTTGATAAGGTAAATTTTGTGAATAATGATATGGGCAGAGTAGGAGTACAGAAACACGGAGATAACTTGGTTGTCCTTCTGGAAAGTATTTCAGTGGCTGGGTAGACGAAGAACGAGAAGGAAGCAGGACTTGCAGAGCACAGGGTGACTGTACCCCTGAACAGGGCAGGGATTGTAACACAACTGACTATGTAGTGTGGTACTGGAAAGGATGAATGCTGCAATCTTGTAGTTTATAAAAAGGTGGGCAGTGCAGATATATTAAAAATCAGTTGCTAGCTCTATGTACAACACAGAAATACTGCTGCCAGTTCCAGAGCGTACCACCTACAACAAATGAGAAAAAAATGAGAGAATGTAGAGAAATTTACAAAAATTATTTGAGGGCTGCAGGAAATGCTTTCTAGCAGAGGGCTCAGTCTGTTCAGCCTACCTGAAAGAAGAGTGACATAATTACAGTCTACATGTAATACTCTTGGGAAAGAAGATCTGACATGAAAAGTTTCTTCAGGGCAGCTGTAACAAGAGGTGATGCCTCAAAGTTGAGGTCAGAGAAACTGAAAATGGGAAATTAGAAACAGTGTTTTCAAAATGTGATTAAGGGTGGAAATGACAATATGGCTGAGTATCAAGACTGGATGCCTTTCTGGGAAACATGGTTTAGCCAAACCAACTTGCTCATTCCAGTACAAGGGTAATGAAGGTAAACAGGATATTAAAAAATTACATCCGATGGTTCGATTGCTCCATTTTGAGCTGATCAGTCTATGAAATGTCAACCTTAGAAAAGCTGAGAGGGCTCCCTAGTGAAAAATGTTTGGGCCATGTCTGCTTTTAGCTTTTTGTGTTCAGATTTTTCAGCAGAGAGGAGTCACCCTTGGGTAGTAAGTTGATTTTTTTCCCTGTCAAGTTGTCAATTTACTTCCAGAAGACCCACTGGATCTGCCATCTTTCTAGATGCAGCTTTTGTTGTTTTTGTTTTCTTTTGGTTTCTGACATCAGCTTCTGGTTCTTTCTTCCCTTTGTCATTTCTTTCTCCCCATGGTGATGACAGTGTTTACCAATAGCAAGCTCCATTCCACAACCCTTGGCTGTACAGGAGGGTTTGTCCTGATCTGGTTGGCTTTTAATACCATTGCATTTGACTGTGGTACAGATTCCAACACGTAGCCACACTGTCTGTCTGTCTCTAGAAACAGTGTATAAACAGCAATGTTTGTAAAAGTTGTGCCCATTTTCCCCCTCTTTCCTTGTTTATATGTTGTTTTAAAACCAAGTCTCTCATGCAGAACAGAAGACGGTTACAGAAAGCAGGATACAGCAGACTGAGGAAATTGGAAGCAACTGCCTTCTTGTTTATTTGCAATTGAATGAGTTGTACACATGAATGTTGTTTTGAGCCTTCTCTCTCTACCAAGCTGTGCTGGTTTAAAGGTAAACCAGCAGGAGGAATGAATCTAACTCACAAGTAGATTACAAGTCAGAATTACAGTTTAGTAAAAAAGATCACAATAAGTACAAGGGTACAGAGGAAAAGGTCCATTTAA
>JAWWEU010000111.1:70117718-70188383 GCA_035583155.1 Acropternis orthonyx | reverse complement strand
GGGGCCAGGTGGAACTCTTTTCTATGGGGCATGCAGTCTCTTTCCAGGTTCCACGGTTGAAGAGGAGACAGAGGGTGGTTCCTTTGAGGTGCAGGATTGGTAGATGAAAGAAAAATTCCAAGATTTTAAACCCATAACACAAGCAATGGTATGAATACAACATTCTGCTCCTACTCATCCTACCCTTCCCCTTGTGCTCCCTGTTCCCACAACCCTGATTTTATTTTGGGTTTAGGTCTGACTAGGGTTCTTTCATTAGATATTAGGACAATTCAGATTTGTTTACCAGTGTTTCACTATGTTCAGTACCAAGCCCTCTGTGACTGGGTCTCTTCTCATTCATCTCAGCTGAGCAGGACAGCTGAGGACTGGTCATCAGAGTTTAAAAGGAAATTAAAAAAGGTGTGTATAGGAACTGTGGGAAGGCAATCTAACTCTAAACACTTTATAATTGTATGTTGTAGAAAAAAAATCTGTTTGAAGTAGTACAGAGGAACATATAAGAAGCCAAGGACTTCCAAGACACAAGTAGTCCATGTAATGAAAGCTAAAAACATGGAGAAGATGCTCCCAGATGGAAGAAAAAGAGCAGAGAGTGAAATGCCTAATCAGGGAAGCTGAAGAACCTTCTAAAATATACCAATTTAAACGGGGGGGGGGGGGGTGGTGGTGTCAAAAAAGAAATGCAGCAGGTAAACTCATAACACAGAATTTAAATATAGGAGTATTAGCATTTCTAGAGAGATGTCTCCAGGTTTAACACTGCCTGACCACGTACCTGAGGGCATCCCTTCAAATGTCTGAACTTCAGAGCTTCACTGTAGCCATCCAAGTGCTCTGGACGAGCGTCTTGCAGCAGGAACTTCGGCACCATGCTCAGCCCTGCCTGCTCAAGGCTTTAGGGTGACAATCCACCTCTTGGTGAATTCTTGTGTTTCTGGTACTTCTCAAGGGCTTCCTGAGCCCCTTTTAGTACCTTTGCTCTAGAAAGTGAGGAGTATTCTCCGTATTTTACAGGTGAACTGCCTAAGAATTTGTGTAATGTGCTGGTGCAGAGGGAATGGGTGTACGATGTCAGATGGATCATGCTGGCAGCTCTGGGAGGATTGCGGGTGCAGCAGCTAGAGCAGCAACTGGCTGGGTTTGGTGGCTCTGGAGGATCTGGATGTCTCCCAGCTGTGTGTCCCAGGCCTCTGCCTTAATCACCATTCTTATCACCAGACTAAACAAGGAGCTTTGGAGCCGTGCTTTGGCTCTGCCTCCCTGCTGGGGCCGTGCCCCTGGGTCTGCAATGCTGCCACTTTCCTGGCTCTCCCTCCAGGCAGGGCTTTGACACCAGTGGTGCAGGGCAGACAAACTGCTGTCCTTTTGCTTTATCTATTCTGTACTGGACATAAACCCTCTGCCCTTACATCTGTTTCACGTTGTTTCACATACTGCTCCCCAAGTTCTGGACTGACAAATTAGTATACAGGGAAGAGAACTGCTTCAATCCAGACTGGCCCCAGAAATGGCATTAGCTTTCACTAAATTGATGCCACTGTACTGAGCTGATGTACTGAGTTTAAGTCTTTTAGTGCATTGCTTATCATTGATTTAGTGTGACCGAAATAAGATCCACTCTTAAAGGATGTAAAAGAAGGTGCAGAGCTTTAACTACTTCAATTCTAAAACTGATTTGGCCAAGTGAATACAAGTCCTGTGTTTAACTGGTGGAGTGGGCTTTGGGCTGTTAAATGTGCAGTGCTTCTTTTGTAGTATAGCCTGCAGAAAAAAAATACTGCTTAGAGACCACTTTAGATGAATTTATTTACTGACAACTTTGCTGCCTCAGAAGTCTCCTTTCCCTTGTTTTCTTGGTCTAAAAACAAAAAAGCTTTGTAAATGTAACTGAATGCCTCTCCTCTAAACCAGGCAAAGTATATTGTGCCTTCAATCTTCTCAAGCATCAAGGTGAAAAAGCATGAACTGTTTGTTTTCCAGAGTCAGGATGACAAATGCCATCCTGCTGAGAATAATTTCTCAGGCTGTTGGCATGTTTTCTAAACAAAATCATATAGGAGACTTTTACACAGCCATAGCAGTTGGTGCGGACACACAAGACCACTGATTTCATTGATGGCTATGACCTGTTTTGGTGTGTTTACAAAACAACCTTTCAAGAGATCAGGAATGTCAACAGCTGTATCAGCCTTTCAGGAAAGCAGAGAGGAAAATGGTAATCGCCACACAACAGCCCCAGCTGCAGCTAGCAGCTTCCTGCTCATTAACACTAACAAACTTTAAATATAAATTTAGTTAGCAGATTACAGACTCTGTGTGGTAGAGGTGAGGGAAGAGCAGCTGCTTTTTCCACATACCTCTGTGCTGAAAATGGATGTAGGGCTTGTATAATTAGGGCTACACACAGAGAACACTGAGAAAAGGACTCTGTATTTTTAACTTCCTCCAACACTGCCTGAAATGCAGATTCCTATTAAACAATAATGAGAATGTCAACTTGCACTATTCATGCTGTATTTTGCATTCAGAGAGATTATGGGTATGTTTAGCAAAGCTGTAATTATGGACATTTCAGCCAGAAAGAACTGATGGCCTCTCATTCATGACTGCAAAGGGCAACATCTTTCCCTTTAAATCTAGGCACCTGGTTTGAGGCAGAGCTGTTGGATGATGAATTTTTGTTGCTGCCATTAATCCTTTTACCATCTTTCAGATAGGAAGCCAGTTAACCCAAGAGTGCAATTTAAAATGAGAGGCAGGTTGATGAACTGCAGTGTCAAGTTTATGACCTGGAAGCTGCAGTTTCCCAGACAAATGTAACTGCAGGTGAAGAGAGGTTGTGAGCTACGTGTCTATGTCTCTGAATCCCTCCTTAACCTTTGAAGCAATAGGCAACTTAAGCCAAATATAAGAGAGGAGAAGATCTCCTCTGTAATGAAAGCATTTAGGTAGAGATGAAAGACCTAAAACAACCTTCAGGAAAAGTGAGAAAACTCAAAAGCCTTCTCTCACCACAGCTGCTGAAGCAGCACAGCACACTGGATCCTCAGTTAACAACTTTAAACCATAACCTGGGCTGTCTTTTGCTTTGTAGGGATATAATGGGAAATGAAAAGGAAGCTGCATTTAAGGGAGGAGGTAACTGGGAAACAAAGAACCCCAAGTGGTAGGAAATTGGGCTTCAGCAGTGGTTCTCTCCTTGAAATAGCTAACTTAGAAATCATGTGGGGCAGTCAAACAAGACTGTACCCTTGTAATTCAATTAGAGATACGCCTGTGATTCCAGGTGGTTTTGGAGACTCTCAAGACAGGAGGGAGAGCTTTCTAGCCCTTAACTGAATTAATGTAGAACTTAAACCTTTAACAAAAACTTTTCTTCTCAGTTGTTTGTTAGGTAACTTCTAAATGTAATGCTTATGTAATTCATGTAGTTTTAAAAGCTTGATTAGGGATTTTTACTCCTACCTGTCTGAAGTTGCTCCTTTTCTTTTATTAAAATCCTACTTTCTGTCTGACAAACATATGCAGAAAAACTGATGGGTGATACCTAAATTCCTAATAAGTTAACATGAAAAAACTCCAATGATCTTTCAAGGTCTATTTCTATGCTACAAAGAGTATAAAGTACTGCAAATCTGATTATAGTTTCCTTCTGCAGCAGAATGTTAGTTGTTTCTGCCACAGGAAACAGAGAAATTCTCATTAGTACCCTACTGAAGACAAGACACCAAGTAAATAAAAGAAAATAAAGAAGTGGGAGATATCTTTAATTAATGCACAAATATACTTGGTTTCTCTGGCTTTAAGACAATCAAGTTCAGGGGAAAAGTTGGTGCAAAACTTGTAAGTCACATTGATGCTACTGAGCACAAGGAGAGCAGCTGTGACGGAAAGGAGATGAATTTTTTTTGTCCTGCAGTGACTTACTATTGTTAAAGATGACATGGAGCTGGAAAAATTGGCTGAGAAGCTTGGGTTTCTCTATGCTCAACATAGGAGCTCCATCAAACCATAGACACCTAGTGTGAAATGTGCAAAAACTCTGTGGTGTATTGTAGCTACCGTTTCACTTGTGTTATTTTAATTCCTATGTCTGAAATATTTAATGGACGCTGTGAAGTTTGCTTTCGTTTTTCCTTTCAAAAAGGTAGAAGACTGCAGAGCTGTTGTCCCATAGTACAAGCAGTATAAGAAGCTGTTTTCCAGATAACAAGTCAATATGAAATAGCTACGGTGGTGGGGGTTTTTTAAAGTATTAATACTAGTACTGCTTATAAGGCAATCCAGATTTCCATCATGTAAAGATTTGTCTTTTCTTAAACTGAGCTGCACTGTGCCACTAGCCTGACTTCAGACCTATAGCATTTGGCCAGATCTATCTGTATAGGGGTGGCAACTCATTGCTTGCAATAGCTGTGTTTTGACTGTAAAGGGGAAGGTGTTTTTGACACAGGCTCTGCCAACTTCAGGAATTGCACAGATAGACTAAGCCTTCAGCCAGTTTGTAAGAATAATCTGTAGATTAGCAGTCCAAGCCATGTACCCTGTCTGTTTTCTCCAGTCCCTCTCCTGCCTCACATCTTCTTCCCTCTCCAATGCACTGAGTCATGGCCTGTCTCAGTAATGTAAAACTGTTGCTACGCTTCTTTCTGGGTTCATGTGATGTTTGTGTAGGAAGCCCTCTCGAGCCCCTGCTTCAGGACACATGGATTTCTGATGCATCTGCCCAGCCTGGGTAGTTGTGTGCTCTGGGCAGCTGCCAAATGCTCTCCTGCTGCTTCAGCAGGTCAGAGTCCCTAGGACGTGCACCCTGAAATAATGCCAGAAACAACTAACCACAGCTAGCATCTTGGAGTACATCTGAGAGGGAGGAGGAACCTTATCTCAATTAGCAAATTAAGTGCAGGGTTACAGCTACACCGCAACAATATCCTTACATTTTTATTTTAAGTTAGTGGGAAAGATCAGCACAGGGTTAAAAAGCAATATAGTAACACCACAATGTACACAGACATTAACGAGGGTGAAATCACGTCGAGGCTGATGGCAAACCAGTCCTTTGAGTCAGGAGATTTTTTTAGTGGTTGAAGGGTTGGCATTGAGTAGCTGCACCTCTGCTTTTCAGAAATCTGTGAAATTGAGGACTGGCATTCACTAGGGAATTTAGTGTCATTGGGAGCAGATCATTAACACCCATCCACACCTTTTAACCTTGGCTTTCAACAGGACCAGAAAAGACACAGCTGTGGGGAAAATAGTCACATTTTATAAAGTAGACTAAGGACAGCAGCAATCTTCTGCCTCACTGAGATGTCTCCTGCTGCAGCAATGAATGCTGATACACTCCTTACTATGAATTGGAAGGGCATGGAGTGAGCTGCAAGAACTGCAATCTTTGTAACTATCTGCAAATAGTTTTTGTTCTACTTTCTGTTAAGATCATCCATGACCTGCTTTTTGCAGACTAAACAAAGTACTATTCAACTAGTACTATGCTGAGTGTTCACAACTTGGGTTTCAGTTGTTTTTTGTTCCTTTCACCCCCACATTTTTCTTTGAGGTCAGAAACAACAGCTTTTGCGCTTACCTGAGTTCTAACTCTGTGTTCTTAGTAATATTTCAGGCTCTGCAGCTCGAGTCTTTCAAGAAGCCTTCAGCATTACCAGCAAAGGTGCCTCAATTTTGACACGAGAAGCAGCAATGTCACAGGAGGAAGACCAAAGACAGTAAGTAATGATGGTATTGGTAATCACCTGATATGGTTGGAGACAGAGCAAATTTTTTGCTAGTTTGCAAGCTGTGATTTGTATATATGCCCAGGCAGGTTCCGTGTAGACAGTAAGTCAAATCCCTTTAAAGATTTATCTTTAAGAGCAAGGCGACAGTATGTATTGCTAGTAAACGGGGAGGAAAAGGTTCCAAAAACTGACCAAGGAAAGGGAGCAGGAGGGACATATTTAGTTAGCAGTGGTCTAGGAAATAATTTTTTTTTGAGTACCATGCCATGGTTCCTGACACTTTTTATATGTTACTTATCTTTCAGGTGCCTAGCAGATGGAAGAAGAGAATGGCAAATAGGCTAATACTACACCTAAATGAAAAGTCTCTTCCTACTGCCTTCATGTGGCTATTGTCCAGAAGTAAATGAAAATGTATTTTTAATCAGTGCAGATAACTTTAGAAAATGCCACTGAACAGGCAACCTGTGATTGAAATAATAATAATTTATATACCCATCAAAGAGAGGCAGTAATGCTCAATGTTCTGCATATATACTTCAACATATTTGGATGCAATGTTCAATATCAGATCCAGCCATTTAATCTGCTAATTCGTTTTGGGTACTGGGTTGTTCAGATCCTCCTCCTGAGCAAGAGCAGCACTGCATGTCCTCTGTTCACAGACAATGCACCACAGTAAAGAAAGGCAAGGACATCAGTCAAAACAAAAAGACTTTCTTTCATTATGGTAACCTTGGAACATGATGGTGAGAAACAAAGCTAGGTGCTTGGAGCAAAAACATTGGTAGCTGGTGGTTTGAGTTTTTTAAAACTGCTTTCCTTTGTGCAACCCTTGCCCACCACATCCTGCCCAATGCAATGCTCTCATCCCCGGAGACTGCAGCCTGTACACTAAACCTTTTCTGACTGTTTAGATATGACTCATCAGAAGTGTTGCCTTGACCTTCCCTAGCACCTTCTCTGCCCTCCCCCTAGAAAGGGGAAGAAGTGCAACTCCTTTCACAATGCTACACTACCTAGAAGAAAACAGAAAAAAAAATGCATAAATTTATCTGCATTTATCTTGCGTGGCAAAAAAAGCTTGTTTCTATAGCCTAGCCAATTAAGGACTCTAAGTGTCTTTCAGGGATGCATCGAATTTCATTGTAGCTTTTGATCAGTTAGAATACCAACCTATGTGTCTTTTGGCATCATCCACATCCCTGAATGCTTCTGTAACACGAATAATCAAACACTTCAACACTACTTTTATAAATAACTAAGACTTAGAATTAAATTCAGGCAAATCTTAACAGCATTACACTGATTAAACACAGATTATGTAGAGATACATAATTCCTAGAATAAGGCTGACATACTTCACCATTACTGAAACAAGCATTATTTCATTCAAGCTTGCTGCTACATCCAAACAAGTCACAGTACACTCAGAATGCTGTGGAATCAGCTATCAAATAACATGAGTTGTTTTTAAGGTATGCCTAAAATGAAGGACAAGGTGAGGGATAACAATCAACAGAGTTGTCACCAGAGGCCAATTCAGAAGTAGAGCACTAGCATAAGTATGAAGCCTTCATGTGCCATGGCAGTAGCAAAAAGGAAAGGGCTGTCTCCAGCTAATTACAGCTTCTTGTTAAAATAATTGAAGTATTACTTAGTATAGCAAAATTCAAACAACAGCAGTAACTCAAGACTAGTAGTATAGGGATAAACAACTGCACAGAGACTTTCAGCACTGCATTGCAACAAAAACTTAATTCAATCCTTAATTGTGTGCAGTAGCTCAATGATTTTCTGGAAGGCATAGCAATTTTAAGCACATCATAAAACTCTTCATTCCCATACCGCCTTTCCAGAAATGGGACTAAATTTTTTGCAACTCATCATATGAGACTGAGTTATGTCAATACACACTCACACTTGATTCACTACCCACATAAGCATCAAGGTCGTGCTGTGAAACTGAGGTTCCTTCCCTCAGAGCTGGTTATCATTTTAGTCAGTCAGCAAACACAGAACTGCACGCTCTCTGTTCTCCTGTTAAGCATACTGACAGTTATTCCCTAGAAAACTCCCTACCCACATGGGTACTGATGGAACTGGCAGATGAAGCTGCTAAGCCACTATCCATCATATTTGAGAAGTCATGGCAGTCCGGTTTAGTTGCCACTGACTGGAAAAGGGGAAATGTAACCCTACTTTTAAAAACAAACAAACAAATAAAAACACCAAAACCAACCAACGAACCAACCAAACAAAAGACAAAAAAAAAAAAAAAAAAAAAGACCCAAGGAACTACAGGCTGGTCGGTCCCACCTTGGTGCCTGGCAAGAAGATAGAACTGTTAATGCACGCAGAGGCAATTTGTGACAGGCACCACAGCTTCACTAAGGGCCAATCATGCCTGACCAATTTGATAGCTTTCTACAGTGGGGTTACAATATTGATGGGTGAGGGAAAAGTGACAGACGTCACCTACCTGGACCTGTGCAAAGCATTTAATGCTGTCTTGCATTGACTTCCTTGTCCCTAAACCGGAGAGATGTGGATTTGACAGATGGAGAGTTGCAGTCAATGGCTCAATGCCCAAGGGGAGACCAGTGATGAGTCATGTTCCTCAGGGCTCAGTATTGGGACCAGCGCCATTTAATACCTTTGTTGGTGACCTGGACAGTGGGATCGAGTGCACCCCAGCAGGTTTGCTGATGACATCAAGCGGTGTGGTGCAGTCAACATGCTGGAGGGAAAGGATGCCATCCAGAGGGACCTTGACAGACTTGAGAAGTGGGATTATGTGAACCTTATGAAGTTCAACAAGGCCAAGAGCCAGGTCCCACACCTGGCCAAAGGCAATCCCAAGCGAAAATGCAGGCTGGACAGACTCAATTGAGAGCAGCCCTGAGGAGGACATGGGGGTTTTGGTGTATGAGAAGCTCAACATGAGCCAGTAATGTGTGCTCACAGCCCAAAAAGCCAACCGTGTCCTGGGCTGTCTCAAGAGCAGCTGACCAGCAAGTCAAGGATGGTGATTCTTGCTCTCCACCCTGCTCTTGTGAGACTCCACCTGGAATACTGCATGTATCTCTGGGTTCCCCAATGTAAGGATTTGGGTCTGTTGGAGTGAGTCCAGTGTTACAAAGATGACCAGAGGACTGGAGCACCTCTCCCATGAAGCTAGGCTAATAGAGATAACACTGTTCAACCTGAAGAGAAGGCTCTGGGGAGACCTTAAAGAGCCTTCCAGTACTTAAAGTGCACTACAAGAGATCTGGAGAGCGACTTTTTACAAGGGCATGTAGTGACAGGACAAGGGGAAATGGCTTTAAACTGAATGAGTGTAGGTTTAGAATAGGTATTAGGAGGAAATTCTTTACTGTGAGACACTGGCACAGGTTGCCCAGAGCAGCTATGGACACCCCAACCCTGGAAGTGTTAAAACACCCAACCTGGCCTTGCAGCAACCAGGTCTAGTGGAGGGTGTCGCTGGCCCAGGGCAGAGCAGTTGAAACTAGATGATCCTGAAAGTCCCTTCCAACTGCAACCATTCTATGGTTCTATACAATCAGAAAAGAAGTAAGGCTCAGAGCAGTACCTTTTTCATGAAAGCTGTAACAGCCTCTGTGGAACCACAGAGAGCAGACCCTCTTCAGCCTGACATCCAGTTATTATAAACTTCACTATTGAAAAGAGGAGTACTAAGCCTTACAGGTTGTTGCAAGTGGAACACTTAATAAATGCCTTGCTGTTCTTGGACTTTTTGTGAAAAACAGTTAAGCTAACACGGAAAAACATGACCTAAATGAAAATTCTTTTGGAGATGATTCTAAATCTGAATCAGTATTTTTGCACATACCACATGCAAAGTTAATAGTGTATTTAGGAGAATTAACAAATCTTTAAACCTTTCATTCTTCTGCTTTGCCCTACAGTGTTTCTCAATTCCTATGGAAAACAGCTCTTATTTCCAGAAAGTCAGCAAGCAGAGAGTCCCCTCTGGGATGGCCCATATTCAAAAAAAGTTTACAGGTAAAATTCCATTCAACAGATTTTATTTATCAATTTGGTTTGCGATTACAACTCCTTCAGCTTTCTTTCACTGAAGACAAAATACAAACTTTTACAGCAACACTTGCAGAGAACACTCATAAGGTAACAGCTTGGTATTTGCACAAGCTGGCTTCATGAAAAAGCCAGATAACTTGAAGAGTCACTACAATTCAGTGCCTAAAACTGATTTAGGGGCAAGTACAACTACAGATCTATGAGTTACCTTCCACTTCAAAACACAAGGCCAAGAAAAACTGCAAGTTGTTACTTCAGGCTTTTTGCTAGTACACAGCACAGATCAGCTGATACTGCCATTTCACAAAGGAGTAACTACTTTCAACAGTGAGGCAGCCAAGCACATGGTGAAGATGTATAACCCAGCCTCCCCTCCTCACAAACAACTAAAAGGGCAACAATTCCAGCCACAACTCTAACCTGTGGAATTGTACCTTGCTGGCAAGGCTAACAGGCAAGAGGTGTGGAGTGCAGGCCTTCTGGAACATGACTAAATTGATATAGCATGAACTTGAGTTTTTCAAATAGGCATCTGCATGTGTCAGAGATCCTGGGTTTCTTAAAGTCTTGGAAAATAGCAATTGCTGGCACCACAAAAAATTTAGTAACTAAGGCAAGGTATCCTTTCTCCCCTTTTAAACAAAATTTGAGGCAAACGATTAAGCAATTTTAAGGCACTTTAAACATTATTTTTAGTTTGCTTTACCAGCATACTTTATCAGCAATCTAAATCAGGATCAGCATAGCTCATGAATAAGGATTTCAGCAACATTTTACAAAGCAACTCTTTTTGTGGCAATGTCTTCCATGCTATGAAGTGTTCTGTAGGACTTTTCTGGAAGTTTCCCAAAAGAGAGCCCTTTGAGGCCAAAAATTATATACTAGGCATAGTTTGCTTTGCTGAGCTAAAAGTGAACTGTCATACTTGAGAAGAGTATTTTGTTCACTTCAAAGCACAGAATATAAGCTCATGGATATCTTTTGAAACAAATGTAATAAAGCAGTTCTTAGATAGGGGAAGGACAGATTTAAGCAATTTCACAATAAGGCCAAGGATATACCATCTAACTCACACACATACTGTTGCTGGAAATTGGCTGCTCACTGCTCTTTTCATAAACCTGAGCTGATTGTCTTAGTTTTATTTAGAAAACCAACAGCTAATTAACTCAAAGATACAGTACTGGGGAGTAACCTCTGCATTTTGTAGCAATTTGAGTTTTCTATGCAGCAAAACAGAAACAATGCCATTCAAACTAAAAGAACACAAGAAAGCAACACTGTACACTTCACGTTTCCAACTGAAGTGCACTTAATTTGCTTCATATTTCAAGTTCCACTGCCATGACTGTTATCTGCTACTGATGCTATTTCGTATTGGGTGCCAAATTCCAGTCAAGTCAGAGCTAGTAAGACAGCACTACAGAACATCCCAAAACTGATGATCAAGGGATAATCAGCAGAAGCTATGCATTATGTGCTACATACACCACTTGATTTTATCTTTATTTCCGTTTTTCCTGTGGGTTTATTTTCACAGGTGCTCAAGTCAGTCTGCATTGGAGATGACGTACCTTTCATAGTCAGATCATATGGCTGATCCAGCCAAGGAAAAAAAAAACCAAATCACTGAATAGATTACCTTAACCAGTTCACTGCAGGATGACACAAACCTGATGCCAGGAAGGGGGAAGGAAGAAAACAGGTGTAACCTGCAGTCACAGGACTACTATAGCAATCCTGGCTAGGATCACATCAGCAGATCCTCTGAACTAGCCTTAATTGCTCCTTCAGCAAGCAGACATAGAGGAGGGTAAAAAAAGAAAAAAAACAACCCAAACCCCTGAAATTAACTGCAGTGAGTTTAAGAACCGTTTGAATAATAAAAACCTCAGGATTTCCCAAACACCAGTATTTCAAGTGTAAATGTTAGTTGTTGCCTTTTTGTACAGGGAGTGAACTGCATTTTATCACTAGTTTTATGGTTGGTCTTTGCAGGCCAGAACAAAAGGTAAACAAGTCAAAGTTTCTGTTTGTAGCTGAACATCGTTGTACCAGGCTACTCACTCTAAAACAAGGTCAGTAAGGGACTGTTATTGTAGTGACATTTTTTTGAAACTGCAATGCTCAAGTTACATGTATTCTATTTTCCTATGTAAAGCTAGTACTTAAATGTTTTATGGATCTTTGAGATAGGTTGGACACTTTTGCAGCCTACTGAAATTTAGTCTTTAAGGCACTAATATCTATTTCCCCTTTAGAAGAATTATCCTTACATCCGCTCTCAACATTAATATGAAAGGGCACCAGAATTCTGTTTGGAATGAAGTATTTTACGAAGGAACTTTTATTCTTGTGGGAAAAAAAAAATAGGGTTATGTTATCCTGTTAAGACATTTTCTAATTCTACATTTTTGTCCATCTTTCTAGCAACATGCTGTAAGAGCCATAACCTAGTATAAATGGTATTTCACTCCCTGAAGTGAGTCACCAATAATTCACACCTTGATAAAACTGAAGGGATACTGTATCAAATATTGATTAAGTTAGCCTTCACAATAAGTCATCACAAGATTGTCTGCTCGACAGTGTTGCCACCAAATAAGAATCTCTGAACGTCTAGATTTGGCATATCAAGAAAAGTCCCACAGCAGCAGCCACTAAAGGAAAATAAAACAGCCATTAGAACCCATGCAGCATATTGCAAGTAATCCTGTTGAAGAGATTCATATCACCTCTTGCCAAGTATAATGTTGCAAAAATATTCATTTAAAGTCTTCTTTTAGAGATTTAAAGGATATTATGAACTGCTGTCTTCCATGAGCAACAGAAAATATTTTGGTTCAGTGAACTAAAGGTGTTGAGCTACTAGTCCATTATAAAGTGGCAGGTCCTAAAGTGTGTGATAGTTTCGGTCTTTTGACTTGCAGAATTTGTACAGAAAGAAAATAACAGCCTGCAGACCCAGAACAAGGACAATTCCACCTATGAAACTTGCAGCATCAAATGTTGATTTGCGTTGAGCAGGTGTAGGAGTCACAGTAGCACTTGTACCTGTCAAACACATTAGAAATTGTAAGTGCACAATGCTCACAACAGTTTTACAGATTTTAGTGCTGGTTTCCTTGTATTATGATTACTTAAAACACCATAGGAAAAAAAAATAACCAAAAATCAAGACACATCAGCATCTGCAGTTAGATTAACTATACTGAAATTCTGATTAAATACTGTTTGTACAAGGCTAGAACTACTTATAGACAAATTGGTCTGGACCTCAATACGGAGCAATATCCACCTGAACTTTATTTGTACCTAAAAAGACAAAGCCTTTAACCTTTATACAGAAGTATATTATTGATATGTTCACATTCAAGACACATTTTCCATTCTCTGCTCCTTGCTCCAGTTTTTATTGCTTAAATTCAAGATAAATTATCTTCCATCTACTGTATTTTACCGCAAGAGTTATGCTTAAAGAAATCACTTGAAATCACAACAAATATGAGTCTGCTGCTGATGGCTAATTTTAAAGAGCTTTACTCTGTAAGAGCTTTTCACGAAATAGCATACTTAGGACTGACACAGAAATAAACCACTTCAGCTTATTACCATCACTGTAGCTCAATTTCATTTAATTAAAAAAGGCATCCCATTATAATGCTGCAAGTGAAAAACAAAATATTACCTCCCAAAGACATGAGTTAACAAGGGACTTCCAGTCACACTATTAAAATTGTCCAGCTGATTTCATTTGACCAACATGTTTCTGACTTTTAAAATCTTATCAACTACCTCTGATTCTCAGGCTCTTACCTTGCTACATACACACATTACCTTAACAAAACTATACTTGCCATAAAGTTAGAAGTGACAACAGCAGATACAGCAATACTGCTCTGATGTTGTCAGCTGCTGAGTCTTTCAAGATAAAACTTTGAAAGCAACATTAATTTCTAATATTTTATGCTTTAATGGCATTAGTAGTAGCAATTACCTGGAGCAGTGGATGTTGTGGTAGGTGAAGGAACGGTAGTTTTAGGCCGGGGAGCAGGTGTAGTTGCACTGGTGACGTTAGCTGTTTGAGAGAAGACAGTACATGCATACCATAAACCTCAATAGCAAAATCTGCAACCACTTAAGTTCTTATGCAAATTATTTTTCTTGGTTTGTTTTAACAAGGATAAGTTTTGCCCTCACTGTATCCCACACAATTTAGCTGTTCAGCTGCACAACACTCACCCAAGTTTCTGCAATAAGGATTATTTTCAAACCTGCATACCATTGTTATCCAAATATTTCAAGGTTCTCCACAGATCACTGATTCTTCATTCAGACAAAACCACTTTTCTTTCAAGCACTAATATAAATGCTGGTATTTGAACAAGAATCAGGACAGCTGCTTTGAGACAACTGATAATAATCTGCATCAAGGCAAAGGACTTTCATTAAACAGCCCTTAGAATCAGTTAGTATTAATTGTACTAAAAAAGTACTTAATGTAGTACCTCTAGACAGGACATACACACTCCTTCTCCTTCTGTCCCCAAAACACTAACTGTGAATGCCATCACTGGAATAAAACCCCTCGGCTACAGCTAAACTGTGTCCTAAAAACTCATTATCAGGCCAGAACACTGCATGTCTGACCATTCCCCACCTCCCCTACAGATTAGTATTACTAAAAACAAATCAGTATTTCACTATGTGCCTGGGACAAGTGCCAGCATTTGTAGTTTTACTCAAAGCTAAACATTGACTGCCTGTACATTAGGCTGTTCCGAAACTAATCAAGTAACAACTTGTTACCTCCCATCTCCCTTGGGAAGCAAATGCTTTTAAAGACTAGATTTACTTTTTTAAGAACTTCACTGTGCAGAGATTTTTGAACACACACACACACACACACAAAATCAAACTCCTAAGAATTCATGATTAGTGGAAATGACCAATTCAAACAACTGCCACCGGCCCAATTTTTAACAGAGAAAATGCTTCTTGCCAACATAATTAAGAGTTTTTTAAATCCACTTCTTCCAAACCTTTGAACCATCTATGTATTCCATACACCAGAAGTTTAGCAGTCAAGCTGCTACAGTGAACTGTGGAAGAAGCCCTTGCCCTTCATTTTATTCAGCAGTTCCTAGTTTACTGCCATTCTATGTTCAGTGCTACTGTATTACCTATAGTAGTATGAGCTGTGGTAGTAGAACTGGCTGTGGTTGCATTGGTAGATGCTGTGGTAGCATTGGACGTTGCTGTGGTAGCATTGGAGGTTGCTGTGGTAGCATTGGAGGACGTTGTGGCAGCGCTGGAGGACGTTGTGGCAGCGCTGGAGGACGTTGTGGCAGCGCTGGAAGGTGGTACAGTAGTATTGGAAGTCAGCACAGGAGCATTGGTAGGAGCTATGAAAAAATAGAGTTACATTACAGGGATTAGTGACGGCATTTAACTAAAAAACAACCCAACAAAACATCAGCAGGTGTAGTTTTAGCTATTTCATATAGCACTGAGTTTTACTGTGGTTTCAGGCTCATTCAAATGTGGTTATTTACATCTTTAACATAATTCAGCATGATGGGAAACCAGAGCTAACTGCTCCTACAGGGATGGGCTGGATACATCAGAATCTATGTTCTCTTGGGTCCCACTGGCATCTAGTCAGTTTAGGGCCACCTAAAAAGTGGCCCAGGTTTTCCCATGTCAGTCTCTGAATATAGTGTTGAGCCATGAGAAGTGAGAGTCCATAAAGTATACAGATTCCTCTCACACCTACAAAGACCCCCTACTAAGGGTGACAATTAATTTCCTTGAATATGCACAAGCTAAACCGCAAAACCCTGACAATGCCACTATAAGTTTACCAGGAACAGATTATACAAACACTTCTCTTAGACACAGAACAAGGCACTGTAACATCATGCTCTCTTTGGAAAGCACTAAAAAATGGTATTTTTAGCACTCCTGATTGAAGTGATTGTTACAATTTTAAAAACAACACACAAGTCCAAGTCCAAAAGAATTATTTCTGACTGGCTGTCACCACAAGATAGCCCATAGCAGCATGAAAGCTTCACCTCTGTCAGTGTGAGCCAGCTTCTTTAGCAGCACTGTTGAATTCAGCTAGACAAGACTATTCAGATTTTCATTTGCTGTTCTAGATCTTAAACCAGAAAATCCTATTTTAAAGTCCATTTCTTGTCAGCTTTCAGAAAAACTAGTTGGTTTTTTTTTTTCAGATAAAATAAAATTGGGGGGCTTCCACAAAAGTGAAATTTAAGAACTAATCAAAATTATTCATGTTCTGCAAATCTGCTTTGCACAGGAAGCACAAATTAAAAGTCTGAAGTAGATAAGCAACGGAGCACGTTCCAAGCATGAAGGACTTATGCAGTTCTGTATCCCAGATCCTGTATTTCAGAACTGCATGAAGAGCTGTGCTAGTTAACATATAAATTCGGACATTCTTAAGTTTTTCCTATTTACTGCATTTCAGATGACTTAGTGGGTGAAACTTTCTTTGTTCAGTATGCAACTTGCGGCCTTGAGGACACCGACAAGTTCCTTGGGATATGCTGTATCTAACAGGAAATACCCATGTTAATCTAAGAAAGGAAGGCAGTAGCCAGAAACATGTCTACTAAAATATATCAGGCTTCTTAAAACAGCAACAGTAAGCAGTTAACTGAATGCACAACAAAATCGTGTATTTTGGTATCACACATACATTTAAGCAGAAAGCAAAGGGCTCATTTAGGTACTTTTACATGATTATGTAAATTGTACAAGGCATATCAATAAAAGGCCAACAGACAAATGAGTTGTAAACACAACTGCCTCCCATTAAACAATGTGAAAGCTGAGTATCCAAATACATACAGGAACACTGTCCTACAATTTCACAAAAAAAAAAAAAAAAAAGGCACCAATTAGGACAAAATTACCACTGTCAAAAGAGCAACTTCACCCACAGAAAAAGATCTTAGATCTGTACCCTTCAATATGTATATCTCCTAGGTTGAGGCACAATCCTTTTCACTGAACTAACTACAAGCAAAAACTACAGCTTTTGAAGGCTTCGGACAAGAATTAAATATACTTCCTTCCAGGCAGTAGTGATAGTCCTAAATCAGACCCCACTTCTAACTACAGTAAACTCAGGTAACAGAGGATGTACTACTCTAGTGAAGTTACAGAAGTCCACTAAACTAATTTTGCAGAAGTTGGTTAAAACCTCAGGTGGTAGGGAAGAGCCTGGTTCCTTTTGATTAATTTTTCCTTTAGGTAATACAGCCAGTTATAAGTAACCCTACAATAGAAAGCAACTAAAAATATGGGAAATAAAGAACCTGGAGGAATCCATAATCATATGCACAAAAAGGAGAGCAAAAAAAGTCAATCTATTCATATTTTGATCACAGCAGAGGCCAGCAATCTAACCAGTCCAGCTGCTTTTTTACGTCAATCTCAGTCAAATATTGTTGCCTTAAACCCACAATGTCAACATATCCACTATCTGGCTTAAATAAGATCTCCAAATCTGCAGTTTTACTGCTTTAGTTTCAATTAAGACTTACTCATACAGCCGTCATACTCTGAAAACCCACATACAACCCACAACTCCTTACACATGCTCTCCAGCACACCGCACACCATATCCACCTACTCCGGGCACCTCTAGGTGACCTTTCACTCTTTTCCGTGAAGGCAACACTTATCTTTGGCAATCGGCACGGTAATTTACTCTCAGCTAACAACTACAAGCACATTAAAGGCCTTCAGTAATCTGACAATCCGAATTAAGCCTTAAACTACCTGGCCTTTCTCTTGGTTATGGTAGGATCAGGTCAGAAATGCTGGCACTATTTCTTCCCTTTCAGGTAAGATGTGAAAACACCTCTGTCGGTTTGCATCGGTAAGGTAATGCAACAGCTGCCCTGTTCTCCTCGGGAAAGCAGCACTCAGACCACGTGAAGAGCTGTATGGCAGCTCCTGGATAGCAGATTTCAGGGGGGGGGAGAAAAAGTCAAGTCAATAATTATTATGGATATACATCTGAGGAATGATCACAGCACACACAACACCGACTTCTGACAAATGAACAACCTTCACTTTTGTAAATTCCTCACTGGTACACAGACAGCATAGCACAGAACATCCACCGAGACAGGAACACAGCTGGCTAATACCAGAAGCAGTTTCGTTTCAAAAACAGCCTTCCCCGACTGAGGAGGATATGATTTGCATGAGTAAAGGATCAGGGGATGTTCTTATCAATGAGCAACTAACTTCAGGATCTGTGGCAGGGCCTCAGGCGTTGTCTCTTAGGGTCTTTTACAGGTGATAATAACAAGTTCCCCAGCTCTCCCCATCAGCAGACGCCTGCCCCTCACTGAAAATGCCCCTCACTGAAAAAAATTCCTTCGGTACCACGAACTCCGCTTTCCAGCCTAGGCGAGCTGGCGTTTGCTCCCAGGACAAACCTGTTGCACTGGCTCTCACAGGGCGCAAATTTGGTTATTCCCTTTACGCTCAAGAAGGGAACCTGGAACAGTGTGAGCCTGTCCTGCCGGAGCAGCAGTGCCCTCTCCCGCCGCAGCGGGGCCCTGAGCCCCGGGCTGGGGCAGCACCCGGGCCCCGCCGCCTGTCCCGCACCGCCCCGGGGCACGGCCGGGAACACCGAGCCGCTCCCACACGGCTTCTCCCGGCGCCCGCCCGGGACAGCGGGCCCCAAACCGGGATACGCGGGACGGCGGGCCCAACGCCGGGCTGGGTGCGGCGGGGCGGGAGCGGCGGCTGCGGGCGGAGGGAGCGCAGGGCGGGCCGCGGCAGGGCCGGCGGGGCTCGGTGCGCAGAGCCCGCCCCGCTCTGCCCAGCGCCGGGCCCCGGGCGGGGCTGCCCCGTCAGCAGCCCCGGGGGAAGGAGCGGGGCGAGAGGGAGCGAATCACTTACCGGCGTACACGTCCGCTGCGGGCAGCACGCCGAGGCAGCACGCCAGGGAGAGGATGGCGAGAGGCAGAGCGAGTGCGCGGCCCATGGCGGCGATGCGGAGGGACGAGGCGGAGGCGCTGCCGCTGCCACTCCCGCACGGCGCTCCCGGCGCTGCCCGGCTCTCCCGCTGCCGCCCCGCCCCGCCGCGTCACCGCGCCGGCCCCGCCCCCCCGCTCGGTGGTTTCGCCCACCACCCTGTCCCCTCCCCCGCATCCCGGTGGGCAAGTGGAACGGTCCGCACCCGGCGGGAAGCGTTTCGCGCGCGTCACTCCGCCGCGGAGGCCCCGCCCCCTCTCCCGACGAGCCCGCTGATTGGCTGGGCGCAGGGCAGGGGGCGGGGCCGGGGCTCTCGGGCCCGCGTTTCCCGCCGGCGGGAAGGGGCTACGTGGCTGGTTCCGCTCGCCGGGCGCTGTGAGGGGCGCGGGGTGTTGCTCCGCTCCGGTCCGTCCGCTGCGGCCCTCTCTGGCGGCACTCTGCCCCGCTGCCCGGCGGCACCCCCGTCCCCCGACCGCACCACCCCGCTCCGCCGCTGCCCGGCGGACACTAGCCGCCCGCGGGGGCACGGCCGCAGCGTGGCGCCTCTCTCTCCCCTCCGCGGGACGGCCGCTCACCGTGGTGGGCCGCGCCCTGCGGCCGCTCCGGAATGGAGGGAAGGGAGCGGGCAGGCGGTGCGGGACGGGGCCGAGATCGCTCCCTCGTGGCTGAGGGGTTTGCGCTTGTCGGCGTTCCCCAGTCCAGAGGTAGCCGCCTGCCGCTCCGTAGCCCGACCCTGGGTCGCAACGCTGCAGCATGGCCTCTCGGCTGCCGCGACTTCCCTGAAGGTTCCGAGGCCCAGCTGCTCCCTCCTCGGTGCCCTCAGGCACCGGGACTTGCGTCTCTGACCACTCCGTGCGGTGGCTCCCTCGCAGTGGTTGTCATGGGTGTGGCGTTCACCTCTTCCCCTTTTCCCCACGGTGAAAGAACTTAGTGAATAGTACCTAACTGTGATTTAATTTAACTTTACTTAGTAATAAATCGCACATGAATGTTAGCGTGCAAAACTTTCAAAGCGGTGTCCAATGGCAGTTGGAAGCTGTGCAGCAGGAGCCCGGGATAAAATGTGTGCGCGTTACTGGGAGGCAAGCATGGTACAAATTGTAACCCTTGTCTTCACCTCCAGCTGCACTGCAGAGAGCACCCGGAGAAGGCTCTGGTCATCCCGCTGCTTCTTTCGGTGAATTTGGCAGTGTTAGGTTTGCAGTTGGACTCGATTCTAAGAACCTGTAATTCCCTCCTCACCGCTGGAAAAGTGTCCCTACCACATTTCCTTCCTCTCTGCCCTTTGTTTTTCCCTGAGGCAGCTTGAGTCAATGAGCATCATCGGTGATGGATTCTCCCAGCAAATAAAAGGTTTGTTTGTATAAATTTGCCTCAGCGTTTCATGCAATGCCAACACAGGCGACTGTTGGAAAACCTGCTTGAATTCAAGGAGAGCCAAGATAGAGCTATAAAGCAAATTTTGGTGTGGTCCTGGTGAAAGGACAAATGAAAGAGATGAGTTATAATCAGGAAAATTCACCCTTGTTTTTTTTCTAAGTGTGAGCTGAACTTGGGCAGTAAAGAGGAAACCACCAAATAAATCCCTAGCTTAATCTTCCATTTTGCTTGTTTTCTTGAAGGTGCTTTAATGCCAAGAGACCAATACAAATGCAGAAACTTTAAGGCAAGCTACCTGTCATGATTACGGAGTGAGCTCTGGTAAGGTCTGTAGGGCTGTTGGTAATGCAGAATTTGAGTACAGAGCTTTCTGAGAAGCTTCTGTACTGTCATATATTGTGGTGCTTCTATCGGGCAGGATGGCTGATGCTTTGTCTTCCTGCAAACGAGTGAAAACATAAACAAGGTAGCAGCTGCAGTGAAATGGCCAAACATGTTCTGAGGGATGTAAATGTCAGTAATATCTGAATTTAGTTGCGAAAAGTGATAAGGGGACTGAAGTCACACACTGACTTTAGTTATGTCTCATTCTGCATGTACTTTTTACTGGAGTATTAGCGTAAAACAGTCCAGGTATTTCTGCAGTATGGTGGAAGGGACTGGCTTTTTAAGAAGAAGTAACTTTCACATTCATTATTAAAATACTGTGCTTCTGTCCTACTCTTGAATAAGCAGAATAAATTGAGGAGCAGCATAGATACTGCAAGGTTAACAAAACCTCCTTGGAATATGGGAGTTTCCTGTGGCTTCCATTCATCCCTCCTGGCCATATCTGTGGAAATGTTTATGGCCTTCTGGGGTAAGGTTCTGCTGAGATCAGGGTTTGATTCACAGGATCTCTTGTGATTTCACTAGATATGTGGTATTATTTGAACTGAGGTGTTTTTTTTGGTTTTTTTTTTTTGCAGTTCTTGTAGGTTAAATATGTCTTCTGCAGTTATTACAGTGTTTTATGAGGGATGCGCTGGCAGTTCTGTTGGTGTGCTGGACACAAGAAGTGTCATGATTGTGGGAATCTGCATTTCATGAGGACTGCATACTAAAAATCTCTTCTTTTGATAAGGAAAACAAATAGCATGTAAGTTAAATGTGCTTGATCAAAGATGAGACTTTACTCAGTGTGTATATGTATATACATATGGAAAAAGTGGGAGAAAATGAAGTACATAATAAAACTAAGATTACCAGCAAGGCAAGAATTACAGCACATCTCCACAAGCGAGTGAAAACATGTCTGTCATGTAATCCTGGGGGCTGGTGAGAATCCAAGGCAATGATAAATGTGGTTTGTCTGTTTTAGTCAGCATCTTGAGACTTTGCTGTAGCATACAGTCCGCAGGATCATGGCATTCTGGGTTGTTGTTGTTGGATTTAAAATATCACATCCATCACTGTATTCAGTTTTCATTGCGCTGTTATATACTTAGTGGTTAGTAAGGCATTTACCTCTGTTTTGAATCTGTAAGGAGTTCCAAGCACAGCATTACTGGAAAATTATGCAATGTTGTTGACAAAAATGGATAAAACCTAAGGGTCTGCACATGTCCCACATTTTAAACTTAGTAAATGTGCAGGATTTGGAGCAGATTGTTTTTTATCAGTTGGTGCTTGTCAAGATGTGATAATGGTTTCAAGAGTTTCCACAGGAGCATTTGGGATGATAGCAATAAATGAAAAACAAAAGTTGGTAGATAAACCAAAGGGAACATGTATTTGTTTTGATTTGTAAACATCTGTTCTCATTTCCATATTGTCATTTCAACCACAGGGAAAGAGAAACCTCTGTGAAGTGTAAATATATGGTGAATGTTCTAACAGGGGAAAAATACAGCATTCAAAGTGGTTTTGGGGTATTTGATACCATTACATAATGATGCATTATTGGATTGTGGTGTCATTCACCAGCTTTGAAATCATTCAGAAATAATGCTTTGATTCCTCAGAGCTTTGTAACCTTAGTAAGTCCTTGCATCAGGAGGCAGGTGTGGTAGTCACTCCTGCTATAGAGGTGTGTCTGACCAGGGCTGGATGCAGCCCCAAGGCACATCCAGGGTTGTGCATGCTGTGCTGTATGACATCAAGGTGAGCATTTAAGGTGCCCATGTGTCTGTCACCTGCAGGAATTCTGGGTGAGGATATTGGTACCTGTACCGATGAAGCCACTTGCCCGGCGCAAGCAAGATGGACCTGTGCCCAATGCACTTGCATGCTGTGTTACAGGCACCCGCTTTTGACATAAGGGACAAATAAAACAATATATAAGTTGTAGTGATGATACAATAACACTAAAATGTTTTTCTTACCTCTTTTAGAGATAGTGATACGGGTTGATGCTTTCAGCCTAAGGCAAGCCAAAGAGACATGTCTTGAGAAGAAGAATGGAAGGCAACAGGTAGAGGTAAGATGGGGTGAAAAGAATAGTCATTTCATCTGTGCAGCTGGAACCAACCATAGAATGAGGTTAGGCTGGTTTAGGTAACCACAGGAAAACAAGGCTAATGTTTAGATGGAGCCCTCATAACAGTACATCTGTTTGCAGTATTTGTAACATGCATTTTTTGGTTGGCAATGGTGTCGTACAGAGGTGGGCTCTGGTCTGTGTCGGGGCTGGAGCATATCCCCTGCTCCTAGGAGTTTAGCTGTGTGCTCAAGGCTGGCTGGCTGGAGGCAGATGCCTTGGTCAGCCTGGGAGCATTTCAAGAGAGGGAACCTCAGCAGGGGCTTCCCCATCTTTTTCTCAGTAGATGTTTTTGGATTGAGGCTCTTGCATCTGGCCCCTTCCTGAGCTGTAACATCCATGGATTGCCTTTGCCTGGCCTTGGGTCCCATTGTCCTGGCATCCACTCTTCCTCTGTCCTGATGACCTGGAGCAGTGCTTCTTCACTCACAGCCTCTGAGATATGGGCACAAGTGAGCTCGGTGGACCTGGCCACCCATTACTGCTTCTTAACATCCTAAACCTTACGAGAATTATAGTATCAAGATTTTTTTCTATTAATTTTGTCAAATCATTGTGCTTACCCATTTGTTCCATGCAATATCTGCATCACATCATTCTGATTCATTTGATATGCTGCATAGTTGTTATTTTCAGTAAAGTTCTTTCAAAATCAGTCCTTTGGAGTACTTTTTTTTTTCTCTCTTGAATTGGTGGCAAGACCTTTTTTGTCTTTGACTTACAGCTGGGGCTCAACAGTGAATTAATGAAGTGTATCCTGAACATATATCTCAGAGATCCCAGGGCTTCCTCAGATCCTTGTGGAGTACCTGCATAGCTAAGGTGCCACACTAACAATCTGTGCTGGCTTTAGCACTTCTCCTAGATCAGATTCAGAAACCCTCTGGCCTGTATTTAATGACTTCAGCCTCCAACCTTTGTCTGCTCAGTGCTTGAATAAGTAAGGGGTAGTGATTGGAGCCTACTGTCTGTGGTTTATTACACAGTGTCCTTGTGCTTTTCACACATACACCCATACAGAGAAAATCTGTGTGTAGTCTGAGGGCTTATTACATCAGTTTTCATTATGAGCAATATATATCCAAGAGCGCATTTTGCTGGAGTAAGAAGCTCAGCATCAAAGTCTAATAAAGCAAAACTTGAAAGATACCAATTTTTCTTCCAGCAGTGACACATTACGTAAATAAAATACTGTGTAATCCAGTAAGATAATAGTTTTCTCAGAATGCATGTTGCTGCCAGCTGTTCTTTATAGAAGGGAGTTTTTTCATATGGTTGCTGGGAAGGGAACTTATCCAAAACCAGCATCCGGCAATGGAAGTCTTCACCTCCTCATCATCAGACTGTCTCTGAATTTCCCAGCTTTGTGGAGACCCCGTGGCTTGCATCTGGACTTTCATGTCTTCCAGAAGCTTGCACATGCTGCTTCTCTGGTCTGGCTCTCTCAGAGGCAGCAGTGCATTCCTAGAGACTTGATCAGAGATGTAAGTTACAGTAGAAAATATGGCACAAAACATCATTTTGGGTTGAGGTTAACATGAATATTCCTTTCCTGTTTCACTGTTCATTGCTTTGGGCTCCTGAAGTGTATCCAGCTTGCAGGCACGGCAGAACCAGGCTTGAAAGACACTCGATTTCTTTTAGGTAACCTCTTAATATTGGATGAAAGTTTATCACATTTTTTCTGGCATAGTGCCTTGTTGTGACCAATACAAACACGGTAATTATGGCTTGTCTGAAGAATTGTTATGCCTGAAATATTTCCTGGTTGCACTCTCTTCTTCTCGTTATAACTTTTTTTCATGTGGTGTAACTTCAGCCAGTTGTCCCCTGCCCAGTCCCCATGCATGGCTCTCCCAGATCCTGAGTATATAAAACACCCAGCTGTACATCCAGTCATCATACTTGTTACCAGGTCTGTGACTTTTGGCATGGGATAAGCTCTCTGATACTTGAAGTGATCTGGTGTTTGCCTGCCCTGAGGTTCCCTGGACACTGCCCGTTGCCAGAGCCTGAGTTTCTGGGCTCTGACAGCTGCTCAGGTGAGGTCATTTGGACTCTAAGAACATGCTGTGCTCTGGCTTTGTCCCTCGTGGGACATTGGAGATACTGGGGTGACAGCCATGCCACAGAGCAGACCTGCCATGGGTAACCAAGCTAGCAGCAAATAAAAAATCAATTAATTGGTCTTTTAGTATTGTCCCCTATAACCTGCAGAACTAAAATTGCTTTCTTGACTTTAAACATCTGAATATAATTTAAAATTCTTGCCAGAAATAAGAGCCAGTAATCTTTGTCTCAATACTGAGCTTGAAAACCATGTCCTTTTTATAGCAAGTCTCTGTTAATTATGAAAAATAATTTGTCAGGAAATGTGGTTCTCTTATGAAGAAAATGCAACACCCTGTTTTCATCTTTGACCCAGAACTATGAAGTGAAAATAATTATTCTCCAGGCAGATTGATTTGAAATACATCTACAGAAAACTTAGTTCCTACATAGTAGTCTATGGCGGAATGCTTTAGGAAATGGAAGGATGAAATGTGTTAAAGGCTCCTTATCTAGCTACAGACATACAAAGGTATTTTAGGTTAAATAATCTTTTTGGATTTTGTAGCATAAGTAAAGAAAAACCTAAATCCCCTTGCTAAAGTTAAGACAATTGCCATACTCAGAGCCCGTGGAGATAATTCTGGGTCCGTGCCCTCTTCAGGCATTCAGTTAAACATTTGCTGATTTGCTAAATTCATTCCCATTTGGACAGTAAACTTAAGATCATTACTTTTCATGAAATCCATGGATTTAAGCTCAGACAAAATTAGGTCTCTCCTAATTTTCTTTTCTTTCTTTTCTTTCTCCTAATACTTCCCTAATTCAGCCTTCTCTATCTTACAGTGGCGCTGTTCTGTGAAGTTTAGTGGCTCATACAGGGAGCCCAGGAGCAAAGGTCACTCAGCACAGTGCCCTTGGCAGCACTGGAAATAGAGGTGGCAGTGCCTGGGTTGCCCTGGCACAGCAGGGCTGGTTTAGCCTTGTCTGCATCCAAGCTCTGTGAATGAGTGTTCTTTCCTTTGAGCTTCCAGTTCACTTGGTTACGGCCTCTCTTTCCAGCCTGCATGTTGGTCTCCCACACATCTCTTCTTTTAATGCTTACCTGCTGTCCTCTGCTGAAGCCACCTGTGCCCCAGCTCTGCACTGTAGGTTAGAGATCTTGCATGTAAGAAATCACTGATACTAGCAATCATTGTGTATTATGTATTTACATCCACATGTAACCTTAACATTTCCTGTTTTGCAGTACTTTATAAACAATATTTTTCTCTGTTTCAGTGGAAGTCACTTGTTCTTATTTGAAAACATCTGCTAAAAAGAATTACTTAAAGCTTATGCCTGCACTACCATTTCCTGGCTTTAGCCTGATGCAGCCCTGCCTGATTTCAAGAGCATTACTTTTAGGTTGTAGTAGTCAGTGCAGGATTAAATGTTTGGCCTTCACAGAGACTGCAGTCCTGCAAATATATTTTTTTCCTCTCTTTTCCTCTGAGATGTCTGAATTACCATATGCAGACTCCATCTGGTGTCTGAGCTGTATGGGGCTCTGAGCAATCTGATCGAGCTGAAGATGTCCCTGCTTGCTGCAGGGGGTTTGGACTAGGTGACCTTTAAAGGTCCCATCCAACACAAACTATTCTATGATTCTATACAGGGCAAACCTGGCAGGGCCATTGTACTGTGGGCATTGTGATAGAGGCAGAATTCAGCCAGAAACAATCAGCTTTATCCCTATAGGTGTGTATCTATCTGTCCACCTGTGCTTTAGCCATGTGTGCATTTCACTGTATCTCCTTGTCACTATATAATCTTATTGACACTACTTCCCATAAATTGCAAATGAACTGAGGTGTGTTCACAGGTTTTTTTCTATACTCCTGTAAAAATAATTTTTAACAACTTACAAACATTTCTTTTTAATCCAAAACAATCTTTCCAAGCCATTCACGTATGTAAGAAGCAGTTTTATTTTTGCCGTTAGTGAAAGCCACCAAGGTCTGTAAAAAGCTAAGTGGGAAATAGTTCTCTGCCTTACAGCAGGCAGGAAAACCAGCTGGCAATCGTGGCTCAAAGGTCCCACAGTTAATAACCTTACAGGCTATTGTAGGCCTTTTGTTATGTGTAGGTACAAATTCCAGTCTTTGGAGGACCTCCGTGCCCTCGATGAGCTGCCTGCAGGAGGGAGAAAGCACACGTGTGATCTGCCTGCATCCAAAGCCAAGCTCTGCAGCCTCTGCCTTGTGCGGGGCCATAACAAGCCCAGGCACCCGTTTCCTACTGACAGGCTCACTCACTCTGCTCTTTGAAAAGTTGTTCTTCACAACAGAGTTGCAAATGCCATCAGTCCTTGACTAAGTGGCCTCTTATTTGGCATTTTAGGAGAGGTGAAAGTACCGTGGGTTTACGCAGCTGCATTTATTTAAAGAAATAAGTGTTGTTCCATGTGCCCCAGCTACAAATGGCCTTTGCTTTTGAGATGAAAGAAGTCAGGAGACACACTGTCAGACGCGACAGTATTAGAAGTGACTCCCTGAGAAACATCTTTCATTTTCTTCCTTCACAGCTCCAATCTGAATCCTGAAAACAGTCCAACGTTTTGCAATCTTTATGATTTTCAGCCTGTTCTGCTCCCACGCTGTGGGAGGATGAGCTGTGCCTTCTGCAGGCACTGGCATGGCGATGGATGCCAGCAGTACTCCATAAAGCTTTGTAGGGTATCCCATGCCACCCCACCCCGTCCCATCCAGCAGAGTGGTGCCCAGCAGGGAGGATACTGCAAATGTCACTTGTCCAAGTGGGGACATCAGAAAGACTCAGCAGAGCAGACTTGGAAAGTGCAGAGCTGTCCTTGTCATATGCAGTGGCTGCCTTTTGCTTCCCCAGGATTAAACTCCCACTCAGATTTAGAAGCGCCTGGCTGTAAGATCATGGATCCCACACTTTTTCAGATTGCACTGAGCTGGTGGCAAGGTGGAAACTTGAGGTGAATGTTCCTGCTTATAAATATATCTGGCTTTTGTTTTGTTCTCTGTAGATTAGACAGCTATGTTTTTTGCTACCTTAAAAAGTGTTGTCGTTGTGCATGTGATGGATGCTGCACTGTGAATTTCTCTCTCTATTGGTAATACTTACATATTTTGTTCTCTTCCATCAAGCAAACTGCTCAGAGCAATAATCTTGTTTATTACATTCCTGAAAACCTAAAAATTTTAGGAGGGCCAGTCCTATACATCAACCTACTGAGAACAAACTCCTAGTATTCATTTGCTAAAATAGTTTCTTTCAGCTTGTGAGGGCAGAGCAGAACCCGGAGGTTTTGTGAAATGCTCCCCCATCTTTCAGGGCCCGCCTTCAGCTGACACTGAGCAATGCAGCCACAAGTTTATAACCTTGGTCCTGGAGATGCCCCGGCAGCTCCCTGAGTTTTGCAATACGATTTTCTAGCTTGAGCAAGCCAGGCCAGGGTGGAGAAGGAAGAGATGGGGGTCATTAGGTACTTCAGTTCTAACTTAGGCATCTTCCCTTTGGCCAGAGGCATTTGTGTTACAGTAGCCAAGGGGATTTCATGGATGCTTCCTGCTGGGCAACAGTGTCCTGCAGGGCCAGAGTGACCTCCTGCTCGGTGTAGTGATGCCAAGCTTGTATGTACGTGCCCAAAAGCCACATATTTCTTGTCCAGGTGGGGAGCTGGCTGGAAGGTGGTGTAGAACTGTGAGCTGTTGCTGTGGCAACCCTTGTTGGCCATCCCAAAGATCCCCCTTCCCCTGTGACGGACAGAGGTGCTTTCATCTGGGGAAAGACTTGGTGGATGAAGGGCCACAGTTGTGCTGCTGCTGTTGCTGCTATTCACCACAGAGGTGTCTTTTGCCAGCTCCCACAAGCTTCCCTTTCCTCCTTCCCCCTCGTCCTCCTTTTCCCTCGAAGGTCTCAATCAAGTCTCATGCCAGCAAAGTTTGCTTTGAATCAACGTCTTTTCTAGAAAGAGCTTCCTGCTACTGTCTGGTGCTTAAGCCCATAAAGAAGCTAATGAAAAAATATCCATAAAAAACCACTCTACATATTGTTAGCTCCCTGTTTTCAGTCTCTAATGCCTCTCACCAGAGGAGCTCAGGGTACTTAGCATGGCAATTCCCTATGGCTGCTTGTGATTATTGCCATGGTATGGATGGGGAAGGTGGGAGGCAGAGCAGCTCCAAGCACAGCCTCTTCTCTGCCTTCCTTTATGCCTCTGCCTGCAATGGAGGGGACAAGTTCCCTGTGGGCACAGTCAGGGCTGTGAGGGCAGGACGTGGTTGGCTAGGGTGGGATGTTTGGGTGCTCCCAGCTCCTGGTGACTGACACGGGAGGGTGAGCAGGAGACTTCTTTATCCAAGCAAAATGACAGAGCTGAATAAATGGAGAGCAGATATTTAGTTAAGGAGGTCAGGGTGCTCCCAGAGTGGAAGCTTTTTTCCAGGGCAAGGAGAGAAGATAGGCAATGGAAACAAGAGCTGTGAGGAGGTGAAGAGGATACTCCATGCCAGCTGAGGAAGACCTGGTGAGGGAGAGAAGGAATGGGTCTCAAGAGGAATGACTGGTGAAGAAGAGGCATTAGGTATGCTTGGGTTTGGGGGATGATGACAAGGCATTGATTCCCTCTCCGTGGAGGGGAGCCTTCCTATGAGGTGAGGAGCAGGGAGTCCACTGATCCTGTCATCCTCCATCACCATCTGACCTGAGCAGTCAAGAGGCCCATTGAGCTCTCAACAAGTTTTAAGGAAATTGTAGAAATACTTAGATTTTTTTGTTCTCTGATTTTTTTTTTCCAATTCTTGTTACCCTGTTTGAATGTCCTTCTCAGAAACTGATTCATAAAAATGGTAATTACATTTTAACTGAACAGTTACTCCCTGACTATGCTACCTTGTGGTTTGCAGAATTACTTCAGCAGACTAATTTTGGAGTGTGATGCTTTGTCCTATGACAATGTTCCAGTCCAAGTGATTCTGTGTAATTGCCTCAGTCCTTTCATCTCATTACAGTAAAATGAGGTTGTGTTCCATTAATTTCAGCAGGTGCTGGTTGCAGTGCCCAGACACATGCCAAGCACGGAGCCTCCCATAACATTACTGGCTGACAGAGGTATCTCTCACCCTTTTCAGATATGGAAGATATTTACCCTCTGCCCTCAGGTAAAGTAGTTTTGCGGGAAGTATTGGGAAAGCAACCTAAGCCTTAAAATAGAAAGGCATACTCAAGGGAACCCCTTTCTCAAGAGTGAAAGCAACTTTTAATTAAAGAGGGAGAGGGCAAGAACTAGCAACCCTCTCCTTTAATGCATTAACACATGGAGTGTGTGCAATATGGGTAACAAAACTCTTCCAGGGACACTTTTAAGGTTGACAGATTCCAAATTAAATCTATGGTTAAAATTACTGAAGCAATTTTTGATACATTGTCCCCTTCCCCCAGGACGTGGCAGCTTCTTTCCTGGGTAGCATAGGGAAAGCACAAGCTCTGCTTGGAGGATGATGGAGCCAGAGCAAAATGCTGCACTTGGGCTGGGGCTTTGTGCTGCAGCCCAGGCAGCATGTGGGGTCACAGCTCTCCGTTGTGCAGAGGTGCCTGTGCACACACAAACTCATTTCTACCCAACATGTAGAGCAGGTAAAGCTACAGGTCATCAAAAACAGCAATTTCTACATGAACAGAAGGTGCAAAGGATATGAGATGGGCACTAGCACGAATCCACTGGATAACCTTGCTGAAAAAGAGGATTCACAAAATTTTAAATCTTTGGTGACATCAACTTTGCAAACAATTTAACAGCCAGCTCTATTGTTTTCCGGTACCAGCTTATGCTCTTTCAGAGATGCATGTGCCCCAAGAGGCTAGGCTTCTTGCTCTTCCAGGAGCTTCAGCACCAAAGAAGTGACTTTTGCCCCTTCCTGTCCACTCTAGGTAGCCCATAACATTTACTGCCTTAAATCCTGCACATGGGGCTTCCACCTCCAGCAACTTTCCTGTCTGTCAGCACCGCTATATTTTGTTACATCCAACCTGGGACCTTGAGACTTCTCCTCACTGGCACGCTCTTTAGCATCTTGGGAAAGGAAGTTTTCAGCTCTACTTGGCATGTCTGATCTCAGTGTTGGCTGCTGCCCAGCCTGCACCACTGGCAGTGGGAAAACTTTTATATAAGGGAACATAAATCAGTTTCAAAAGTGCTTTGACTGTCATAAAATGTCTTGATGGGTAGCATTTAAGAAGAACCCAAATGCCTATGTCAATTTTATGGGTTGCTTTTCTTAAATATTGAAAGTTAGAGTGTTCTTTTTTGTTTACATTTTATTACTTTATATCTGTATGACGGAACATTTTTTGTTAAACCCAGCTCACGTTCATGAGTTCTCACATCTCTGCTTTCACAGTTTTATGTGAGATTCAGAACTCCCCTTCCATCTGCAGAGTCGGAGCTGCTGGCAGGAATGCCTGCAGTGTGCCCAAGCCTGAAAAGCTGCCAGGTCCAGGAAATCTATAGTTAAAACTGATAACTTCTATTACTTTAAATGCACTTAAACAGGTGGTACGGGTGCCTGGAGATCTGTAGCAAATCCACTTCTGCATTTCTAAAGTCCTCTCCACAAAGGTGAGTCTTTGAAGCTTGAAGTAGGCAGTGGGTGACCATCAGCCCTCATTTAGGGAAGAAGGAGGGTCTGGTGGAGCTGAGCCTTGGGCAGGGACCATCAGAGGAGGGGGACAAGGTTACAGATCAAAAAGTGTTCCCACTAAAGCAGTCTGCTCTTGCTAATACAAAGCAGTGAAAAGCAAACTCTTCTGCTTTAGGGAGATGAAAAGAAATTCCCAAGTTATTATGTGAATAAGATCATATCAACAACAAGGGTTTTGTGGACATTTACGATTTGTGCAGTAAGAGGGCTAGGGAAACATACTTTCAAAGGTGGGACCATAAATTGACTTTCCTTCATCTCTCTTTCCAGTTATAATATCTGCAGGGTAGATAAAAGTAATCATCAGAGACCAAGTTTATCACAGGCATTTATCACGGGGTTGTCATGAGCAGTTTAGCTGAGGTCAGAAACATGGGTTGTACATCAGCCTGGGAGAACAGCTACATCCATCTTTCTGTTTCACTACTGAAATTTTAACACACCTTTGGGAAGAGTTCTGCTTCCACCCCAAGAGGCACTCTCTCTATGAACTATTACATGCTGTGCATTTAATTGCTGCGCCTCTGAGATTGTCCAGCATCTCCTGCTGGGAGAGCTCTGGCAGTGGCAATGCTCAGCCAAGGAAGGAGTACCCCGAAGAAGGGCATTTGTCAGAGGGAGCAGGGTTAGAAGAAGGAAGGATGAAGATGCAGCTGTGATTCTATGGTGAGTTAAGGCCAGTAACTTGTGTAAGAGAGGAGATTTGACAAGACACTCATGATAATGCCACCTGAGCAGCAATTTCTCATCCCCCAGCAGTTGGCCATCGATGCAGCACATGACCAGGGAGGCATATGCTCACACCTCACCTCTGAGTTCCTGCACTTCAGAGGGACAGCAAAGCCTCCAGGAATCAATTACACACTTAGTGAGGAAGCAATAATAATATTCACCAGAGGTCAAGTGGCCTGTGGTATTTTTATGCCTCTCCTAAAATCACAAATCCCACAAACTGGAATGGACAGGGCAGCAGCTTTCACTGAGGTGTGCCCTCAAGGTCTGGATCCTGCTGCTTGGGAAATTATCATACCAAGAGTCATCTGGGTGTCACTTGGAGGGTAGCTCAGACTGAACAAGGAAAGAACCTGGAGAGCCTCATCCTGCCTTGAGGATCTCTGAGAATGTTAAATACATTGGGGTGGAAAAGTTCACTTCCAAAATCTGCAAGTGACACCAACCTGGGAGAGGCTGCAGCCCCAGGGAGAGGACACAAACAACCTGAGATGCAAGAGTTACCTTCTTTTTCTCCTGTAAATATTCATGTAATGCAAATTCTACTAAAGAATCTGCCAGCTTGCCTGGAAACTTCAGCTTTAGGGCCTGTGTTTTCAAGGTAAGGAAAAAAGTGTGCTTATAAGCAGTTTAAACACTCCCATATCCTGTCCTATTGCAGCTTGTACTTCCCTCATGAACTACAGCCTAAGCCACCTTCTAATCCTGTTATTGCTCTGTGCCCCTCATGCCTCTGGTGTAATTCTCAACACTTGTAGAAGTACCTGCAAATGGCTCTAGATCCCTGTTTGCAGATGTAGTGGGTGTCTGGTTCTCTGAAGGGCTGCTTCACAAATATTGAATTATACTGGTATTACCTTCACTCCTCCCTGCCATGTAAGACAGATGTAAACTCAAAGATGTTGGTAAGCATCACCAACTGCATTTTTGCATGCACAGGAAGTCACAGTCCTTTACTGTCCAGGAGATTGGGTGCAGGGCCTTGAGGCAAGTGGGTGTCTCAGTGAAGGCTGCAAGGGGAATGTTTCCAGTCCTTGTTGCTTGCACTATTCCCTCACGAACACACTGCTATTTACATATGGGACATCCTTGTCCACCAACTTCATCTCATCATCATGCAGGCTGTAGCACGCAAGTGCCACAAGCTATGGCCTAAAGCCAGCTGGGCTGGCCTTAAAAAACTTAACAAGAAGAAGTGCCTCTGTTCACCTCATGGTCCCTGTTGCTATCCCTGTTGGGATGGTGGCTGTAATAAAAAGGAAAAGAGAAACACAAAATTCGGAATATTTTCTTTCTAAGAGCTGCTGCTAGGCGCAGGCATTTCTCTGCTTGTTTATTTCCAGCCCACTCTGCTCCCTGCTGCTCCCAACTTGATGCTGGGGCTGAAGCCCAGGGTAAACTCCTGCCGTGCACTTGGCCACATGGAAGACTGGGTCCTGGAGCAGCCCCATCACCATCACTGCCATGGCCACCATGAGTTCGAGTTTGTCAACAGAGCCCAGCCCCACAGCAATGCCAGACACCACCCCACATTTCTTAAGTAATCCCCAAGCCTAACATAAGCAGGTTTAAACCCTGTCGAAGTTTGGGGAAAGCTCATTTTTGGTTTTCTCCAGAAGAAAGGAAAATGAGGTTACACAGTAACCGTGTGGCAGAGCAGAGAACCAAAGCCAGCTCCTTCCAGAGCTCATGGCAGATGCTGTCAGTACAGGATCATTGAAAAGAAAGGATGAAGAGCCTGTTGCTGATGGTAGCTAGGAGCAAACACCCAGCAAAAACTGGTAAGAAAAAGCAACTGAGAGCACTGTTCCCCATTACTGTCACAGCCGCCAGTAAGCCTCTGCTCAAGGACTTCCTGGTATCATTTTGTTTAATTGCCCTTGGTGGATCTTTTTTCATGTGAATTTCTTTGCTTTTCAGGCAAATGTAAGAGTCTGGCATCCACAAATTCCTCTGGCAATGAGATTTACAGCCTAATTACACACTGTGTAAAGTGTGTGTCTCCTTTTGACGCAGAAACTCCTGCCCACAGCTGTGTTTGCTGGGCACTGCTGAGACACCGTTCCTGCCAGCAGCCCGGGCAGAGCGGGACAGCAGAGCAGTTCCAGAGGGGTCATGGCTCCCGCAGCAAAGCTTTGTGCCACCGTGGCAGGTTTGCTCTCTCTCGGCTCATGCAGCGAAAGCTGCTTTGTGGGACAGTTGTACGTTCACCTGGGGCTTCTGAGAGCACAACCAGGCCAGGTCAATTTTCATCTCTGAGCACAGTGAATTTTAGGAGACATTGGTGTTAGAAGTGACAAAACTGAATTGTGTGTTATGTGAAAAAAATTGCATAATGATTCGTGACATCATGGAGCAACAGAACAATGGTCACATTCCCAGGCAAAATATATATTTGATGAGTCAAAATCCTGTTGCAGATGAGACAGTTCTGATTGTCATGCAGAAAAAATGTTCTGCAGAACAAACCTACACTAAATTAAAAAAAAGTATTAATTTCTCATCTTAATAACAATGTGCATTTTTTTCCCAACTCTGTATCCAAATGGCTTTATAAAGTGATACGTTTTTACATAAACACAGAATCAAACAAACAAAAAAAGCCCACTATAGCCTCACAGCTAGATGTTGCTAAACTACCCATGACTGTAAAAAATTCAGACTGAGAAAGAAATCACAAGTTTCAGAAGGGCTCCTCCAGGTAGCCCTGAAGTTTCCCTAGTCCATGTGTGGCTACAGTGATTCCTTAGGGCAATGCTTTTTTAAGTGTTGTGTTGGGATTTGCAGCAATGTGGGATTTGAAGATCTCCACGCTCACACTATAAAAGACTATGCAGATGATCAGATGCTGAAGGTTTAGCTGCCACAGCTGCTTCCTTGCCTGAGAGATCCATGCATGAGATACTATCGTTTCATGTGATGATGTTCCCGTGATGAAAAAACACAGAAAAACAAGGGAGACAGAACAGTTTGGGCTAGGAGACATATTAAAATGATAAGACAAGGCAGTTTTAATTTACAGCCAGGTACTGGGTGGCAGCAGGAGAGCCGAGGCATGATGGTAAGTAACTGCAAGCATCACGTGCAACTGCAGGGATGTTTTGTGGGCTGTGAGTGAGCAGTGCACAGGAAAGACCTTTCCTTCCTCCTCTCAAGGGCTGGCACCACGACTGCTGGAGCCTCTGTCGGCTGTAACAAGCAGAACCTAATTCTGGTATCCAGACCATATGGCTTCTGCTGTAGCCCAAAAAAGTATGTAGCAGCCTTGTATGAAGTCCAGAAGAGAAGCAGCATTTCCACAGTCAAATATAAAATCAGTAATGTTTCAGAAAACATTCTTGTCGCTACCTATTTTTCTCATCCATGTTTTTAGCTTGATACAGATAAATACAACTGAAGTTTGTTGGGTCTTTTGTAACATCTCGTTTCTCCTTTAGCACTACAAAATGTAAGTATTTAAAGCAGAGCAATCTACTGAATATTATCTGAAAAAAAACTCTGAGAGTGATGTCTGCATGTGGTAAACATATTTGAATGTACACACAAATTCTGTTCCTGAAATTTAATTCTGCACATACATGTGACTGGTTCCTGTTAATCCTTTTTCTTTGAAAAAAACCCAAACCCTAGCATTTTTTTATTTAATGATAATTTCTAGCCATGGAAAGTCTTACTGTCATTATGGGCAAGAAAGGGAATTAACTATAAACACACTGCTAATAGTCCACTGATAGTAAAAATCAAAAAGAAAAGCAACAATCCACCTAACAGGCAAAACTTGTTTTCTAAACAGGACTGTTTTCTGAAAATTTATGATGTGCATTTCTTAAAAAAAAAAAAAAAAAAGAGCAAGCCAAAAGCCAGCAATTACTTGTTGCCTCTGTCTCTTCTGGTTTTTATTTCTCCCCTACATTTCTCATCGCTCTGTAATTCAGGTACATTAAATTCCATTCAGCAGGTTGCCAGTTATGAAAATGATATTTATTAAAATCTTGAACTGGATGACTAATATTAATTTCAGACTCTTTCTACCTGTTTATGATAGCACAATGTTGTTTTTCAAGCCCATTCATACTATGTAGATGAGCATAAAGGTTTTGCTGGTGATAAGAGTTAGATGTGAGTTTGCTGGTGCCACTGTGCTCACCAACTGTGGCAGATGTGCTGTGCTGCATTCAGTTTGGAGAGAAAAACAATTACCATGAAGGAAAATATGGAAAACAAGAGACATTGTGCAGTATTTAAACAATGATACTGAAACTCTTTCAAAGGTCGTGCAGGTAATGGTCCTGGAAACAGAACCACAGAATCACCAGTGCAGAACAGAGTGGGACAATCCCCTCCCTCGCCTGGCTGGCGATGCTGTGCCTGATGCCCCCCAGGACACGGTTGGCCCTCCTGGCTGCCAGGGCACTGCTGACTCAGATTCAACTTGCCATCAACCAGGACCCACAGGTCCCTTTCCATGGCACTGCTTTCCAGCATCTCATTCCCCAGTCTGTACAAACATCCAGGGTTGCCCCATCCCAGGTGCAGAATGTGTCACTTTCCCTTGTTTAACTTCATATGGTTGGTGATTGCCCAGCCCTCTGATTTGTCCAGGTCTCCCTGCAGGGCCTCCCTGCCTTTCAGGGAGTCAGCAGCTCCTCGCAGTTTTGTGTCATCTGCATTTGAAGTCTTTTGGAAAGCGCACACATGCCCTGACAGGAGACCCAAGAGTTTTGCTTCTGTGTGATTCTTCACTCTAAACCTCTTCCCCTGCTGCACCTGCAGCTATTTCAGTTCCTTTCAGTTCAAAATAGCATCTGAAAGGGACTGAGAAACAGAACAGAAAAGCAGACTAAATTAATTAAAAATATATATATATTTGAGAGAGTTCCCCCACATGAAGATACTAAAGGAGAGTTGCTAGTGGTCGCCCAGAGACATCTTGGTGAAGGGCAAGTCAAATCACAGAATCACAGGATGGGTCAGGTTGGAAGGTACCACAGTAGGTAATCTGGTCCGACCTCCCTGCTCCAGCAGGGTGACCCTGGAGCACATGGCACAGGATTGCATCCAGACGGTTCTCAGATAAGTATCTCTGGTGAGGGAGACTCCACAGTTTCTCTGGGCAACGTGTTCAGTTGTGTGGTTGGTCACACGATAAAGTTCTTCCTCATATTCAGGTGGAACTTCTGTCCATCTATTTCTGCCCATTGCCTCTTGTCTTGTTGCTTGACTCTCCCTTTGGATGTTTATATACAAACAACTGCCACATTGCCTTGCTAGAAGTTGCATAAGGAACTAGAAGACACAAATGCCAAACAACTTCACAGCAAATACCTGGAGAGGAAACATTGCACAGCCTATCTGCTGAACCACAACAGCGCTGTGGCACACCAGTCCCTTGGGCTGCCACCAGTCCTTTCTGGTCACCCAGCAGTCGAAGTAAACATCAAAGGAGACTTCTAGAAAGGGCTTCCTACTGGCCAGGCAACAAAGGACAGATTCAGCTCCAGAAAGAAGGAAAACTTCTGTGAGCTTTATCTTCCAGCTGAAAGGCAGAAAGTGACACTACTTCACCAAGAAATTCAAAGCAAGGTCATTGAAGATGACAGTATGCTGACTGGGATGTCCACAACAACCTGAAGCTCTCCAGGGCATTGCTGTAATAGTCTTGAGGGATGCTACCTTCAAGGGCAAAGAGGATCCAGTGGTTTGAAAGGAAGACCCCCGAACATGTAAGGATCAATTCCCTCAAGGAAAGTGCAGACAGTGAGATGTAGTTGCAGGTGTCAGAAAAACTTGCAGAACAGGGTAGGGAGTTTGTAAACTGAAACAAAGCTCTGCTTCTTGCTATTCCAAAGATACTTCCAATTAGGTAGGATTAAAGTATCAGCCAGAAAAGAGCTGTAAGTGTGGTACAGTGAGATGCTGACTTGCCTAGAAGATGCCTGGATGGTTTTTTCCATTTGGAAGAATTTCTTGGGACAGATGTGAACAATAGTTCTTCTGTTGTGGAAAACCATTTATTGTTCACTATGTTTTATAGAGGATCTGAAAAGGGATAGAACATAGAGAACTGCCAAAGCTCACAGGACTGCAGCTCTGCAAGTAGCAGACTCTTTAATATCTCTAATGAATAGATAAAAAAGGTCCTGAAATCATAGCTACGATAGCTGCCATATTGGTATGGCATTATACCTTTTCTTTCTCTGCACTTGGAGAGAACCTGCAGTGCAGCAGGGCTGAAAAAAAGCCTGCATGGCTAGACTTCTGACCATGCGGAGGTAAGTGTACCCAGGAAGCACCCTTGACTGCTCCCAGCCTCCAGGGCACGCCTGCTTTGCAAACCAGCCTCCTCCCAGCCACTCCCATGTCAGACTCAGCTCCTCCTGGATAAGGATACTTACAGGTCGGGAGACAGTCTGCTGCAGAGATGGAAAACATGGGGAGACAGGAAAGGTAGCTGGCTGCTGTGTTCACACAGACACTGCGTCAGTGATTAGAAATTAATTTCATACTAGTTTTCAGTTAAGGTGAAGTGGGAAAACCTGAAATATCCCACATCCCAGCATACTCGGATAGATCTTAGCAAACACCAACCATGACCTTCGTCATGGATGACTAACCAGCTATGATAGTAAAACAAGTCTTTCACAAATAAAAAGATGCAAGCAAAAGTCTTTCCTGAACAACTGGCAAGATAAATGTCAGGCTCAAGGTCTGTAAGTTTAGCCTGGGAATAAGTGTTCAGTTGCAAAGGGTTTCTGGCGAGGTACATAGTCATTTCTTCTTAGATGCTGTACAACCCCTAATAGTGCTTTTTTCAGTCCTCTGGAGCAGAAGAGAGAGCATAAACCGAGTATTTAAATGACCCTTGAAAAGTTACACCTGCTGGGATGAAGTTTTCCTATTGGTAGGATAATTTGCTTTCACAGTTCATACGAAACAAATACCCACACAATTATATATACACTTCACAGTGTGTTTGCTCTACCTCCTGAGGATTTGTTTCAACTTGCACCTCCAGAACCAACCAAAATTTTCAGAAAAAGCCAAAATCTGGTAAATTTGCATTTGGGAAAAAAAAAAGAATAGGAAAATCCTATTAAACTACACTGGGTAACTTACAAATGGAGCAGAAGACACACAATGGAGTTAATTACTCACAAAATGGATCTCTCTGTAGTCCTCTTATTGTCCTGCATTTATGTCTAAATCCCTAATCTCATTTTAACATACTAACCAGTGAGACAGACTTGCTAAGAAGATTAGTCTGTGTGAGAAAAGGAGAAGTTAAGGTGTTTACTGGCTAAGGAGTGAAGATATTTAGAGAGCTGCTCTGAAACTTAGTTTTTGAGGGATGCATATTTTTCCTAAATGGTTCTTAGTGGCAGCTGGACTGAAAAACAAAGCTGAAGGGGTTTCCTTTCACATGCAAAGCAATCATAGGCTTCAGCCCTAGCCTTAAAAATGCACACACAGAAAAAGGATTAATTTTCATCTTTAATAGAAATGCATTCACTAGAAAGGAAGCAAACGGTGTCCAAAAAGCAACATTTGTGATACGAGAAGCCACGCCAGCTTCTCGAGTGCAAGTTACAGTATGTGCTGACAGCTTAAGCAATGCGGGATGCAAGATTAGTCACTGCTGTGCTATTCACAGATGCTTGTTTCTTCACTGGCAATTTGTAGAAAAGCATAAAAAATTCCAAACACAAAACTTCCATATTTGTTTTTAGTTATAGGGAAATTATTATGTGATAGTGTCTTGTGCCTAACTGTAGCACTGAATTGAATCCTGCAAGGATGACTGAATAATCAACAAAGTTAATAAAAAAAGGAAAGTATTTAACAGTTACTTTACTGGTAGCCTTAGAATTTAGCTTGTAACCAGTTTATAAGAATTTCAGGATTCATAAATATATGGCAGAGAATGAATTCAGCTCAAGCTCCTGTGACCTGACAGTATTCTGTACCATACAGTGTTTTAGATGAAATCAAAAGTTGTTAGGATGAAACTGACAGAATATTTACTGTAAACTTACCCAATTAATCAGTGAGATTTTCATAGATGTTGTAAAGGCTTTAACGTATTTAGTAATCTGTTCTTACAGCATCAAGACTTCAAGTTTCTCAAGTAGAACTGCAGAATATGCTGGTTTGCTTTGGTAGCAGGAAGTACACGAAGTTTATTTCTCCATTCTAAGAGGAAATAGAGTTTTGTTGTGGGATGGTTTGTTGTTTGCTTTATTTATTTATTTGTTCTCATTGTCTACCCTTATCATAATCCATTTACATAAAAGTGATCTAGTACTTTGAAAAATTTGGGATACTTACCCAAACTTACACAGCATGCAGTCAGGAGCCAGCCAAGTAGTCTGGACTTGAAGAAGGAATATAATACAAAATTTGGATAATTTTGCTTTTACATTCACCTTAATTTTTAGATTTTTCACTTGTTATAACATGAAACATCAATGTAAATCACAAGTATTTTAAAGCTGAAGTGTAAGTAACAGTAGCATTTTATCTGGATTTTAACACACCAGTCCACTATGCAAGATGTTACCAGTAGCCAAACTTGAAAACACAAAGCATGTATTTTGGCAAGGCATTTTATTAAGATGTCAAATCTTTTTTGTTAGGAATCAGTCATTGAAAACAAAACTGCACCCATCTAATTTAGTCAACAAAATAGTTGTACAACTTCAAGAGATGTGCTCCATTTATGTAGCTAGTTATGCTCTGAAGTGATGCTCTTCATTGTTTAAGTCCTCACATAAACAATTACCAGTCTTTACATATATTAAAGTAAGATTACATTCTTCTCTCAAAAGTACAGAAAAATAACACTTTATATACTGGCTCCTAGGCTTAGACAGAATCCTGTCAGGAAGAGAATTTTGCACTTCAATAGACAGTGCCTTCAACATCAAGAGCTCTTCAAAGTGCTTGGCAGAGTGTGTGAACACCATCCCCACTTACTAGATGATGAAATAAGGCACAGAAATCAACTACCTTGCCCACAATCACACAGAGAGTGAGTGGTAGAACTAATAGAGCAGAATTTGGGCTTTTCAGTCCTCCAGTGTAACCACCACAACCCACTGCCACTATTCAAGTGCAATGGCTCAAGCATTTATGAGGAGTGAAACTTGTACAGCAGCCAGTGAACAGAAGGGAAAAGCTAGGGCCAGTTAAAGGCTGCAACAGTTTCAACACAAACCAAACAAATTTGGTAGTCAGTAAATCATAATGCGCTTCAGGGAATGAGCACATAGAAAATTCAGAGAGAAAGCTCATTAAACATAAGACATACGGTGTTGGCTTTGCAAAAAGTACTGGTTATCTTAAGCTTGACAGTAGCTCAGGTAATGTTGACTTTGTCAGTGGAGCGGTACTTTCTGATCTGCAGATGTATTAAACACTGTTCTACTAGCAAGGTGCACTTCTCTGGAGTGTCACACAGAAATGGAAATAAGGGGCCAAATATCTCCTCAGTAGGCATGGATGTGTATCAGGCACAAAACCCCACATTAATCACTTGTGAGGTATGGACAAAGTGGTAAAGAAATACCGATCTGAAAAAAATTAACAAAGTCTAAAATAAGTAAGGTTAAGAAAACTGAGTCACCCATCTAAAATCACCAAGAAATTCATCCTCAGATGGATTCTGCTGCAGAAAAATAAGAGTGATACATGTAATCCCTGCCTGGATGAGAAGCTTGCTATGGCCTGGCCATCTGATGACAACTAAGCATTTCAGAAAGCCTGTCCTTGGATAGGGTGCTCACGAGATGACTCATTTACTGACAGGGACTGCTGATGGGATTCAGAACCATGCACACTTTGATTCTGTTCTTCACTGATTTCATGGGAAGAAACCTTATCGTGGCTCGGGTGAGACTGTTGACTTGATTCCTGAGCCAGCTGCACATGCTGAGCTGGATGTGAAGATCCTGCTAAGTGGATTTGTTCATTTTGTCCTTGATGAGCATGGAGATGTTCCAGTGCTTCCTTGGAAAGAGTGATGACATGCATTTGTTCAGGTTGGGCAGCCTCTATTTGGTTCGCAATCATATTGATACTTTGGATTTGTTCTGCTTGCTCCTGCTGAGCTGAAAGCAACAAGTTTTGCAGCTGCTGTGGTGGCTGCGCAAGAAGCGTGAGGTTTGCAGCCTGCTCTGTTGTCACGTTTGGGGCATTTTCTGCAGTCACAATACTAATGCCTTGATTATGGCTGGGCATGAAGTTGATGTTATGCACTGCATCTGTAACCAGCAGCTGAATTTCCTGCCCTCCAGAGGTGGCAAGTTGGTACTGCTGCAGCTGGAGAATGTTTCTCACTTCTGGGTGGGTGTTGGTGCTCTGGGCAGCGCTGGCTTCCTGGAACTGCTTTTCCTTGCTATGAATTTTCAAATGAGACTTCAGGTTGTCCAGACGAGCAAACTGCAAACTACATTCTGGACATGAGAAAGGCTTTTTGCCTGTGTGTAAGATACAGTGTCTTCTCTTAGCACTGGAATCAGAGAAGGATTTTCCACATATACCACAGGAATACGGCTTTTCTCCTCTGCAAAAGGACAAAATTTGATCTCATTAAAATATTCACTTAGTGCTGCTTTGCAAAACTTGTTCTATAATAAAATACTTAAATGATTACTTTGTTTTGCTAAATTACAAGCACTTAAGAATAGCAACATTAAAAATGTTCTCTATTTGGCTTCCTGATTGTTTCTGTTTGACTTCACAAACTGTGCAACTCTTTCATTAGTATATACTCAAAAGCTGCTGAGATATCTGCCTTCCTGTCATAACCGCAGAGGTACAAGCTCTGTGCTGCCACACCTTGCCACGAATGCAACAGCTTACTTTACATTACTTTTAAGCACTGACCATTTTAAGAACATTTATTAACAGTGAGGGCTTTAAAACAAGAAGAAGCGTCCAAATCCTAACTTGCTGCCTGAGTCAAAGGGACAAGAAATTTTACTGCAAATGTTTTCTTATACAACAGCTCTCCAGTGACTTAAAATCCAGCATGCATTTATGCAATGCATCACACTGACAAGGGTAAAAGACAACTAATGCTGTTGATGAGACATGATAGATTACACGGTAACAGGACAATGTTCCAATAACCTTGTTACACCATGGCTACTATTCTGCTAACAAAAATTCACATTAAAATTTTCACATAAATAATACAGTAGTAAGTACCTTGTCACTGAACAGACACAAAACACCAAAGAAGCCTTAAAATGTCTTGGCACGTGAGTATTTAGCAGTTTGGTACTTTCCACTACCAATTATTTCCTTACATAGATTAAGCAAAAATGTTACTTTTAACCATTCATCCAAAATGCAAACAAGTTCTGACCATTCTATAATTGATCAAGCACTCATACAGGTTATCAGATGACAAGTTACATTTTTAAAGAATGTCATGAAAATTAGACATACTCTACCTGTGAATTCTAATGTGAGTCTGAAGTGAACTTTTAGCTGTAAATGATTTGCCACAAATCTCACAAGTGAATGGCTTCTCACCTATCAAAAAGAAATGTGACATCAATTTTTATATAGCACTTCTCATCAATGTATTAAAAACATTTTATATTTTACCATACACAACATCAAGTGAGCACTGACAGTTCCTCATGTTTCTGCCATGGGTCAGGGCAGATATCCAAAGCTGAATTAACTCAATAGTCAAAATAAGGGCATAGTATTTTAAATGTATACCTCTGGCATTTCTCCCATTTGAAGACAAAGAATTAGGTGATCCAAGCCCGGAGAGCAACCAAAAGCTGTACCCATGACACAGATGCAGGTGTTCCACATAGAACAGAAACATTTTGAAACAGGCTGGCCCTGAACCAGCAGGCATTAATGCCAGGCTCAAGTGCAGCACCATGCAGCTGAGTAAACCTAAATTCCAGAGGTGGAACGTGAATCCATTATGTTAACAAGTTGGTTGGCTTTCTATAAGGCTCCATCACACTAGACCAAAGGTATTTTCTGAACACCAGTCGGAAAAGAATTAAATTATGGTGAGTTGAATAAATTGTGAATTTGTTTGGGGATTTTTACTGCATTTGGAATTTTTGTGTCTAATTGAGTAGAAGCAGAGAGGCCAAATTCAATTATAAGAAGGTTCACAAGAAACAGATTCTACTCAACCAAAGCAAATCTTAATTCACACCATAACAAATCCTTGGGATTGTGTTGAAGTTCTTTAAGACACCAGACATGAGAAATCAGATCACCACTGCAGTAATTCACACCATCAAAGCATACTAAGCCCCAGGATTGGGCAGCAGCCAGTTTCCAAGGAAGCTTCACATTTAGCATAAACTGCAACCTGGCTTCATATGGCCTTGAAAGGCAGGGATAAAGGATGAGATAACAAGAAACATTTGTCGAAAGGGACCTCTAGTCATCTAGTCCCAGCCTGTTACTGAAAACAGGAGTAACTTTGCAGTAGACAGTATTATTATGACACAATGTTACCAAACTGCTGCCAAAGCAGAACAGTCGTAACAATGTTAACACCTGTTCCCAAAATGCCTTGGAATTTTACTTTTTGCTTTTGAGATGGGACAGATCAATTATTATTTCTGCATAATTAATACTGGTATCTTGCCTGTCTTTTCTGGAAGCAAAATATATTGCAAGCCTGTTTCTGCTGGAATTCAGCTTCATCTATTTTTGCAATTTCCTTTGCAACTATGTTTCCTCCTCTCATTTCCCACAACAAACTCATTTCCCACTACATTTATAGAGCTGTATCAGCTTCAGCTACAAAACTGCTGTGTGTGTCAAGAGTGTGCCCAAGATTGAGTTATGTATTACAACTGCAGGCAGCATGCTGAAGAATTATTTGATTTTGGGAGGCAGCAATTGCCACTGTTTATAGATTTTAACAGAGAAAATTATTCACATGTCACCTTATGAACTTACCCTTCAAAGAAAACTATTTTAAGAAGTTTATGTCTTGTTACTATGAGAGGGTAGATCAATATTTTTATCTGTTCTTCAGTCATTCGCTACCACCTTGCCCTCTAAAACTCTTAAAACATCCTCTGATGTACTTGCATTGTATCATCCCTCCCAGCCCACCTCCTCTCAACATCTGGTTTATTATAGCACAATAAAAAAGTAAATGGAAATAATTACTTTTCTGGTCACAGCACTTTTCATAAGCACCCATCCCTTACAGACAGGGGTGCCCAGCTCATTTAGGATATACACTTTCTCTTACTAGTTACCTCAATGAAATCCCCATACATGCTGGATGCAGCTCTCCTGACAAACTGAATTCTTGGGTCAGGATTTTTTCACAGGAGAGCCAACTGGCATTTTCTGCAGCAGGCTTTATAAAAATGGGGGATAACCCCTCTTCCTGCAATAGGCCCTGCTTCTGTGCTGTTGTAATACAAGGCTTTTTGTGCTCCTGCATTCTTGATGTCAAATCTCTTTGTCAGCAGAACAGGCATCATTATGTACAAGTAGAGCCAAAGCCCCACAGAGACAAGTGTCATTTGCCTAACATTGTTTTGTTCATGTAACTTCAAGAAAAAACAAACCACAAACCCCACAAAACACAAGGGACAACATTACCTGTATGTGTTCTTAGGTGTTTCTTTAACTGAGCTGCATCCATGAATTTGCGACGACACTGGTTACATTCTGGCAGTGAACGGCCTTGTCGCAATAATAAAAAAAGTGTCAGTGCATAAGTGATCCCCTGTATCTCTTCAGTGATCTTTGTTAAAGCACTTTCCTGTAAAATAACCACTTTGATATAATATAGAGATAAAACAGAAGGTGATTCACTGCCTCCTCCCTACCTTAACTGTCACACTATTTCTCTATTTGATATTACCACAGGAAAAGAGGGGACTGACACCTGCTCCCGCCCAAACACACCTTCTCTTGAAGCTTTGTAAATTCTGATTCTCTCCACCACTTCCTGTGTGTGCAACTTAATCTTCACCTGGCTTCAGAAGTGAGGAGGACACTTCCTAAGGCTTGTTTGCCATTAGTAGTCCAAAGGAGTGGGCACCTACAGGGCAATTTGCACACCACGTAGTGGACACAATTATTTATACAATTCCTAACTTTGATGTAACATGGACAGCAGGGGTAAAATAATAAAGTTGCATGTCAAATACAGCATAAATAATTTTTAATCATTGTAAGAGCCCTTCTCAATTAACTATTTTTTTACACATTCCATTTATCACACACCGTTTTATCCTTTTCACCCTATCCACTGTTACACCAAGATATGACATATCAGGGTAGGAGATTCTAAATACACTACTGAGGAAGAACTTTCAGCCTTCATCAGTCTTTAGGAAGACGAATCAGCATGGACTATAAGCCAGCTCCTCAACCCACATTTATTATACCTGTGTGTAATCGATAGTGGCTCTTGAGCTGTCTCTTTTGGCTGAAGTATTTCCCACACTGATCACAGGTAAAAGCCTTCTGCCCTGTAAAGGTAAGTCACATCCAAAGCAAGGGTAAGAAAATAAATAATTACATAAGCCAGCATACACCAGACAGAGCAGAAGTACCTTGTTTTTCAGTAAGGCAAATTCCTGGAGCAGAGAGGCTACATTGGCCTTGAACTACTTACCTGTATGTAGACTCATATGCTCCAGAAGAGAATGCTTGGTTGTCAGAGCCTTACTGCAGATGGTGCACGTGTACGGCCGTTCCCCAGTGTGCATCCGCTCATGGACCTGCAGAGAATGCTTCTGGGAAAAGCCTTTGCCACACTCACTGCACTTAAAAGGGCGCTCTCCTGAAAACAAAAGATGACATTTTTAGGTATAGATGCATCATTTCACACTAGATATTCTAAGCTGACAGTGAGATGCATTGCAATGTAGTAGCTACTAAAAAATTACTCTTAAGTAGTGGTGAAGAGAGAATTAAGAGACAAGCTTCACACAACAATAAAACAATTCTTTAACTATTGCCATATAATTCAGTGTTTAAACAGCAAAATTATTAACTAAACTGCAATCAAGATGAGACATAAAGGCTCTGAGACCTGCTGACAAGAATAAAACAGCAAACATGGGAGACATCATAATTTGCATCAGCATGCTGTTTTGGATAGCTCTTGCTCTAGAAAACAGCCAACACTTCAACAATTTGCTCACATTTAGCAACATCACTAAACTCTAATCCAAAAGCAGCAGTCTCTTAATGCCTACCTGTATGACTTCGCTGATGAATAGCTAAGAAGTGATTATACTTAAATACTTTGCCACAGTCTTTACAGCGAGCTTCAGAACCCACACATTTTCTTTTTCCATCAGTTCTCTTTGCCAGTACTTTTTCATCCTCATCCCCAAGGAGTTTATAATCCTTTAGTTTGATTGATCTCCTTATTCTACGTTTGCTGTAACGGCTCTGAGGGCTCTGTATGCCTTCAGATTTGGGATCACAGTTTTCATCTTTCTCAGCGGACAGATCAACAGCAGCCTCTGAGCCACAGGCAGGTTCCATTTCTTCTCCATCCTTCCTCACTGGAGCCTGTTCTCTGGTGACTGCTTCTTCTGCTGCAGTGTCATTTTTCATAAAATTTTGCTTATTTTGCATGGAGTTGTTCTCTCTCAGTTGCACATCTTCAGGAGAATTTGCTCCTGATTCTTCTTCTTCCTGGACAACCTTGATTTTCCTTGGTCGCCCTCGTTTTCGCTTTGGTGGATCTTGATTTTTGTGGTCACTTGCAACAACAGCTACAGGGGCTCCACTGTTAGCTGGAGCTGGCAAGGCATTGCCTGGGCTATGGCTGGCCAGGTAGTCTGTACAGGCCCATACCAAGTCAGTCACTTTCAGCAGCTGTGCAGTAGCCAGGACTTGTTCCGTGCTTTTCTCACTGGCACACAGGCAACCAGTGTAGATAAATTCTAGCAGAACTCCAAAGACGTCTGCAACCATTCCCTCCAACACATAAACTGACTGTCCTATTTCACCCTCATTTACAAACATCATTGAAAAGTATTCACTGCTGGCAGCCAGCAAAGCTTTATGGGCTCTGAATTGCACATTTTCCACTATTAGAGTAATGTCACAAAGAAAATCCTTTTTCCTCTGTTCTTCAAAATTAGCTAGAATGGTATCTTTGTGAGCTTTGGAGTGGATGATGACCAGTTTCTCAGAAGCATCAGGAGTTGTTTTTGCCATTTTAATTACGAATGTGAAAGGAGGTGCCTACAAAAACAGAAGAGCTTTTATAAAGAATTATTTTAGCAGTCTGCAGTATAAGACACCAAATATAATTTGTTTCACCAGTAACAGGGTTCAAGAGTTTCGGAAGCAATTCTGAATCCTCTAAACTTTAGAAAAACCAACACTATTGCTGACACGGACTTTCTTCAAAAAAATGTTTTTAAATCCTATGAAATGTCTACAGATAGTTTGTTAGATCAAATTTAGTGCCTATCATTTGTTTATCTCTGATGTATTGCAAGCTCTGTATTATCTAAAACAATTGCTGCGCTTTCTGAAATTGCCTTTCACAACGAAAACAATCAGACAAAAAGAACTCTTTGTTCAGGGCTTCTTAGAGTACTGGGTTTGCATGGCAAGGTTTGGGTAGTGGGACAGCTACAGGGGTGGCTTCTGTGAGGAGCTGTTAGAAGCTTCCTCCATGTCCTACAGAGACAACACTACCTGGCTCCAGGAGAGACCTGCTGCTGGCCAAAGCTGAGATAATCAGCAACAATGGTAATGCCTCTGAGATAAGAGATTTAAGAGGAGGGAAAAATACCTCCACAACTGAGCTAGACAGAGGAGTGAGAATGTATGAGAAACAGCCCTGCAGACACCAATGTCAGTGAAGGAAGCGGAGGAGGTGCTCTGGGTGCTGGAGCAGAGATTCCCAGGCAGCCTGTGGTGCAGACGATGGTGAAGCAGACTGTCCCATTAGCCCATAGAGGACCCTATGATGGAGTGAGTGGGTCCCCAAAGGAGGCTGTGCCCCTATGGAAAGCCCATGCTGGAGCAGGCTCCTGGCAGCACCTGTGGACCCATGGAGAGAGGAGCCCACACTGGAGCAGGTTTGCTGGCAGGACTTATGACCCCGTGGGGGACCCACACTGGAGCGGCCTGTTCCTGAAGGACTGCATGCTGGAGCAGTTCGTAAAAAACTGTAGCCTGTGAGGACTCACTTTGGAGAAGTTCGTGGAGGACTATCTCCCATGGGAAGGTCCCCACAATGGAGCAGGGGAAGAGTGAGGAGTCCTCCCACTGCTGAGGAAGCAGTGGCAGAGACAGTGCGTGATGAACTGACCACAGCCCCCATTCCCCATCCCCCTGTGCCACTGGAGGGGGGGATGAGGCAAAGAAAAGGATACGTAAAGCTGAGTCTGCAAAGAAGGGAGGAGTGCAAGGAAGTTGTTATAAGATTTGGTTTTATTTTTCATTATCCTGCTCTGATTTCATTGATTTCATTCAATAAACTAATTTCCCCAAGTCAAATCTGTTTTGCCTGTGATGGTAATTGCTGACTAATCTCTCCCTGTCCTTATCTCGACCCATGAGCTTTTTATTATCTTCTCTGTCTCCTGTCCAGCTCAGGATGGGAGTGATGGAGCAGCTTTGGTGGGCAGCTGGCATCCAGTCAGTGTCAACCCACTCCATTGGAAATAAAAAGGTCAACTGCAGTTTCATCATTGCAGATTATTCAGGGACAAGGCTATGAAATCCTGTAATTGATGATAAAACTTCATTGATATCAGTGTGGCAGGACCCCATGACTTCTTTTACCCACTTCTATCAGTCTGAAAATTTCTCTCTCATAACACTAACATTCAGCCTATGGAGGTAAACAATAAAAGCACAAAACCAGCAGCATTTTTAAGTGCTCTGTCTAAAACAGGGTTGATGACGGTAATTATTAACCATCAATTTGATTTGCTAAGCTTTTTCGATTGTAGATTTGCAAAAATTAGTAACAAACAAAAAAAAATCCACCAATTTCAGAAGAATCCACCAAATATTACTATGGAAGAGATGTGCCCAAAATGTCCAACTTACAAAGCTCATCTGAACTAAAGATAAAACAGATTAGTTACCTGCCATCCTATTTTATATGTGTCCCATTAAACACAAATAAATTTGCGTGTTTGTATTTAGTAAGTGCAACAGTTTCAATCACCTGAACAAATGCTGCATGAAACATATGCTACCTACCTAAATGCTACTGAGGTGGTGAAAAAGTGCTTCTTTAGCCCCAATCATTTACCAAGTAGTTCATGGTGGAGTGAAACGGTTTTATCTGGCAGCTTTAATTCCTGGAGGATGTGAGTCTGACGTTTGCTGCTGGAGCATCTGAAAGCACAGCTGGAGGTGTGACCCAACTCTGCCTTCCCGAGCACTCCCAGAACTCCTGGGAGCTGCTGCCAGCTCTGCCTGCCGGCATCCCCTGACACCCACCCGTCTCAGACGGGGTCCAGGGTCTCCTGTGGGTTTCGATCGCATCAAAGACCTTGGCGTTTCATCAGGAGGTGACACCATTAGTATTCTGACTGCGAAATCCAACACTCCCGCCTAGCTTCCCTACAAATCCCCAACCCTTTCGGAGCGAGCCTGTGTGCGAATGAAGGCCCCGACGGGGGACAGCGCAAGGCCAGGGGACGGGCCCCGACACGGGCCCGGCCAAGGGCACGGCGCGGTCATTGAGGGGGCGCAGCGCGAACGCGCCCGGCGGGAGCGGAGCCGGAACGGAACGGCCCCCACCTGAGCCTCGAGCTCGGTGACTCGCTCTGCAGGGCCGCGCCGCAGCAGGAGCGGGCGCTGCCCCCCGAGAGAGGCGGGCCGGGCTCCCCCGGCACTGCCCCGTCCCGGCCCGGCCCGCCAATGCCCCGGCACTGGCCCAGCACTCACCGCTCCGCCGCCGCTGCCGCCGCACTTCCGGCACGGGCGGGGCGGGGCCGCGCGTGCGCCGGCGCAGGGGGCGCTACGCAAGGCGGGACCGGGAATAGGGGGATGGGGATAGGGTATTAACCGCGCGGAACGGGTCGGAGCGTCACACCGTGTGCCCGACAGCGTTGGCCAAACGCTTATTGAGCTCTGTCAGGCTCGGTGCTGTGACCGCTCCCCTGGGGAGCCTGTTCCAGTGCCCAGCCACCCTCTGGGTGAAGAACGTTTCCCTAATATCCAGCCAACCCTCCTCTGGCACAACTGCAGGCCATCCTTCGGGTCCTGCCACTGGTCACCAGAGATCAGATCAGTGCCTGCCCCTCTGCTTCCCTCTGTGAGGGAGCTGTGGGCGTCGGTGAGGTCTCCCCTCAGTCTCCTCCAGGCTGAACAGACCAAGTGCCCTCAGCCAGCCGCTCCTCATCCGGCTTCCCCCCAAGGCCCTGCACCATTTTTGCAGCCGTTCTTTTGATGCCAATAGCTTTATACCTTTCAACTTCAGACAAAACATTTTATTTCTAAAATTTCATAGTTAAGAAACTGGTCCAAGAAGGCACTCACGGGCCATGTTGCAGCCACACTGTGGTGGCTCAAGGTGATGCTCTGTGTGTTAATCAATGGAAATCTGGGGAGAAACTTGCAGCCCACACTACACAAAACTGGGGCGTGTGTCTTTCAGGGAAAGAAAAGTCTGCACCTTGTCATCAAGGTCAAGGGGCCGATCCCTTGGCTCCTGGTATGGGCCCACCATGGCAGTGGCCAGGTAGGGGATGAGCTGGCAGTGCTCCACTAACTGCACCAGCTTCCTCTTGTACATCTGCCGCACAGGCTGTGAGCTCCGGGGGTTGTATGCTGCAAGAAGTTAAACACCATGTTAGTGTCCCCTGCCAAGTTTGTGGAATTACATTGCAGAAATTTTCAAAGAGACCAAATCTACCCCTGATGTTGTTAGCTGTGATACAGATAAATCTTCTGTGGGCAGTGCCCATTGGTGCCAAATGAAACAATCAAGTCTGGTATTTCAGAAAGTTTCTAACTCCAAAGCATAATGATACTCAGAAAGATCAGGCTTTTTTAAACAAAGACACAACAAACACACTCATCTGCTTTCAACTTCCCATTTCTCAGGCTGTGAGGGGCTGGTGAAAGTCCAGGCAGTGACAAATTTGGGTAGGGCAGCACATACTCTAAAGTGGCGTGCTCTGGGGATAGCCCAAGCCTGGCACAGCTGGCACAAGGCCACTGTTTCCTTGGCACAGCTGTTCTATGAACTAAATGCGCTGCCCATAAAAGGTGACGAGCTGATCAACAGTTCAGAGGAGATAGGAGGGTTTCTCTCTGCCCTAAGCCTTATTTTACATTACTATTGAGTGCCAATCCTTTAGTATTTTAATTGCTACCCTGCAGCAAGAGGAAGGAGTGACAGCCAAATCATAACCAATTTTTTCCTGTGGACAGCAGTTTATATCTCATTACAAAAACTGGACAGCATGAAGAACTATGCTGTGAGAGGCTTCAGCCCACTAGCTTTAAATTGCAGACAGCTGCATTTAACAGCTTCTGAGAGATTTTTCAAGCATACCTGCATGTAGAGCTCTTACGGGAGTCAAGCTTGAAGGGCACTCAATCATAAGCAAATCTCTCTGCATTTATGGTTGATCACCTGTACCTTCTCAGATACTGAAAGCAACTCAGTTTGTGAGAAAAGCTGAAGGAGCAACTGAACTGGTTTTTGTCCCCTATTTAAATGTGATATTAGAGAGTGACAAAAGTTGAAGATGAGAAAGTCTTACTTCAGATAGAAATAGGATGAAATAAATTTCCAGGGGACCACAACGTGAAGTACTTTGATCAAATTTTTGATCAAGGATGGCATGAGTACTCTGAAGAGATGCACAATAATAAACAATGCAGTATTTGCAACAAATCACAGAATGGGTCAAGCTGGGAAGTACCACAATGGGTCATCTGGTCCAACCTCCCTGCTCAAGCAGGATCATCCTAGAGCACCTGGCATAGGATTGTGTCTAGACCGTTCTTGAGTATCTCCAATGAGGGAGACTCCACAACCTCCCAGAACAACCTGTTCAGTGCATGGTCACCTGCACAGTAAAGAAGTTCTTCATGTTCAGGTGATGTATCAGCTTACTGGAATGCTATATCTTAAAGTTGGAAGCAGTTCTGCCTGGTGTTAGAAGAAGATAACTTTTTCCCCGGGATTTCTATGGTCAAACAATTCAGCACTGTATGAGGAGAAGAGATTTGTGCACTTGCATAATTTTTCTAGTTCACCATCCAGTGCTAATAATGATTTAATATCGCAATATATGAGCAAAGCATTTCCTAGATTGGGCATCATTGTGTTAGCAAAGCTGTGCTAATAACAGAATGAAAATAGACTTTGTGGATGGAACAAACTACAGTGTAAAAGCAGTCTGGTGTCTTAAGAACCATACATTTATGCAGGGGCTTACCATGTGCCTACCCTGTTCAGTGGTCTTCCTCACAAAGCTATGCTAGTAAAAAAATTTGATAGTTCAAGAAAATTGTGGAGGGCTCTGAAAACTGCATGAGGATGTGAAGACCTTTTAACAAGTAATAAAGATGGATATTAACTAAAAGAATAAGTAAAAACGTAAAATACAAAAGGTAAAAGTCACCCACTGAACATATTGGCTTATATAAGATGAAACTGGTAGGTTGAAAGAAATGTCAGTCTTGCTCCAGAAATCTCCAGCAGTACTGGAAACCAGACCAAAGCTACAGCAGAGCTGCAAACAAGGATGTTGAAATCAAGAAAGCTGGCACTATTTAAGCTGATTGCAGACTATTAAAGATTACTATCTGAAAATGGTATCTTGGATTAGAAAAACAAACAAAAATTCTAAAAAATAGCAACTATGAACACAGGAAACAAAGCTAGAGCAACTTTCCTCAGTGCAGGACTAGCTGTAACCTCTGGTAGCTCTATGAGGAGTTTCACTTTATCCTTTGGGCTGAGTACAAACACCTAATTTTAATTTTGGACTATTTATCTTGGTTATGGAAAAGTAAGGTAAATTAGACTTTCAATTAAATTAAAAAAAGTTACAAATAATGAATACATTACTCCAAAGCACATTAATATTCAGATCTTCCCAGATAATTTCACAAATAAGCAGACTGATAAACAACATTTCATTTCTCTGCCCTAAAAACTTAAAAATCTAATTGAATCTGCATGAGTAGCTATTCTTTTGTACTGTGTGACTTAGTCTATCAGTACTGAACTCACGCAAAAGAAAGGGTTTTTTTTCAAATGGCAGGTGTTCTATGTTCACTTAAGCTGTTTTTCAGCACAATTAGTCCTCTCATTTGTGTGTTTAGTTGATGTGTTGTTGGAGGTGTGTATGATCATAAACTTGTCTCTAGGGTATCTGCAAAGCAAGGTTTCTTACTAAGTTTTATTTGGCCACCTGATGCCTTTGAAAAAGGTAAACATTCAGACACCTAAACTATGCCTTAGATAGTATTTCAGCAGCCTTTTGATACATTAAGTCAATTTTTAAGACAATTCAACTGGCCTATGACTAGTTAAAATGTAGTACCACCTAGAATGTAACATTTTACTTCCTGTTTAAAAACTCCAGCAATTCCTGTTAGAAATGTTTTCAAGGCCATCAGGTTGTTGGTGATAAAGCGTCATTAAAGTCTCGAGATTTGTGAGAGATCACTTACCTATCTACCTATTCTGTTAACCTCACTTTCCTCCCTGGTCCTTACACATTTCCAAGAAACTTGGCAGTGTGTACTTAGATCAGTATATAATAGTGTTTTTCCATGTTGGACATAAGAAAACTACACCAATTGGCTATCAATATTGTATCAGATTATTTATGTCATTTATATTGTTATTTTTATAGCATATTATTTTATACGCTACCTTTTAAATGGAAGGAGACAAAAAGCAGAGCAGTTTCTTTTACACTTAGGAATGGATACTTTGGCTTAAGGCTGCCTACTTCATGCAGAGCTTTTATTAGAGAAGTTGCTACTCCCTAAAGAAAGAAACCAGTTTTAGAAGACTATTACAGAAATCTTGAACAAAAATATATTGAAAGCCTTATCCTATTGTCATGCAATCTAGCAATATAGGATGATACTCTAAATTGGTGAATAGTAGAAGACAGCAAATAGTATAAAGTAGACAGAATAATTTTTTATTTACTCATGTGTCAAAATGTAACAAACTATAATTAGAGGATTTCAGATAAGCTTGTGTCTAGTCTGGCATTAAAAATCAAACCAAAATGTAATCTTACAAGGTATGATAAAAAATTGAGTCAGAAAATCCATCATGTAATACTGCAGTTTATTATCCCACTCTGATGGATTTACTTGCATTGTTTCTATTAAAGATACAAATATTTATTATTTTAAAGCTTAAAAAAATTCTTCTCAATTGTAAGTATAATATAATCCCATTGATAAACATAGGACTCATATTGCAGTAAAAATTAAGTAAACTGAGTGGGATATACTATGCATCACAAAATCATGTTTTAAAATAGAAAAGCAAAAACTGGCCTGTTCAAGGTATCCAGCCAAAGGAAGTGTAGTTAGTAGCATTGGCTCCTTTTTTGGAGGGAGTTTATGGGGAAGCTTCAGATTCCAGTACTTCTCTGGTAACCTAACCAGTTAAAAGTAAGCACATCTAAGATGTATAAACCATGACATGACTGAAGATTAAAATGCAGTTGGTATATTCACCTCATAAACTTCTGAAGTTTTTCTTCCCTTTCAAAAATATATATTTTATCTTGATATTTGGCTGCATACTCGATATTGCCAGGCACCAAAGCTTCATATCTGAAGAGATGGAGCAAGAATGTCTATTCATTCCCAGGAAATGTAAAATATAATTTGTGGGGTGTAAATTCGTGAGCTACTGGGAGACTTCTGATAATATAACAAGAAAAAGAACACCAAAAATGTAGTAATTGGATCATCCAAGTTTCCACTACATGACTCAGAGAAACAAGGCTCAAAATCTGAAAGTCTCTGCCTCAAAATCTGCTTATTTAAGGAGCTTTTGTAGTGCTTCTTTAGAGCTTCTCCATTTAAAATGCCCATCATAGTTGTTCAGGAGAATAAGAACGGACAACATAGAATTGGCTATTATGGTTCTATTCTGGTGAGAAATTCTTGCACAGTGGGACTTTATAGTGGAGCTTTATGGATCCCTTACAAAAACCATAATAGCTGGTTTTGCATCTACTAGAGTTTTTTTATGAGATTTCTTTGAACAATTGAAGGCTTGTGATTAAGAGAATTCAAACTACATCCGTCTCTCTTCATCATGAAAGACAGCAAGCCAACACAGATCCTTGAAGAACTTGTAGCCATATAAATTTTAAAATTTTATTTATTTTAAATGGAGTTTATATTGATTTCCAAAACCACAGGCACAATATACAGAATTGTAATTGCTTTTCCTGTCCAAAGCCTGAACACTATTAAAAAGTATTTTGAAAGTGTTTCCTCACTAATGTGTTAATATAGTCTGTAATTCAGATTATGAAAACTCCAGTGGCATACCTCTGTTTTCCATCTAGGTAAGTGACTGGACAGTATCCCTGCATTTCAGCTCTTAGAGGGAATGAGGCCTTCACTTCTGCCACAGTCAGTTTCTTTGGTAGCATATGTGAGGGTGGGAGAGGGTGAGGTGCCAGTGATGACACATAAACCTCTGGTGTGTTCAAGAATTTCTGTAGAAAGGAAAACATTTTTATAATGAAAGAAGAACTGTAAGACTGTTAGTCAAACTCCAGAGGACTGGCTCACACAATTGAGATCCGTCTTTCTTCTACAACACAACAGTGCATTGGCACTGCGGCTGCTTCTGGGTAAATAATTTCTTTTCCAACCGACTCTTAGTTGAAGTCATCACTATCCACCTACCATCCATCAATACCCATTGCTATCATTAGCCACTCTCTACACCCAGTCTCCCCAAAACAGATGGAGAAAGAAGGACATTAGTGGTTTAAAACTAATGTTTGATCTGTAAGTAGTTGTAAGAGGAGCTTTGGTTTAATTAATTCTATGCTGCGTTTTGTCTGCCTAGATGTTTGATAGCAGAAGTATACAGAACAAAACGTTGAACACTAAGAACAGCGGTCTAATTCAGATTGCCTATTACTTATTTCTATGTGGAGTGAAAGAATCTAAGCAGCAATGTTCCCTCTTCCCATAATCTCCTCCTGATCTGCTTTTTGACACTTACATCCAGTTCTTCCTGTGAAGCCATTTTGTAATAGCGTCCTTCAAATTCTGCAGCAAACTGCAAGGAGGTTATAGAGCAGTCAACCAATTCCCCCTTCTCTGCAAGGCTGACGGGACAGTACTGTCCAAACTCCCCCAGCCGTTGCTCCAGCTCTCTGGGAGTGATACATAAATCAGCAATGCTGGCTGCTTTTCCTATTAATAAAGGCAAATAATGATAACGTTTTATTTATGAAAGACACATAAACATCAAACAATTCTACTCAGAAATGTTACAGTATAGAAGGTAATTCATAATTTGAAAGTGATATGAAATAATGAGAACTAAAATAGCAATTTTTAATAGATTGATAATAAAATGAAGTTGCAATTAATTTTACCAATTAATTTTAATAACATTTTTGTAGCAGTTAAGAAATATAATAATTATTAATGATGTGGGGTATTCTGTATGCTCAACTTATTAGTCTGTTTTCTCTGGTATGGTTTTATTTATGATTTATTGTTTTATTCATTTGTGTGACTAAGGAATATTTCAGCTATTACTTGATTTTATTAGATTAGTGAAAAAGAGTACAAGGTGTGATGAAAGCCTCCCCTTTATTCATCCACATCATGCAAATGCTACAGTCTATCTGCATGAAATATATTCAAAATCTGGAATGTCATCTCAAAACTAAACTACTTAAAAATTGTATTTTCAAGCTTGATAGGAAAGTTAAATGTATTTTAATATTTTTGATTGTGGCTCTGTTTTTTAAGTAGGATGCAGCCACAGAGCTGTAAAAGTTAAAACAAAAAGGTGGATATAAGATAAGGAAGTCTGTTTGCCTGTCAGTGATTTTCTAGTTAAATAGTACAGAGATGTTTAAAATGCATATTTAATCCTGACCAATGCTGACATACAAAAAGTGAGCGGGAACTGTGTCATTTTAGACTGAAGTGCTTTTCTTCCCAAAGCACGGAAATTAACTCAGATGGCATATTTAAGCTTAATTCTGAACTTTCAATTAACGTCTTCGATCTCCTCTCTTCCTCCACTAACACTAAAGTGAAGTTGCAAGTCATAGTTCCCCCCGTATAATTTGGGATAGCCTTTGTGATTTGTCACCCAGTGTTGTGGAATCTACCATGGGTCTGACTTCTTCCAGCAGATTTCTGTTACCCTGTTCTTTGGAGGATGGCCTCAGACTACTCTATAGTTGGTTTTGTCTTCACATTCTTCAAGACATCTCTTCAAGATCTCTGCAGATGTGAGATCAAAGAATTTGAGGGTATGCATATGCCCTAGAATTAGTTTCATCCAAAGAAAGTTGAAACGCACATATGACAATGCAGCTTCTTAAAGAAATAAATATTATTCTGAGAAACTTTGTTTTTCTTTTACCTTCTTTTATTCTTTCCAGGTATATCTGGATTTGTTTAACAAGCACTTGAACTTCCTGCGTAACTTTGTTCCAGACCTTCCACTTGCTCTGAGCAGCATCAATCACACACCAGTTCTGACGCTCCGTCATATAGTAAGTCCTAATTGCCTCAATGTGCTGTTTATAGCAGGCATTTTTAATGGCTAGAATCTGTGAGCTGTCTTGTTCAGGATAGGGAGGGCTGAAGGCAATAAAAAGTAACACTCATTTAAATCTGAAGATTAGATAACGTCATTGAATTTCAGGTGTAAATTCTAGAGTTCACTTTAAGTTTTTATGGAATTCTGCTTGTTTGACACTGTAGAAGATATTTGAGAAATACAAATTTCTTATTAAGAATATTACCACTTATATGTGAAAAGCAGCATGCTTATCGTTAGACAGTCATGTTCAGAAACAAAGAACAAAACCTTTTCTATTTATGTCCCAAATACAACTCAATAATTATTTTGTAATTTGGAATGTATCAGCACATATTAACTGACACAGGATACAAATACACCATTTAGTGGTACCCTGATATTGCACATTTGATTTGCATTTAAGCCTATGAAATGTAATTAGTTTGGTATTTAAAATGAAGTTTAAAGTAAATACTTTCAAAAAGACATCATTAATTTAATTTTTTGCAATGCAAATTCTCTTTTATCTCTCAGTAAACAATTTAGCATTGTACTGTTTACATGATAAAAAGAAAGAGACAAAATGAAAGAGACATGCAATAATACTCCAAGCTATCTGGAACTTCTTAGAAACACTTCCTCTAATGAGAACCAGGTTCTTACACAATTTAATTTTAAGGTGAATGTTCTGTTCTTTTTCATTCTCTGCTTATAAACTACTTACTGCTCTTCCTCAAAAACAACCACAGCTCTTTAGACAGAATATTTACCTCCTCAGAAAAACAAAGAAAAAGAGAGCAAGCTGAATTGAGAGGTTTAGATGAGTAACTAATGAATTCTATATGTCACAAAACTATGCTTTATTTCCATATTTTAAAAAGAATTCTAATTAAGACTTAAAAGACAGCTCAGTAGATGAAGTATCAATTTCTCTTACGATGATAATAATTGAATTAAACTTAAAAAGAATTTTCAGCAGCAGAGAGAACTGGTAACATTTCTGACAAACAGTTTCATTAAACCAGTTTAACTCAGTGGTGGATGAACAGCATTGCACATTTGTGATTTCAGTCACAAATCAAGGGATCTGGCCAGAGCATGCCACAAATACCTTACGTCCCTGTTTCTGGTCTATGGAAATCAAAGCATTAGAATGTAGAGGGACTGGTTATTGTGTCTTTTCATGTGGGGAGTTCACCAACAGCTGAGTTATGCTCCAGCATAGGTACAGCCTCTCTGGGTATAGCACTGAGGCACGTAATTAGAGAAATTATAATATCATGTAGAAAAAAGTATTTCTGTCAGGGAGCATGACTACCTATTTGTGCTTTCCTTATCCAACAGTGATCTTCTGAATACTTCCTTTGTATCCATTTCTAATTCAAAGATTTTCACTGGAATTATCTTCACTGATTCCAAGAGGTTTGCTTGTTTTCTTGTTAGAGGATATCCATCAATTACAACTCTGCATACAAACAGAAACAAAAACAGTTTTCCTAAAGAGTGAGTTTCTAGTCAACCATTAAGACTATATATTCCTAGTACATTCTCCATAGAGAGAAAAGTCTACACCCATGCCATGAAGTTATCGCTGCTCTAACTTGATAGATAGTCTTCACTCCTAAAAATTTAAAATCAGATAAAAAAACCAAGTAGGTAGAATAAGAAACAGTAAAGAGAAAAGGAAATGCACAAAGGGCAGAAGGTAAGTGGATGGCTGTGACATAAAAATGGTGGACTTTTAAATTCTGACAAATCAATCATTCAGAAATATCATTTTAACTAAGAGAAATCTCCATATGGATTGGAAGGAGCAGTTCTCAATGTGGCAAGTAAAATGATTTACTACTGTCCTTGAAGAGTTTTTTAAATCATATTGAAGAAGAAATGCTTTTCACAAATGAGGCAATACTGGAACAAAATATATTGAAACAATATTCCAGTATTTAACATGAAAGAAAAGTTGAAAGTTCTCAAAATTGAAAGACCTCAAGCTCAAATAATTTTCAGAGATTATTCCAGAATTACCTTTCCCTGTAACAATTCTTTTTGGGGAAAGGAGTTGAATGTCATAAAATCATGGTCATAAATCTTTTTAATCTGTCCAGTTTTTAAGGCATTTCAGTGATGGAGAAAGAGCCTAGGGAATTGGGATCACACATGAATGAGGTGGAAAGACTCACTGGTTTCAATTCCTCCTTACTAACTTCAGTTGTTAACAAAACCAGAAAAAAATAAGTACTGAACCAGTCTGCATGATCAAAGGGAATCAGATGTGTCCAAGTTGGTTCTGGAGTTGGTATAAGAGAAACAAAATGGTAGTTCTCAAAGGACAATAGAAAATACTGGCTTATTGACTTGAAAAAAAGGTAACTCACAAAGCATATTACTTGGATTCACTGGAATATACTTACTTGAAAATTGCAGAAAATTATGCTTCAGTTTTATTTCCTAGAGTAATGTGAAGAACATAATTTTGTACAGACTATTTTCTTAATGGAGAAACCACTGATGTGTTTTATTGAATTTGTTTTACAGTGTTAACATGGGAATCCATGCCTATGAAGGGACTGGCATGTCTTGAAGAAACCCCTCAAATCCAAACAAGACTTACCCAGTGGTATTACACACATGGTTTAGCAGAGCCACATCTAGAGCCTGAATGGCCAGTTCATCAGGTACAGTCAGTCCTTTGTGAAGGTACTCCTTTATCTTAAGTGCCAGCTCAGTCTCTGGCTGATTGTCTATCACCACCTGTATGGCATCTCCCATGGACAGGCGCAGTAATCCATACACATTCGCAAGCTTCTTGGCAACTGCAAAACGTTTTGATTTCAACTCACAACTTTTACCATAAGCAACATCACAACCTTGCAGCCTATTTAAGTATGTCCTTAGTCTCAGAAGCTAAGCTCATTTTCACTGGTCATTTCCACTACATAATCTTGGTGTGCACCTAACCCTGCTTAGGCCCCTGTAGGGCCCAGACCTTGCATATGCACAGAGCATGCCCACTGCACTAATGCTGTTCAATTCAGCACAAACCATAGCAGCAATAGTCAATATTATTATAAAACATCTTAGAAAATATGCTTCCACTGCTGTCCCTTTTACAGAACAGCCCAACAGTTAGAACACTTATTCAGAAAATGGGAAATATGGCTAAAATTTTCTCCTAAATATGTCTTCTTTTTCTAACATCCTATTCTAATCATTAAATTATGGTATAAGATGAATTTCCTCCTCCTCCAGTTAAAGGCAGAGATGTGGACTGACAGAATCATGGACGAATGAGAGGAGAGAAAGATGGAAATCTTGGGGGTTTTTTAATTTGGCAACAGACTGGGGAATGGGGAGTTTGGAGTCCTAGTCCTTGATCCTATTAATATTTTTCCATTTTACATTAGATCATATTGACTGAAAGAAATAAGAAACAATTAGAAAATAATCATAAATAATACAAAGAGTGTAAAGAGTGTAAGTCTAATTTTTCTAAGTGCAAGTCCAGGTCACTAACATCTTAAGAACCTGGGATAAAATTCAGATGGACAATGCATAAGCATCTGACTGTCAAATGAGACACTAGAGAATGTAACTTGAAGAATTTATGCCCAGCAAGTAAAAGCAGGAAGAACAACAATATTAATGGTTTATGATTTTTCAATAGTAATGACAAATACAACTTCAGTCATGAAATAAGATTTTGCTTTACAGATAAATGGCTTGTACCTGTAGTCTTTCCAGATTTTGGAGGTCCCACAATTGCAATTTTAACTGGTGCAGCTGGTTTAGGTTTTTGCTGACGAATATATTTGATGGGATTTGTCATAAATGTTTCTTTATTTTCTTTACTTGAAAAGAAATAAATATATTGTCGATGGATTACAGGAAAGACTGTGTTTCCATGGCTTTGGTGTGGCCTAATTACATCTCCTTTGCTTAGCTGTAGCATATACAAAATGGGAATCAGTTCATTAGGTTTGACAAAGCCTCTTTTCTCTCTGTCCCAGAGAAGTGGCTTTATAGGCAAGTAGAGAAGTACCAACCATATGAAACAAACCATCAACACATTCTGAAATTCATACATATGGACATAATATTTTGTCCAAGTCTGAGAAACTTCCGTATATACCCAATTATTGTACAAAAAAAAAAAGAAACATTGAAGACAGAAAGAATACTCACTCTTTCCAGTAGGTGGTACCGTAACACTTTATGTCCATCAAAATAGCAGTCAGAGAGGATTAACAGAGATTTAAATTTACAGAGAATAAAGAAAATAACTTTTTTCCTCAGTGAATTAAACCTGCTTACCTGCCTGACAGCAGAAGATACACTGAGAATATTGTATTTAGCAGTAGTCATGTACAAATGAAGAAAATGTAAAAAGGTATCAATACTTATGTTACGGTCAAGTGTAAAACCACAACAAGGTAAGCCGAAAAAAATTTTGGTAAAATACATGCACCACTGATTAAATGTTTTCAAGCACATCAGACAGGCCACTAGAAAGTCTGTAGTGTTGGTGGATCACTGTTAGAAATGGTCTTTGCCATAATGCTAAATTAATTCCCCTCACACTGTTCTCTATGGAATAACTTAGTAATGTCCCTGTTGCAACTCTTCTTGGAGAAACTGCCTTAAAGTGTCAATAAAAGACACTTGTTTTAAAACAAAAAGTTGACATCTGTAGAAAAAATTGCCCAGACCATCTGGCAGTCACCTTGCAGTTCTAAAGGGACTCAGAAGTGAAATCCTTGCTGAGAAATGTGTAACACTAGCCTTCCTTCAACAAAAAAGGAAGGTGAAGAAAGGTACCATTTTTTTAAAGGGCCTCCAGGGCAGATCCTGGCAAACATAGTCTGGTAAATCTGACTGTGTATTGAGCAAATTGAAATGCATTAAGGAAAGTAGTTACATTCATACATATCAAATAATGGGGAAGAGCCAACTCAGCTTCTTGTGGAGGGAAATCATACCTCACAAATCTATTACTATGCTTTGAAGTAGTCAGTAATGTTGATCTGATTATTACAGTAAGAGATGGGACTGTTCTACTGTGTGGCACTGCCTTGCCAGACTGTTCTTGTATTCTTAGGTTCCTATTCCTACATGAAGTCATTTCAAGGTGCTTGCCCTCAATTTATGAGATATCATGAGTGTTCTACTGCATATCTGCTTCCATTCCTCCCTCAGCTCATCATTTTTTTTCTCTGCTTACCTAATCAGTCACATAACTACTTTCCTCCCTCCCAGATTTAATCTAAAAGTAATTGGCATATATTCTTATCTTCATTTCTACCCCAAAATTTCCAGTCTGTAATCAATTTCATAATTTCTGTTGTCTTCTAAAATACCCCCAAAATGATCCTATTTCCCTTTCATACATTTTCACTGTTAGCACACCACTCTGATTTTATCTAACGGTTTCCTATGTCTTCTTTCTTCTAACTGAATTGTACTTTTTAGTTGGCAAGAATCACTGTATAGAATAAATGAATGAACTGGAGAAATGGAATGGTAAAAATGTAGTGAAATCTGATAGAAGAAAGTGCAAGGACTGGAATGTAGGGACTAATTAGAATTAAACACATAAACTGTGGTTCAGTAGTTGGAAATGACAAGAAGAGTAGAAATATCTTCTTCTATTAATATGTCCCTAGATTATTAGATGCCAGTTTGATGCAGCCATGAAAAAGGATGAAAATTCTGATCCTAACATTAAAGAAAGACAAACATGATCTGGAAAAGGTGAAGACCCAACAGGATGACTATACAAAAAGGAATAAAAGTTGCTTGATTAATTGGCATAAGAAAATGAAGGACAAAGTATGTTTCTCTCAGGGTCTTTCTGCTTTCTGTATGTTGTTCACTGGGGTTTTTTTATTAAATCCTCCTTTCTATTTTTTTTTTGTTCACAATCTAACTTGCTTTTATTTCTTGCATCAAACAAAAAAATTACCTGCTAACATTTGACTTCCTACCTATAAAACTGTATCAGCCCACTTCTGGGGATGGACATGAGTACTTTCTGAGCTCAACTTTCCAGATCTCTAGTAAAATACTATGGAAATATATTTGTTGTCTTCAAAATCTCTAAATTTTGACAAGAAAGAATTATTGCTGATGAATTACATATATATAACGTTTTTTGGTTTACTTTTTCACAACTGCTAGGGTTGGTGGCCACTTGTTTGTGTGGCTCCTTAGAAATTTATCCTACAAATCCTTTCAGTTCATTTTCACCACTTCTGGAAGGCTTTAAGACCTTCTGTGTTGTCCTGTGTTTTGTGTACCAATAAGAGATAGGTATTTCTTTCTGATTGAATGCCACCTTTAATTGTGTCACTAATGATAGTGTAACAAATTTTACTAAATGCCTCTCAGCCTTAAAATAGCTATAACACTGAAAAGACTAATGCCTTTTATTATAAATGCTTGCTGTGTTTTGTGTTTATTCAGTGGTGTCATTTTCATTCAGTACTTCTGGTATGAATTGCTACTGTCTGATAACATCTTTTTAATGTAAAATACCTTTTTAAAAAGTGTTGCCTCTTGAAAATATTCTTCATCCATTTCAGAACATTACCTTGATGGGATCCCACTGACCAAAAGAACTTGGAAATTTATATGAGAGAAACAGCATCTTCTCTGCAAGTGGCAAACTTATTGGGTAACATTTCTCAAAAATGCTTTCACGGTTTTCTGTTAGAGGTTTCAGCTTGCTGTAAACTTGGTAGTACACGACGTGAGGCTTCCGTCCTCCATTGATCTCAATTAGTGGTATTAATAAGTTTTCAAGTTCTTCCTGGTTATGAAAACATAGTGAAATATTAGAATCATAAACACAATCAGATTTTAATAAAGACTGACAGCAAGATTTTCTGTGGACTGTCAAGGATTTCTTGAGCATGTTCTCAGTCATCGTAAGTCAGCAAAATTTGATTTGAGATGAGAATTGGTCTTCCTGCCCACTGAGGTTTAAACTACCCAGTACTCAGTCTGTAGTAAGTATCACACAATTACAATATTATATTATTATATACTTTTGTAAACTTTCTCTCTGGTCAGTGGATAGAGTCTGAATCATGATTAATTTCTTCCTGAAGTAAGATACTTAGTAAACAAATGTCACCCATCTATGTACTGCCTTAGATGTAGCATTATCATTGCAGACATCTGACATTACATGAGGTTACCTCACCGCCTGTAACTGATTTCAAGAAAATTATGTTACTAGGAATTGTACTGAAAAATAGAGCTGTCTAGTAAGAATTTTGTGTCAAAAATTATTTTAAAATACTGTTCATATATTTATAGCTCTCTAGTTTGGTTGCCTGTATCAACTAACCTATCAAAACGGAAATAAGGACACCAAGATTAGGTAGGCCTACCCAAGTGTTTCATTTTTTTCCCCCTACAATACTAGTAATATATATTATATATACTCTTTAAAGTCTATGCCTTCTCAGTACAGCCTTCGTCTTGCTCAGATATTTAGATCATGAGTACAGCAGCAGAGTTGTTTAAGCACTGTAACTTTTACATGACAAATTCTTCTTGCATCATGTGATCATATAATTTAACAAAATAAGCAGTGATATTAGTACCTGTACACTTTGTAATCTCTCTACTTCTGAATCAAACTTTTCTGCAGTTTCATTTTGCATGCGTTCAACAACATCTTCTTCATCTTCTTCTTCCTCTGCTTCTTCATCTTCTTCTTCTAAAAACTCTTCTTCAAGTATAGCCTCAATGTCTTCATTTTCATTCTCATCTTCCTCCTCAGTGGCTTCATAATTCTCCTTATTTGCTAAAGCCTATAATGGCAAAATATTTTGTTATTTCACGTCTATGGTACAGATGTTTTGAAGGAACATAGGGCATTTTTGTCTCTTTTAATTAATCATTAATTCAAAAAACCCCATCATTTTGGGGTATCCTTGATTGTAAGCAAAAATTTAGTACATTCTAGAATCTTATTCCAGAAAAAAATACAGGGGTATTGCATAGTGCATACAGTGATGCATTGTACCAGTTCCAAGAGTGCTTAAAAAACCTCAAAAGCTACCTGCACTTTTGATAAGAGGAGTATTTTTTTCATACATGATATTTTAGTTTGATGGGACTTTGTTTTAAACAAGCATGTTTGCTGAAAATGTGGCTGAGAGAATTTCATGGGCAGTCAAGTAATATATTAATGCATTTATAAATATACTATGTAATTGACTTCAGGAAGAAATCCTGGTACAGTTCTATTCTGGATTAACCATGGTTTTGACAGGGTACTTAAGGCACATGTCTAATTCCAATTAGTGGGGCTACTCATATATGCTTACAAATTAGATACATTAAATACATTCATAAGTATTTTGCTGACTTGGAGCACATATTAAGAATTCTTTTAAAACTGTTTTTAGTCTTCAGGAATCAATAGTTTCTAAAACAATTCAAACATAATATCAAATTATTTTTGAAAGTAGAAGTTTCTCACAGTCTATTACATTTTTACTATTCTACATTGTGCTGAAGTCTGTGACTAAAAGCTCTAAAAATTTCTAAGGTATAAATGCAAACGCTTCTATTTAAAATTCTTCTTATTAGCTTGTTTGCTTACCTCCTGTTTTTTTTGTTTTCGTTCTGCTAAAAGCTCTTCCCTTCTTTTAGCAATCTTTTCATCCTGTTAGTGAAAAAAGATGCTAATCAAAGCTCTCTGAGAATTGGTAATGTGGCCTATAATTAACGTTCTTTCCACCTTGAAATTCTGTTTCCAGTTGGTTCTAATGCTAAAAAAATACTACCTACAGTTTGAAATTTTGCAGATCAGGTATATCCCTCTACTAGGGAAACATTTAAGTTAGTTTTAGAAAAACTAATTTGGCAAATTTTGAGACTGAGATTAGAGGGAGAAAAAAAGGCTGTGTTCTTATCACACTGAAAAGATAGTATTTTCATCAGTAAACTGCAGTGTCTAAACTTATAGGTGGTTTCTGACATTTGGCAAAGGGGTGACTGAACACGGTATTAAATGTATGCTGTTCCTTTTGACAGTTTAGGGATGTTAATGATATTGTATGAGTCTTGTCCCAAATTTCATCATCCTAACTTCTTGTGTGTCAGCTGCTCTGTAGTAATTTATATTCAGACCTATTCTGATACGTGTGAAGTACTTTTTCCTCACTGTTATAGAAAGTTAGGAATGTTGGGTATATTACAAATGCCAATTGTAAATGTGTGCATAGAGGCTTCAGGTTACTTCAAACAATTTGTAAGCTGATCAACAGTAGGCACAGCATCATTTGAACAGGAGACTGTGCAGCCACAACAGCACTGAGAATGTGGCTTAAAGCTATTACATTTCTGTGCAGAGAATCATAGATGGAAACACAGACACACACATACACCACCTGTGAAGTCAGCCTCTGGGAGATGCTGATCAACTTAACAGCACATGGTCAGGGAGTCTGGGATGCAACATTGCAGGGCACCAGCTGTGTATTTGATATTTTTTTGCCATATTCACTCCCTCCATCTAGTTGCCTTTTGTCCAGGATGTTCCAGATGTCTGGCATTCTGTCAGACTGCAGCATAGCTACTTTTCTTGGGCTGCAACATGCCTAAACTTCTTTATAAATTAATTGCACAGAGGAGAAAAGGAGCCCTACATTATTTTTGGTTCCTTTGATAAGTCTGAGAATGCTATGAATGTGTTGGACTGTGTCTCCTGGCTTCCGTATTTGTTACTCTGTGTGCTCTTCACAGCTTTGGAAGTTTTAGAATCTGTCTTCAGACCTATGCTGTTGAAACTACAGAAAAAAAAAAAGATGTAGGACTGCAGACTTACCCTTATTTTTGCTTTTAGGGCCTTCAGCTTCTTTTTATATTCCTTTTTTTTATGTAGTTTTTCTTTCCATTTTTTCAGACGTGGAAGAAAAAGTCGGTCAAGAAAGTCACTGTCTTCTATTTCAATATAAACTGCAACATCAGGACAGAGTCCTCGTTCTGCCAAATATTTGACTTCATCTACAGTACGAGGGAAGCCATCCAGTATAAAGCCTGTGGACCTAATTGTAAAATGAGATACTTACCATTGAACAGTGTAGTTTAAAGTGCAACACAGTGAACATGTAATTATTTGGAAAAAAAACCCCAAAGCCTCTCATATGAAATGCGTATGTTAAAAGTAAAATTAAAAAAAAATACTTTCAGCTACTTTTCATTATGTATTTTAATTAGTGTACTCACAAATTAATTTCTTCTGAAGTCTTAATGTGCAAAGCTTAATTATTTTAAAAGAACTTAAAAAAGCCAAAATAAATTGCATTCTCAGACTTGCTGGTGTCTAAAAAAATATTTCTTAGTTACTGCTGTCAAAAAAAAGAAGGTGCCCCAAACACTATTTTGGTAACAACTGCCAAAGAGAGCTTGCATCTGAAAATTTATGTTTCAGAAATGCCTGACAATTTCTTCTCTAGTATAGGATGAGAAATTTGCCACTTAGCATGACTTAGATCTCTCTTCCTGCAGGTATTAAAAACAAGTCAGGTATGGCTGCAAAGCTCTATGGCTTGTTGGAGCTCTTACAATTTCAAATTAGATGAGGGGTTATGTAAGGCTGAATGTTGTGTGGATAAGAAGTGAATATTTATTTTTATTACTTTAGACCTTATTAGGATACATTGTAAAATTGCAAAAAACCCAAAGAAACTACAATAAGTGGAAGGAAGAATCGGTAACCCTGGATGCAGTGGGAAAGAAGAGTATAACATACTATAGTATAGTCTAATGTAATGTATTGCAATGTGAGATAATACAATACAATATAATATCACAACATTATGTGTAATGCTGGGTAGTATTTTATCTTGGTGCATTCTTTTATTCCTAAAACTGATGTCCTTGTATATACACCATTTAGAGAACGTTGTCCCCTATCTGTGGTCTGAAAGGATAAACAGTGCATGAAAATATAGAAGGCTTCTTTACATATCTATCCTGTAAGCCCATGAAAACTACCCAGCTATATAGGAGATTTAATCCAGTTCGAGTGTGCCAAGTACTTTTGTCCAGAACTGTGTATAGCATATGAGACATGATATTACTGTCAAAATATCAATCAAAATAGTACAACAAAACCAAGGCTGAGAGGTAGGTCATAACTCATAAAAAGTACAAGAGCATTGAAATAATCTCTGTGATAGTTATTTACAATTGTGGACAAAATGGATGATATATTTTCTAAGATTAATTAAAGAAAGAGAAAATCGAATTACAGTTACCTGAACGGCTCTTTCTTCCACCAGTCAAGAACAATATTATCAAGGACTTCTGGAGATAGTTCCGTACTACCCATTAGATTTGCTTTGATTGCCTCTTCCTCATCAGTTAACACCTCTTCCTTTATGTAAAGAAAATCAAGCAAGAAATGAAAAACATAGTCTAAGAGAAAAATAAAAAACCCCAAAAACCAACCAACCAACCAAACAAAAACCAAAAGAAAACCCCACCCCCACAAACAAAAACCAGAAAGGAGTATCTATTTGACACATTTATAGTTTTTTGGCTAAGTAAGGTACTGTCTTCATTTGACTTGTATGTATGTATGGCCAGACTTTGAGAATGAAGATCTGGGGAAGGGCTCTCCCCATGTGGGTGTGCCCTTCCAGCCTGCGCAGTGGATTTTTTAGGTGAGGC
>JAWWEU010000111.1:70093309-70117215 GCA_035583155.1 Acropternis orthonyx | reverse complement strand
CGGGATCAGATGGCAGGGAGGCATTTAACTGCCCAGGGGACAGTCCCACTGAGACTCGAACTCGGGCCCTTGGGATTTAGAGTCCAGAGTGCTCTCCTTTACACCACAGGACCGCTTTTCATTTGACTTAAACCAGCAGAAACTAACTTGTTTGCCACATTTTACCATACTACATCATACATTTTTGGTAATTTCCTAGAATTAGGGCAATTGCTGCTGTATGAGTTTTAATGAAACCTAAAACCAAGCACAACAGTTAAGTCTTTAATTATACATATGCTCAATTCAGAGGAATAGAAACTGAAAGGAGCACAGTCTCTCCTAATTGCCTACAAGAAGTTTTCCACTTAGTTATATATGTTCTCATGCTGGAAGACTATCTGCACTACATCAGAATGTTCTTTCACCTTTTAAAAGCAACTCTTATCTTTTGATGAAATAAAAAAAAAAAAAATGTTAAAGAAGGATACGTAAGGTTATTGAGTACAGGCACAGGAACAGATACCAGAGATATAGCACTGTTTACAGAATAGTAGTAATATTAATGACTAGTCAAATGCAGAGCATTCAAATACCAAATAGATATTAAATTCTTGTGAAAAACTGTTGGCTTTTTTTCCAGAATATGTAACACTGTAACATTGATCTGGCTGAGGATGCACTTCTCATAGAATGGCTTCCTGACTAAGACAGCAGTGAAAAAGAATGAAAAGATGGTATAAGTTGATAGTTCTGGATTAGTTTATGTAAGTCATGATATCAAAACACACATTTTTACAAGTATAGTGATTAAAATACAATATTAAACCCAGAAAATATCACTGTTCCTGACCTACTGTGTTATTTTTTTGTGGTAAAATTCGCTGAAGAAGATACTATTTTCTAGATAGTTGTGGGTTTTTTGGTTTTGTTTTTGGTTTTGATTTTGGTTTTTTTGCCTGATAAAGAAAATGGCAAAGTGCATAAGAAAAATGTATTTGGTATATTTCCAATACCTTATAAAGGTCACATTTTTAAAGAATCATCTATATTTGTTTAAGAGGAATAGATATACACCATTGAAAACATCTGTTTTTTAGATGTCAGTGGCCATCAAACATGCTCCTAAATTGCATCCAAAGTCACTTGGAGGGAAAACCTGCCCAGCAAATGGATTTAAGATGCCCTCTGAAACTTTTTTGTGAATTCATTACAAAGTTCTGCTGTCCTTTCTTCATCTACTAGTCATATTAATGTAAATTGTCAAGAATTTGTTAGCACAACTTTTCAGAAAATAAAGGAATAACCCTTTTTAGCAAAAGGATCCAAAGTGATTCAGGAACCCTCAAAATGATGATAGGGAGTTGCTTGCTGCAAGGCCATGTCTGAATCTGACATCTCTTCTGATAATGTAGGCAAAAGAACTTGAGAATATGTTGGAAGTCACAAGTGTAATGTAGTGTGTGTGAATAATAGTGTCTCTAGTGCCTGACACAGCATATATATTAAAAGATGTTAGTATGAGAGGAAGATACCTAAGCAGACAAAGTGGTAGACAAATCTGTAACACAGAAACATCTTGAAAGAAATGTGTGAAGTGGAAGAAAACAGTAAAACACATATTAAAATGAATTGTTGACATCAGCACTGCCAATGAGCTTTTGGAACAACATTTGTATCGGATGAAAGAAAAGAAACACAAGATGTGTATTCCAGGTACAGAAAAGAGAACACCCCATTAGCCATGATTTGAAGGACAAGATTGGCTCCCAGACCTGTCAGTGTTGTGAACACTTTGGCTGACACATATTAAAACAACCAGGATGGTATTTTTTTGCTAAATTTCCCAGACTGCATGGTATGTTTTGTTTCCCTTTTGGGGTTTTGCTTTTAATATTATAGCTGACCTTTACCTTGAGCTTTGATAGATACACTTCTAGTGTCTTGTGCCAAAGTAAAAGAAAATGATACAAATGGAAATAAATCAAATTTTGGAGAGGTGGTGGATCAGTGAAAAAACAGGATAGTCAGACAGTCCAGTGGTAGTCATAGATAAATGCTTGGGGCATCCACAATCTTGGAAATTATCCTCTAGAGTTCTGTGCATGGACCAATGAATGTATTTCTAAACTGAACCAAAATTGCATCAGCTGTGCTTAGGTTGTGCCATCAGATAACATACTTTAAAAGAAGTATGAGGAAAAAATAATAATATAGAATATTATTTACCAACAGATATAAAGATGACAAGGAAAAAACACTAAGAGAAGTGCCTTGGTGTCAGATGTATCGATGCCAAAAAAATAAGGCTGAGTGAGAGTCAGCCATAACCAAATGCTTCCTTAAATGCTATAGTAGAAAATGTTTGAAGATCTTTGATGACTAGCTAGTAACATGAGGAAACATGGCCGGTACCAGGAGAACACACCAAAAAGAAAGGCTCTTAAAATGTGATGCAGAAACTTATTTCTTCCTGAAACTTTGAGAGTTTGATAAATCCTTATTGTCTAGGAGGTAGATTTTCAGGTTTTTTATACTACCCATTTTTCTAAAGATTTATATGCTGTGTACCCGTGTTGAAACTTCCCCAAATATGTCCATTGCTGTCTAAAGAAGAATTCCTTTGCATTAAAACCCTGTGGGTTTTTTTCCCCCCAGTATCTTACTGCCTAATAAAAGATATTCTCCCCTGATAAACATTTACGTAAATGTTTTTTCTTCAGGGAAATTACACTTCTAAGAGATGGGGTTTATACTTTCATGGGAAATTTCTATTCTGGCTTGAAAATAGTTATTTTGTGTATGGATGTAAAAAAATATTATTATTACCTGTTTGCTTTTTTCTGTCTCAGTTTTAGTCATGGTCTGACAAAAGTCTCCTAGTTCCTCTGATAGAATTGGTATTTGATTGTCATCTTCTTCATGTTCTGCATCAAAATGGGGCCCAACTTTCTTTTTAGTTTTGGGTAAGATCAATTCCTGTAGATATTCTTCAAACTGAATATGGAAAATGCCGAATTTGTCTGCTATCTGTCGTGCACAAGTAGTCTTACCTGCTCCATGAGTGCCAAGTAAACACACCCGTAAAGGAGGAGCCTATAGGAAAAAAATTGAATTCTGTAACATTTTGCAGTGTAAAATGCACTCCCTACTGTTTTTCACTTCCAAAGTATAATAAAAAATCCAAAAACAGTTCATGATTTTACATTTTAATTTTTCCAGACTTTCTATTGCTGTTCCAACCAGATTACCTGCTCTCTGGAAACTGAACAAATATACTATGACAGTTGATGTCAGTACGTAAAAATGAAACTTCATTAGACAATTCTGGTAAATCTTACCTTCTTCTAGCCTTCTCCCACTTAAAAAAGAAAAAAAGAAGATTAAAAAAACCCCTGCAATATGTGTGATTTATTAATCACATTTTAAGATTATTGTAAGCCTTATAATCTTCCTCTCTTTTCTGCTATATTTGCATTGTGAATTCAACGTGTTAATTTAAAGGTACAATAAAAAGCAACTAGGGAAACCATGTGTCTTATTTCCTTCAAGGACTTGCCTAATATATTGTTACCTAGAAAAAAAATCAACAATAATAAACAATTCTAAGTGGGAATGGAAAAGTGTGATTTTAACCTGCTATAATCTGCTTTAAATAATTTTTAAGATTCTCACTTGTATTGGTTCATTGTGAGCCACATACTCTTCAGGGTTCTTCAGAAATTTATCTCTGTACTCAGAAGTTGAAAAGTAATAAATCTTTTCTTTATATTTAGCTGCATGTTCCTGGAGTCCAGGCTGGAGGACAAAGTGCTCTTTCAGACTGACTGGACAAAAGTGTTTTGTGTCTCCCATGTGCCTTTTCTTTTCTTTAATTGTTTCTTCATCCTGAAAATATACAAATTTTCAAAAACTCTTTGAAGTCAGTAGTTTGTTGAGATTAAGTAGATCAAGTAGATGAGATAAAGTAATGCCAAATACATTAACTGAGGATTGAATGAGGATTGTATTATCAAAGTAGTTTGTAGGCTGAAAATAAATCTATGAAAATACACACTTTTTAGATTCTGAGTCAGAAAACAAACTGTCCAAGAGAATTACTGAGAAAAGAATTACCATTTTAAATTTGAAATTATAATATCATAGTTAGCTGTTGAAGTCCAAAACTAGGGTAGAAGTATCTATGAGAAAACTTTTTCCTGTGGTCTTGAAACTGATTTTCTATTGTTTCTAAATGAAGACCTCTTCAGAAAAGACATTGAGATCTGGTGTTATGAAGTCTCAGATTACTTATCCACTAAAACTAATTTCTAAAAGATCTATTTAATACCATTTTACTACAGTCTATGCATATCTTGTACTGTTAAATTTGAGGATTGGAATCTTCCAACATAGGATGAAAATAAAAGTAAGGCAAAGCTAAACCTCTAATTTCATTACAGTGGGTATATGAAAATTATCATTAGCTGAGATGAAACGGGATTGCATACCAGGACTCTGCATCTTCTGATGCTCACATGATGGCTCACAGATTGTTGTTAGTTGACAGAAATCAAAGTTCACATTTGTTTCTTCAATAAAACTCCTCTTTGCCATCTGGCAAAACTTGGTACATTCATTCTCTCCATGCTATGGAGGTATTTAAGCCTCTTTCTGCAGTAAAACTACTATCAGCCAAAACATAGAAATATAATTGAACGTGTTCTTGAAGCATATGCTAATATTTCTTCTATAAGAAGGCTTAAACTGGAATCATACAAAATCAGTTACAAACTATGACTTCCTGGGGTTATGTTCAAACTGAAAATAAATGAGTTACAATAAAAGCAGAAGGAGATAAACCTGGCATGCTTACTTCTTCATTTTCCTCCTCCTCTTCTTCAACTTCTTCATCTTCCTCATTTTCCTCTTCAGCAGCCAGATCTTCTGCTTCCTCCTCTAGGTCTTCAGCAGATAATTCCCAACCATAATATTTAAAAGGTTCTGAAAAAGTTAGGTTTGTTCCTATTTCAGTGGTTTTCATTTGTTTGTGCCAGAATATATTCTCTTTGTCCATAAAAGTAAGTGCGTAAGTGAAAGGAAATAATGGCAACTATATATTGCATTTTTTTCTACCCATAGAACAAAATGTTCTCCCCAGATGTAGTAATTAGTATATTGTCTCCTGCAAAAATGGAAATTCTTCAGGTTGTTTTTGGTTGAAGTAAATTGGTATTTTCAATGGGAACTTGTATTACAAAAGTATTATACAAGCACATGCAGATGGGGCCATTATGGTTTGCAAGTTTTTTTCTGTTATTTGTTGAGAAAAATCATCACTCAGATTTTATTTGATTATAAAACCAGCACAATGCGTGTTATGGTTAATGAAACACTTGCATTGTAGTAATGATAGGAAAAGTGTAGTATTAATATTATTTATCCAGTGCTCAAAATTCTAAGAGATTTGAGCACACAAGTGAATGAGTGTACTTTGCCAAAAAAAAAAAAAATCTATTAAAAAAATCAATATAAAATTCAGTCTTGAAATAGAGTCCATGCAGGCAGGTAAGTTAGATTAGTACACACCCTGAAAGTTTCATTAACCCAATGAATATTGCATGTTAGTGAACCTTCGTTATCTGTCCATTTCTCAAACCAGTATGCTGACATGACCAGATAAAACAAGTAACTGGGGAAATGTCCTGTCAGAATGTTTAGGGAGGTATTATATACATATTTGCAGAGTTATATATAATCTTTTTTCAAATATATATATTCTCCACTCTTCCTATGTCTTAAAGGCTGCTATTGTGCTTTTCAGTTGACCCACAGAACACAGCATGAGCCACTTCATGTTAGTAATATCAAACTGAGTATAAGCTTCCCCCCAATTTATTCATCCCATAAGCTCTTCAAAATCCCTCTTGACAGTTTAAGTGCCAATCACACAAAGAGTATTACTTACTTTCCATAACCAGCACCGTTTGATTAAGTAGACTTTCTGGAGTTTGCTCAGCAATCTCTAAAACAACAACCTGAACTAGAGATGAGTTCTTGATTTCTGATTCCACTGTTTGCCAATCACGCATGAAAAGTTCAATCTTCTTTTTAATGGTATCAATTTCCTGTGTATCTGGAAAATTGTCCTCTGCAAACTTGGGTAGAGTGATTTCTGAAAATCAAATCATATAATAGGCAATGTTCCTATAAAATATTTTACATATAAAAATTATTGTTATGCTTTAGGGTTATTTTCATTTTACTCAAATATGATGGCATATTTTAATGCTTTTAATGCTTCTTTCCCCCCATAATTATGAATTATTATATTAGTAATTTACAAAGACACTTTGTAAACTCCCAGTTTAACTATGTTGATGTTGTATATACTGTTGCTTCTCCAGGAAAAAACAAAGTCAAATTGCTTAACTATATTTCCATATGGTTTTTAAAATCAGCACTCAAATAAATATGACTCTTTCTGCAAAGAAATATAATATAGAATACATTAATTTAAAAAATATTTTTTTTGACAGGCTGTCCATATAGTCATGCATCATGCCAGGATAGGAAAAAATAAAGAGAAGGAAAACTAGCATACACTGCAAAGAAGCAACTTTACATTCTGACTTGGTTCACATTCAGTTACTGAAGCTGTTGTGAAGTGTTCAGGTTGTGTGTTAGGTATCTGTTCTTTTTCAAGTGGAGCATGTTCTCTTTACAGGACTAGAAATATAATACATACTACTAGGTGTTTTTCCTCTTTGGCATAAGATCTCAATATACAGATATTAATGAACTAAACCTTCATTTTATGCAAACAACTGCACACAGATATATAAAGATCAGCATGGCAAAATTGCAGAGGAAATAGAAGATTTAGAGGAGAAAAGAAAAAGAAAGGACTAAATAGAAATCCAGTGTAAATGTCAAGGAAATGATTGATGGTATTGAAGACTGAAATCCTAAATTGATCAAGGCAAAGCAGTGACCTAAAACACTAAACCACGCAGTATAAGAGTTTTTAAGCCATTACAACTGTGGGATTGTTCTGTTCAGGGCCAGGAGCTGGGCTCAATGAGTCTTGTGCGTCCCTTCCAACTGAGGCTATTCTATGATGCCTCTAACCATAGCTAACAAATGAGACAAGACACACCCACAAAGACAGCCTAGGGAACTGAGCAATCAGGAGCGCTGCAAAGCACAGCATGGTGCATGGCACAGCAGTTGGTGTGGCAGGGCATGCAGGGAGGGCACAGTCCCTCTACCAGCTCAGAAGGAGCTTAGCTACAATATCCACCCAGTAGAAAGCTATGTCCTCCGCACTCACCAGGATGGATGTGGCAACCGAAGACAGAGAGTGGCACTGGTAATATGAGAACAGCTGTGTGAGGTGCAAACAGGTGGATTATGTGCTCAGCCTGGCGGCAGAGCTATGAGAGGAGGCAGAAAGGTTAAGGAGCAACAGGGACTCTGAGAAAGTGTTAGCAGTGACAGGCTCTGGCATGCCCCACAAGCCAGAGACTTGGATGTGGAAGGCCAGTCAATGGATGATGTGGAGGAAGGTCTATCTACACTAGAGATGTTGCCAGGGTCAAAGGCCTATCCCCTGTATCCTGACCACCTCCACAAGGAAGACCAGATGGATTATAGTGATAAGCAACTATATTCTGAGTCTTCAGCAGCAGTGTGGTGATGTTGCAGCTATTTCCAGTTCCTGTACTCATATAATTTTCAACTCTGATTTTGTTCTTTCTCTTAAATTTTTGTCATTTGTGTGTTTTTTGGTAAGTCTGACATGAATGGCTTCAGCTAACGGACATAAAAGCAGTTGAGAACAATGACTTCAATAGTCTGATATTACTATAAGTTTGCAGGGACATACAGCATATGTTGTGTTTGTCCCTTGCCAGAAATCAAGATGCAAGAACAAGCTTGAGCAGCGGATGGAGTGATTTTCTACTTTGCTGTAATTTTCCCCTTCTCTTGTTGTTTCTGTCTTGGTTTGAGTTTGAAAGAGCAGGAACAGATTTTGACACAAATAACAACATATGCATTCTATTCCAATGAACTTTTACTGATTTTTTACAAAAAAAAGGGGATCATTACTACTATTTTTTCTGATATAACTTCCTACAGATACAAAGGAGAGGTATTACTAAAACTGAAAGTCTTACGTAATACCTTGTATGTTAAAAGCTTTGACTACTTTCTTATAAATACAAACTCCCAAAGTATTAAAAACTCAATGTTTTATGGTTACTCCCTGGCATTAAGCAGGCCGACACTCACTATGTCAAATTGCAGCATAAGATTCATTTTGAGTTTGTCCCAATCTGAAAAATCCAAACAATTTTTCTGGCTTATGAAGAGTTAGATTGCCCTGTTACAATTTTCTTCATCAAGAAAATTAGTATTTCCTTACAGAACCAAATGTGTCTCAGTCTCCTCTTGCGAATTGTTGAAGAAATGCACAAATGACACATTTAGTTTTCCATAATAGAACTAGATCAAAAAGTGCTAAGTAAAATGTAGCTGGATTTCAGTGATTACATACCAGTAAGGTTTGGCAGGAAACAGGACTGAACGTAATGGTCAAAGCAGAGATGCTGCCTAATTTTTGTCTAAAATGTTACCAACTAAAGCATCACTTGGAAGTGCCAATAACAACTGGGCTATGTGAGAGCCTGGAAGACAGAGAACACATGTAACCTTTTTCTGACTTGGACGGCTAAGGTATCCATGAAGCTATTGTATCAAAGGGCAGTGCCACTACTGCCTCTAGAAGAAAGGCAAGCCAGTGCCCTGCCTCCAGGGACTTAACTGCCAAAGAGCTAGAGTTAAGGATTCCCATTTTGTCACTGGCCATAATTTTTTAAAAAGATGCAGGATTTTAAATACATGCCTCCTTTTGACTTTCCTTCATGGCTCACTAAGGTTAGCCCCCTGTTAGTTTGCTACTTGTGCCTATTTCTACAACCCTTTAGTCCATATATGAATTCAAGCACTTAAAAGTTACTATGGCAGTTTTGGGTACTGCAATGTCTACATCTTCTTATGGGTCTGAGTCTCAATGTGAGTCCTCCAGAAATATACTAAATTTGTAAATGCTTAGGTGCTTTTAATAATTTTATTCTTCTACTTTTGAGGCTGAAACTTTTTTTCTCTCAAATTACCTCTGTATGACAGACTGAGATTTGAAATGTCAGGCTCTCTATAGCAATTCACATGCTGCTCAGGGACCTGAGGGCACCCCAGGGCCTGGCTGTTCCCATGCAGCCCCTGGGGCTCCCCCCACCTGCCCAGGACCCCATGTCAGCCCTCAGGGCCATCAGCCCCTGCCCCAGCAATGCCACAGATGGGTCAATCTGCAGCTCCCCACAGTCCTGCCTGGCCGTGGGCTCTGCAGAGCTGGGCCAACCCACAGGCTGACATTCCAGCCTGGCCTCAGCTCCTCACTGTCCCCATGGAGCTGCCAGTGCCCAGGGCCAGAGCGGCCCTGCTCCTGGCTGGCAAGCATCTGGATGGCCATGCTACCACACTGCGCTGCCAGCTCTCTGTACCTTTGGGAGCAGTTGGTCCTCACAGTGTCTGACATGTTGTCCCCAAGGTGAATTGCAAAACCTTTTTAACAAATAAACATTTTGTCAAGTATTGTTGTGACCTTTAATAACACAGAATACTTAATGCCTTTCCCCCTTTTTTTAATGCTTGAACAACACAGCTATCAGACTCACGCCTCAGTAGCTAACCTTCCTCCTGTTTGAATGATTATTAGTCTAAACATAACAAAAGTGCAAAAGGGCACGTCATTAAGCAGAAACACCTTGCAAATTTCAAACAGTCTGATCTTGAATTAGATAGTATTTTTTCCTTGACAATGTCTATAAACATTTTCATTTTACTAAACTACACTTTCATTCTATGTATGTCATTACATATATAATCCTCTGCAATGACATTTTGTTGCTTGCTGTGATTCTAAAGAAGAACATGAAAATACCTTTTTATGTGCTTTTAAAAAGAGATTGTTGTGTAAATGATACCATTAATTATGTTGCATTCTGCAGTGATGTATTCCAAATGAGACATTGAATGAGAGATGAAGCCAGTTAAAACCTGCTTAAATTTGGGCAGCTCTAATGCAATATGTAATGATGACTCAATTAGGAAAACAAATTTTAAGAAAATAAGGAAAGGATACGTTATTAACTGGGTTACACTAACTGCTTGTGGCACGTGTTATCTGTGGCACAGTCACACTGTAGAAATCACGTGTGCTGCCTTGTGAACCACAGCGCTGTTCACAGCAATAACACATGGAAGGCAGGCATGAGGGCTGTCTGGATCTAGCTTTCAACAGATCATCTCTTATAGTTCAGCCCTGAGTAGTTCAGTTCTGAGTAGGTCATGAAACTTTGGAAATATACAGGCAGAATAAGGGATTTATATGAGTATTTGGCATCACCCGAGACAGAATGTTGAGCATGTTAACAAATCCACTCAATGGAGTGTTTCCCATAAGAAGTTTTATCTCAGAAGCACTTACAATTCATGTTACACCTCTTCTGATAGGCCATATTTAGCAAATGATGTACCAGCATGTGCTCCAGCTTTGTTTTGCTACTGTAGGCACATAATTCCATCAGATTACCTCTCTCTGGGAGGGTTCTTTGCTTGAGGAAACATATCCAGCAGCAATTATTGCATACTTACAGAGCTTTTAAATAGACTACCCAGGCCTAAGTGAACTGGAGAAACTTTCCCTTCAAAAGAGAGGACAAGTAACAAAAGAAAAAAGGCTTACATTCCTAGGACACAGGGATAACCTGAAAACCAAACAACCTAAACCCTACTTGGTTTTGGTTCAGGTATTTGAATCTTAATATGATTAAAAAATTGCCTCTCTGGCATTTACTCTGTTTCAAACTGGGTCTCAGGTACCAAAAATAATGAAAATATTTTTATGTAAGGCAGCTGTACCTTTGCCATTAGATGTAAATTATAATAATTTTGCTTGGAGAGGTTATTTACAGTGAGAAGTTATTTTTAAAGAAATTAAAAACATAGTCAAGACAAATACTTGAAAAGACGGTAATGGTTTAAAAATAAATGATATAAAAATGCAAACAAGTTTCTTTCCGAGAAGTTGGCGGTCCATCTAACAGTGCTGTTCTTAATTTCATTTCCTTATCACAGAGGTGACAGAAAACAATCCTTCCCAGCCTTAAATCTCAGGCTTTTACAGGTAATGCCTATATGGCAATCTCTCATACTCTTTGTGTCTTCTTTGCTCTTACTGAGCATAGTTACCATAGAGACAAACAATCCTCAAAGGCTTTCTGCCCCCACATTCTCTAAGTGAATTGCTGGGGAAGGAGAAGCTTTAATGTCTTTTTTCCCCAGTATTCTGCTAGTATTAGATATGACATTTTCTGCCCTCAGTCCATATTCAGCAACAAAAAAGGTGAAAAAAATACTTCTTTCCTCCCCTCTCAAACCCTGACAAAGCTGAGACAGAGATATCAGAAGCCAACATGTCTTCTTCGTTAGAGCTTAACTATTAAATAAACAGAAGGGCAAAATGTAGGACAACAGTGACACTTCTATTTCTTGGAACTGATATGTATTTCATTATGAGTATATTTTCAGTTGTCTTTTTGAAACAGATCATGTAGTTTATTTATACAGACTTTTCACTACTTATAAATATATACTGCCAAATAATTTTCAGCATATTGCACTGCAGTGTATTTAAGACACAAACTTATGTGTACTTATCGTATTTGGAAAGAAAACTTTAGTTTACAGATTAAGATGATTCTTTCTAATCCATAGAAATGTGTCTATTTAACAACTTGCTATTAAAATAAAAGGGTTTATATTGGATTTATTTTTGTTTTGGACTTTAAAATATTCTAAAAATCCTAGTAGATAAAAGCTAAAATGTATATTTTTAAAACTAAAAGCAGACCATCCCCATTAAAGATGAGTTACCTTCAAAAGGGTTTTTGAGAGAAAGCTGCTATAGGATTTCAGGTGTCTTTTCATTAATTTATGGTTCTTCTGCATTTACAAGACTGGTGCTGGGTAGAGTCAAGGAGGACAGATGGACAGCCATTAAGCAAAGTAAATTACAGTGTCCTTTTTCCTATTATGTTTAGAAAGTGACAAGAGCTTTCAGAGAGACTGATAGCTCTAATCATAGGCTTTTGTTCTCTTTTCTTCTGGAAAGAATTGCATAGTTGTACTACACCAATATCCCTTAGCCTTTACGTGTCTGAATGAGAGACTAAAAGAATTTAAGAACTGAAGGTATTTGGGATTTAATTGAGAAAATTGTTCTTAACCTTTCTGTTTCAAATTTTGAGTTTTTCTGCCTAGAAGGCTGTGATTAAAGGCATTAAAATATAATTATCACATCTGGCTTATGAAGGAGGGCAGAAAGTGGCTTTGAAGATCATGAAGTTTTCCTCAAAGACTGAACAAACTGTGAAGTTAATATCACTAGAACTTGCTTTGAACTTTGCAGTACAAGTAATTTGCTCTCTCTCGTCTGTAGTTTGATTAACTGTCCTTGTCCAAACTCATTGAAAAGTCTCCAGTTAGAGGTAGAAAAAAACCCCACAAATCAGGTTGAAAGCCATCCAAGAAAAACAAAGGAAATATATTTAGAGGCTGTAGGATGAAGCACACCATCATCTGCCTAGTAAATATTATAATTACAATTGATTCAAAAAAGCATAAATGTTATAATTAGAGTTGATTCAAAAAAGCATTTCTCTTCAGAATAAAGAGGAAATGTCCTAACATGAACAGATTTAATTTTTATTTTGCTCTTATAATTTCAAATATCTTACTGATTTTAACACAAGGATACCAATAAAAAAGCAAAAACTTAAAATAAAAGCCTAAGGGACAGGTATTGATTCAATCCTCCATCTGTAATATGGGAAAGGGGGGGTTGGAATCACCATTAAAGAGTTTATAGCTAATTGATGTTAACAGCTGTGAAAGACAAGCATGAGAGATGATGGCTGGAATTATCAGCCCCAGCTACCCATTTATTTTTGGCAAGAACTTCTGCCCAAATAACAAAAGCAGCAGAAGAGACATCAGTGAAGATGGGGTTGTACTAACACATCACACTGAGCTAGTAAGCTACTGAGGCATAGGCATGTGTGCTCCAGTGAAGGGTGCTACAGAAAGGGAGCAGTCTCTGGCAGAAACACAGCAGTGAAAGGAATACACCAAGTTTTACTTCAGGAAGATTGGAATGAACCCACAGATCTACTTGAAGTTGCTAACTCTTTTACAATGACTGAAATATGTTCTCATGAAGTGATGTAACTGTCTCCTAGTATAAATAAATAAATACATACGCATGCAAAGTTTCTGCAAAAATGCTTAAATATAGTAACAGATTCCTGAAAATAATTTAAGCTCAGAATAATTTTGTCAAGAAACATAAAAGAAAAGGATATTGTGCTATAATTTTCAGCTAGACTTTACAAGCAAGTGTTACCACATAAATTTATTTCTCTACCTTCAACAGACATTTCAGTATTGAAGTTAGCTCCTTTATTCACTTAAATACGTGTTGCATTTACATGAAGTATCCTTCTCTATTTACTTTCACTCTCATTAAGATGTGTGTAAGTATCTTGTCCATTACTGCAGCCATTTTTTCTTTTTAAACACAAACAGTATTATAAACTTGAATATGTTCAGTCCTCAAGCAATCTCAGGTCCCAGTGAGGTTACAAAAATTGCAATTATTAAAATGTGCATCTATTTATAGGGAAGGGGAGGGGCAGGGAAGGGGAAGGGGAAGGGGAAGGGGAAGGGGAAGGGGAAGGGGAGAATATTTCAGTTGGAAGGGACGTACAATGATGACCTACTGCTCATCAACTGCCTGAGCAATTCAGGGCTGACCAAAAGTTAAAGCATGTTATTAATGGCATTGCCTAAATGCTCCTTAAATGCTGACAGGCTTGGGGCATCAACTATCTCTGTAAGAAGCCTGTTCCAGTGTTTGACCACCTCCTCAGTAAAGAAATGCTTCCTAAAGTCCAGTCTAAACCGCTCCTGGTGCAGCTTTGAGCAATTCCTATATGATATCATACATGAGAGACCAAAAAGTATGATTTGGGCTCTGGAGTATTTTTCTGAGTTATCATTTTTATATCATAACTGTCATATATTTAAAAAAAAAAAACCCAAACCAAAACTGTGAGCATATTGTTCATTTATACTGGTGTAAAGATATGTCACATGGGAGAAAAGCTGCAGCAATGTGCTGATGGCACTACATGCGAAATAAAACAGATGTCAGGCTAAGAGCAGCATGACTGAAGTGTTTTGGTGAGTCAGTGTTTGATTATTGAAATAAAATGTAGGTGTAGGAAAACATGATTTTCTCTGAACAAGGCCTTATCACATGTTACAAGCACAAGTGTGTACATGACATTATTATTTCCATCATTAATAAATGCTGTTTTGATGTACTCAGATAAAAATTAGATATTCAAAACTAAGATGAACTTTGTTGTTTGTGACACAGATGATAGTATCTTTATAGTTAATACTATGGAACTCGTTCGCTTTGGAGAAGAGCTGTGTGTTTTATTAGAAACTATAAAAAGCTATCATGTGGATTTTTTAAAAAGCTTCTATGTAATTTAAAGAACCCTACAAAACTAGATTATTTCTTTCAGAGAGTAGGTGAAACGTTACATCATTAAAAATTAAAAGCATGTTGTCATATTCAGTCTATTTTATACTACCTTTATGACTTAGGTCTTGTTATATATAGGTAAAATAAAAGCTAGAATAATAATAGAATTATTTTCATTCTTACTTGCTAAGTAGGCCCTGTGTAGTATACAGACTCTTGCAGCACATTTACATAACGGTAATGAGTTTTATACATCTGAATAAAACTAAAGTTAATGAGTTAGGAATATTATCTAATAAATTATAGACAACTTTCTTACTTATTTTTAAAGTCAACAAAAGCCGTATATACTACTGAAATGTTATTACACTGTTGATTTCATGGTTTTAGAGCTTTGCTTTCAATTTCAAGCACCTAGTAAACTGAGTCTGGGTTATTGGAAGGTTAGGATGATTAAGATCCATTAAGACATGATTTGGCAGGCAAAACTTTTAAAAGTATAGGAATCTGTTCAGTTATTCATGCCTGGTACCAACCTTCCTTCCAGCTTGAACAGTAAAGTAAAAATCCCTTTCTCTGAATTTGTGGGTACTAAGCTGTTGTATAATCTGGGTAAGACATTAGTCCTTTTTTTTGATCCTAGAATGGAGAACCAGATACAGCTACATACGTGCGTTTCTCCCTCCCTTCTCTCTCAAGCACAGAAATCTCATACCTGTAACTTGATTTTGCAAATGGGGAAACCAATGTACAGGCAAGAAAATTTAACAGCCACATTGCAAGCTGGTGGCCAGTCAGACACAGAAGGCAAAAATCTGAAACTACAAGAGTCCCTTTGTATTTACTGCTGATTGTAGATAGGAGAAAAATTGAAAATAGGAGAAATTTTCTTTACTGCTTTTGCAAAGCATTCCATTTTCAATTCTGTGTAATTTCCTTAATCCAAATTGTAAGAAATTTAGGGTACTTTTGTTGATTCACTGAATTATTCCTTCTCTAGACCCTTGAAGCTTTATAAATGGAACAGAACCACTAGTTTTTCTTGTAAGTATGCTTTATACACAGATACCAACACAGAAAAAAAATTAAGTTGCTTTAGTGTGCATTTACTAACCATCTTTTTGTGTATCCTTCAGACAGACAACAGCATCAGGTAGAAGTCCTTTTTCCGATAAAGCTGACCAGTGATCTACTGACAGTGGGTAGTTATCCACTACCCATCCTCCTTTTTCTGGAGCACCAGGAAACCTGTCTTTGTTCGTCTTCATGAGCTGTTATAAAATGCCAGGTTCAGTAATATAAAAAGACTAAGCCTGTAAATTGTACAAAAAGACTGCACAATACAAAATGATTTTCTAAAAGTTACAGCTTTTCCTTATTGTCATTTCCAGTCACTAAAAAGTAAGACATTTTCTAAATGAAAATCAAAAGCATTTAAAACAAAAAGAGATTAATGTGATAATGATTTTTAAGCTTGCTATAAAGATTTTAGATTCCAGTTTCAATAGTTGCAAACCATTGAACAAATTTAAAACAATTCAAAATTCCTGGATAAACCTTCATAAACAATTATTTTCAAACTCTTTTATCTAGTGTTGAGCTCTTTAATAGTAACTAAGAATATAAGAATAGGACAAGCATACAATGATCCCTCAGATAATTCTCCCAGCCTTTAAGAATTTGTAACCCAGGTAATTTGCAAGACAGAAATAATTTGTGTGTCTGTGTATATATATATATGCATATAAAATAGTCCTCAATAGATTTCTCTTTTATGTTCTTGCTCAGTCTCTCCTCAATCCCATGTAAGCTTTTAGGCTGTGTGATATAAACCAAACTGATCTTCCAAACAGAAAAATGAAGAACATGTATCAATAATGTATAAACTGTTACAAGTTACTCTTAGGAAAAAAAATGCTTTGCTATATAGTACTTGTAGTCTTACCTCTGCAATAGCTCCCTCCAGGACTTCAGCATATATTTGAGGTGACAATGTAGCTTCAGAGACTGATGCACTTTTTATGGCTTCTTCTACCATCGCTTGAACTTCTGGGTGGTCAGCAGTTATCTCTGATATTTCTAACAATACAGAGTTTTTAAAGCACTTCACATAGAAATTAGTGGGAATCAAATAAAAGATCAAATCATAACTACAGCACAGTAGTCATTTTAAGCAGTAGTACACAATTATACTGAGAAAGAATCAAACACCAGTTCTTCCGAATGCAGTTCTAGGTAACGTTTCATAAAGATAAGTTTTAAGATCTTGGTTTGCTCTCTCGTTATAAAAAACTCAGCCTTAACTGTTCAGTATTTTCTATCACTAAGTGAAATAGTGTTTCAATATGAATGGAATGACATTTGTGTACTGGAACAAACACAGTCAGGCACTTCCAGCACCTGAGAATTTCCTTTGATTTGATTTCTCTTTGATTTCTAAACTGAAAGGTTGACCAGATTAATTTTAAAATCAATAAAAAACATAGATCAAGGCATTGTATTTTCAATAATCAAGAAGCCTGCATTCCCTAAGATGCACAAAATGTTCATATTGGATCCATATTTTGTTATTAATTGCTGACACAACAACTGTAATTATTTTAAAAAAAATTATGGAACACTCATTTTACAGATAATATATACTAATTTGATAAAATTTGATGAAGAATTGTTTTAGCCAACTGCAGTATCTACTAAGAGTATAATTTGGAAAGAATGCCATGTTTAGTTTCTGTAATTATGTCAAGATTTTTCAATAATTATGTTTATAATTATTGCATGCACAAATTTATACAAATTTATCAGGTTATTTTTGCCAACTTACACAGTCCCTGGGAAAGGGGCAGTAAGTTACTAACTTTCAATTTGCAAAAAAATTCAATTCATCCCAAACCCCAAACCAAGTAGACTTTACAGTTACCATAGCTAAAAATATTATATCCTACTTCTGCAGTTCAAGAAATGGATCTTGCTTTAGTGCTCTCTTCAGTATATTTTTCTTGTATAGAATGTCATAAATTAAAATAAGAATATAATTGAAGGAACAAAAGTTTTTATTCAAAAAGTCAAAGAAAGTTGTAAAAACTACCTCACAATCCACATTTACTTAACTTTGATTTTAGCTCCCTATATATATATATATATATATATATTTCATTTACGTTCATTAATTGTATTTTCCTAACAACCTGTCTTGGTTGAGATGAAATATCAGTCTGTTCTGTATGCAAAAAATACTATTGCAAACAATATTAGATTTACAAACGTATTTCAACAGGTTAAAACTTAGCATACTTTTCTCATATTCAAGTGGTAAAAACTCCTGCTTCTGCATTCAGACCCACTCTTCCTATAGTTTTTGTTTCTGTGTGAATTAGCACCTCTTCTTCTTATCTATTAAAAAATTCTGAAACAATCTTATGCTATAAAAAGATACCTAAGTACAAACACATTATCTGTTTGTAGTTCTATTTTGCAATAAAATTGCTTGAGCTCTCCAAGGTTATTAATTAAGATTAATTTCTCCTTAATCCTAATATGATTTCACATATCTGTCCTCAAAAGTATTTACATATCCGGGAATCTGGAACATGACACTGTTTAATGGTTTTAATTTTGGTGTCATAGCTCACCATTATTCTTACTGCAGCACCAGTGTTTTTTTATTACTATCAGCATTGGTTTTGCAGCACTGACTTCTTGTTAGATGTGTATCTACCCATGTGTAAGTCGAACACAGTGATTCCTTGCTTAGTTGAGTAATGCAAAATAGCCTGATTGTCCATTTGAACCATAACTAGAACTAACTGGGAGAAGCAATTCTAATTCAATAAAGAATTTTCATTTCAAAAGAAACTATTTTGAAAAGCCCCCATTAAATTTTCTGGGAAAAAAAATCCCCACGAATTTTGCTTAAAAGATATTAAAATTACATATTATTTTCACTTTTTCAAAATATTTTATGAATTCAAGATGCAAAAACCTGGGCATCTTAAGAAGTCTAAATTTGACCAGAGCTGGAGCAACTTGTGAATGTGCCATCTGAGACAGCATAACTGGAAGGCTGCTCCAAAGTGAAAAACCTGTAGATTGTGAATTCACGTCAGCCTAGCTCACAAGCTTCTTGCTTGAAGATAATTTCAATTTTGCAGAGATTTAATGTATCAGAAAGTCATTCAAATGGAAAGTTTTCAACCAATATCAGTCAGAACCAATTTCTGCTTTCAGCTCAGAAAACTCTTTCTTAATACTCATGGCCCTCAAATTCAGAGGATTTATATATATATATAAAAATATAAATATAAATATATATATACTGAACTCTACTAAGCTATCCCCCTCACTGCATGTTCTTTTGGTTCATATTTAATGCACAGCAACCATAACAACTGTAATTTGTTATAAGTCAAAGTGACAGCAACTGTTGCAGTTAAATAACCAATAGCAAATAAGATAGTTTCAAAGACCATGGAACACTTTATTCACCTGATTCTCCTGACTGTTCTTCTAACTCCAATCTATTTTTCACTGCTGCTATAGCCTTTTCTACTGCATCCCTTTGCTCTTGCTCAGTGTTTTTTACCCTGGATTCTTCTACATGGTGTTGAATGAGTTTGGCCATATCGAGAACCTAGTGAAATGTTTTGAAAAAAATATAAATATCACAGAAAAGAAATACAACATCTGATCCACAAAAATTTACATATAATTCAAGTGCATTGTTATTTTTAATTTGCATTTATATTTAATTATCTTAGATACAAAGTTATTCATAATATTCAAGTGCTAAGACAACAGAAATGTAAGTATTGTCTTACATAGGGGTTAAATGAAAATATTTTTGACATGCAGCTACTTTCATATAAATGAATTTCACTGAAATACTATGTTTCCTTTGTAATCCATATACTTGTAATGTGTATATTAACAACACAAGAGGAATAGGAATGTGTTTAACTCATTCCCAAGCCTCAGCTGATACCCTTGCTACATAGGACATCTATAAACCTACCTTTCCTTTATATTTGTGTGCAATTAGGTTACAAATAGTTGTTCTTCCAAAGAATGGAGGACCAAATACTAACACTTTACAAGGAGGAAGTGGCATTGGTGGCAAGAGGTAGGGCCGTGGATTCAACATGAATGTATTCAATGCCTCTGGGGACGACAGTATGTACATTTTACCTAGAAAACTTAAAACAGAAGAGAAGCTAACACATAGAGACAGTTTATCTCATAAAATAGAAATTAAAATTAAAAGTAGCAAATTCTACTAACCTGACAGCAAAGTCTGGTTTTCCCAGTACAATGTCACCATTCTTCAGAGCCACGGGACATGCCTGTCCCCACCTGCTTCTATGCCATCGGTATCTGGGTGCTATTAGATTGTAAGATGACAGAGCCTGGAAAAGTTCATCCTGTTTATCAAAACAGCAATAATGGCATAAGTAATTTCTGTCTGAAGCTACCAATGCCTTTTTCTTAGACTTTTTTCAAACATTTTCATGCAAATAAGCAAAACTGAAAAGAAAACCACACTTCTTAGAATATTTTGAAAAATAATTATATTTCAGAATTATAGGGCAATTTTAATGAGAAATTACTTCATTTGTTTTTGTTTTCTTTAACAAAAATAGTACTTAAAATTGTTCCTGTAGGCTCTACTTGTTATTTTCAGAAGTTTAAAATGATAATGAGCCATTTATTGAAGACAACAGAAAATGGCCAGGAATTCTTCTAAAGAGGATGAAGAAAGAACCGTGGTCTGTGGCGGGGAATAGTAAGTAAAAAATACCTGCTTTAGGCATGCAGAAATATCATGTGATAGGAGTAAGTTTAATAGACCTTTTACAGAAGGTGAATAGTGAGTGAATTCTAAAGTTATGGTGACTCTTAATTATTCAGAATAATACAGGCAAGTCCTGGTTGTGAAAAACTGCAGAAGAACCTTCAGAATCTACAAAGTCAGACATTAAAATAGCAGTTTTACACAGAAAATTATGAGTGTCATTAACTGTCACTACTCAGGAATAGATCCTGGAATACATCCATAAAAACATTTGATCAATGCCCAAGAGCAGTCAGAAAACCAATTTGAATATTAGGAATGTTTAGCAAAGAGTGAATAGATGAAAAAGGGTTATTTTTTAATTGCATAAATCTTGCCCTTATCTTTACTGCTATGTGCCTCCCACTGCCCAATCTCAAAAAATACACAGTAAAATTGAGAAAGTTTCAGAAAAAAAAAAGTAATCAATCTAACTGATCAATCCCACAGAAAGACTGGCATGTAAGAAGGAATAAGATTACATAGACAGAAACCTTTCAGTACAGTTACATAAGAGCAGGACAGAAGTCTGAAATAATGAGTTATTAGAGGGTAGGTGTGGGGAACAAAGGTATTCACTGACTTCAGCATATCAACAGCTGGAGGACATGGAGGTTAATAGGCTGCAAATTCAGCACGAAGGGAAGCAATTCTGTATGTAATGTCCAATTAAGATGCACAACTCCGTGCCCCAAATACTGTGGTTACTAAAAGCTTACACACAAAATAAAATGAACACACAAAGTAACTAAATAATAAATACTTGTAAATTTGTCAAGAACTGAGAAAACAGAAATGTGAAGGAGGGATGTTTCTCTGAAAATGCACAGTGGACTCTCCGAGTTACAGTACAATTCATATATTCAAAGTTTTGTTAAGAAGCAGGAAAGATGACCTCAACTAAATATAGGTGAAGACATTCATACAAAGACTTCTGGTTTTCAGTTTTATTTGAAAGGGACAAAAATTTTAATTTTGTCATGTTTCAGCAAAGTTCAGCACTAACTTGCCATGTTTCTAATTACAGGAAATAGAATGAATGTGAATTCAGTTATGCAGAATGTTGCTAGACTTGCATTAGCACATTGTTTCTCATTCAGGAAAAGAGTAAAGACTGAGCTAAGAGTCAGTTGCTGAGATTGTTATCCTTTGGCTAAAATCTCCTTATTTTCTTGGAAGGAATTAATTCCTTATTGCTAAAGAAATAATTTTGTCCAAAACTTCATTATAATAATATTTTATTATCAATTTATTATAATGAAACACTTTTTTATTGTCATACTTTTTAAGTGAATTTCACTCCCAGAATTATCTGAAATTCTCATTTCTGAAAAATTAAGACTTAAAAAATCCCCTTATTGCACAGTAAAACAAACTGGCCGTTGTGAAACAAAGATGTTACATTATAAGCTTACAGCAGGAAAAAAAAATCTAGTTATTACAGTCAATTAAACTTTAGAAAGAACTCTTACATTTTTCTTTCTCTCTAGCATTTCTTCTTCTTGTTCACTTTGAAGTCGAATTATAGGAGCGGCATTTCGAGCATCCATAGACTGAAGTCGAACTACCACTGACTGAAGAGAAAATACCAATTTAGTACCAATCAAAACTGCTTTTGTCATCTGAAAGGGCCCCCAAAGTATATTTAAAATTGCAACTTATTATTTATATAATGGCTACATTTACACTAGGCCCAGTTTATAGTTTGGAGTCATGCTTGTTATTGAGCTGCATTTAAACAAGCTATTTGGTAGATACAGGCAGTGCAAAATACCAAATCACAGTCTTACTATCTCCTCACTATGTTGTGAATCCTGAACCTTCTAAAGGAATAGGCTGTTAAGGATTCTTTCCCTCAAATCAGTGGAAGTACTCAGCTGAGCTCCAATCTGAAGAAGAGGCAAGTCTTTAGGAAATCAGATTACGCACATTCGGAAGTAATATAACTTTGGGGAGTTTATGTTAAAAGATATTTAAACCAGATGTCTACCAGTGAGAATCAGATGATATTAAATTTAAATGAAGTATTTCCTGAATGTAATGTTACTTGAATACAAGTGTTCTTGAAATGAAAAAGCAAATTCTGTCATTTGAATGAGTTTGATAATAGGTCTTTTTTTCTTTCTTTCTGTTTCATAATAGGCTCTTACTTGTAGGTAAAATGGTTGGAATCATCACATAACTTGATTGCATTTGCTATAAATTTTGTACTATAATGCTCACAAAGAGATCATACATATTTTGAAATTGTACGTTCCAATCCTGCAAGATTACTGGGATTTCTTTTTCCTGTAGGACCATTCTTGATAGTAAAGATAAGCATAAATTGAAATAATACTTAGAGAATTATAACTGATACAATTTGTTTCAAATAACAGAGAAGAAAATGAAGGAGCAGCTCACTTCCTACATTGTCAATCTTCCACTTCATTTTCAACACCATACTACTTTAGGTTCTGAATTGAGGCAGAGGATAAGATGATTTATCTTCAAAATTTACCACTGTAGGTTTTTGAATAGGGAGAACAAGTTGCTAAGTTATAAGCTAAAAGTCTAGGTGCAAGCACTCAGCAGAACAGTTACAAGAATGAAGTCTTCTATTACCTTGCAAAACAATATCAAAATTCATAAAACTTGTTACTGTTTTAGACACAAGCACAAAAAAGGCCCGTTCTGTAAATATATAATACTGAAAATGTTTTAATTTCTCATTATATTTTACACTAATACACATCAGAAAAATCATTAAAACCAGATGGAGACAATACAAAAGAGTTTGTAGCCTTCCTGAAAACATTCTCCTGTTACTTATGGTAAGCCTGAAGGCAGTACAGTGAATCTTATAACTGATAGAGCAATGAAAGCAAGTATTTCAAAGGTCATGCTTTCTAACAGTAAATGAATAACTTTTAAATACAACTTAAAATTCTGCCAACAGGAGAACAATCCATAGAATTGAGAAATTATTTTCTAGTGGAGGTTAACTTAGTTGGTGCATAGCTGACTTACCTCAAAAAGATCATCTGGCTGCTGATTTCCATCCACTTCAATAAGATACTGCCAGTCCTGTTCAGCCATCAATTCCTGTTTAAGAACAAAGACTCACTCACCAGTTGAGCATAGTTAACCAGATAATGACACTGAAGTTACTTGTGTTCCTGTACATATCTAAGGCTGGACTCCTGTGGACTTCATCAAAATCAAGATTCATTGTACTGATGGCTTATAAAATCTTCTGAAGATAAACTTTTATTTAGTGACAGATAAATATAGAAAGAATTCCAAAATTAGGGTTACAATGAGTTTGGAAAACAGCTCAGATGTCTTAGCTTAAATGTCATCATCATGGCTAGGCTTTACGAATGAAGATTTGGGAAGGGCTCTACCCACGCTTGCTGCAAGCACACTGATGGCTAAAAAGGCCAATGCGAGATAGGCAAG